>CM021244.1:8600100-8893024 GCA_010577795.1 Isatis tinctoria | reverse complement strand
GTAAGAAAAAAATACTCATAGCATGGTACCTTGAGAAATAAAATTTCAAATTTCATATTCAACATCATCTTTAGCTTTATATAAGAACTAATTGCCTACTTCCTTACTACTCCAAAAAAATGGATAGATACTTTTATAGGAAACCAAAAAAATGGTTCATATATCAACATGGTCGAATTTGAATCTGACATTCATATAATAGCAAAAATAGTATCATGTTATAACTAGTAATACAACAGAATAATCTATTTTATAATCCCTGGAAAAAAACGATTTTTTATAAAAAATAGTCTTTTGTCACTAGAATGATGCAATTGAGTTGAAAAATTATAGAAATAGTATATAGACTACACATTTAGATTGTTATTGTGTCATTGTCCTATTTCACAAATTATAAGTATCTCAGTTTTATTTTGTGATATATATATATATATATATATTGATGATACAATTCTTACATATTTAAATTATATTGCATCTCGTTTGTAAACTTGTCAAGAAGTAATACGACTTTGTCAACCACGAACGATAACGATGAATATTAGAACAACTGTAGATTATTACATGCGGCATACACAAAAGTAGATAAAAACATATATCTCATCAGTCTAAGTAAGATTGCATGCAGCCTATATATTCTCTTAAATCCATAATCTAACAAGGATTCTCTCGTCTTGTTTATTGATTATGTAATAGTAATAAAACTTCAATGGGGTCTTGGCAACACAATTAATGAGAGTTTAATTTTATGACATCTACAAGCGCGTTACGTTACAAACAACTTTTTCTTTAATTTTGTTTTACTTTAATTATATAAGCATTTAAATTAGTGTTTGAATGTTTTTGTTCTAACAAAAAAAAATATAAAGTACTCATTATGAAAACATGCATGACACAAAACTTTTTTTGGTTTTGGATCATATGAAAAAGGAAAATACATGAAAAGCCAATTTTTATGTGAATGCTTTGTTCGCACTATCACTTTTTATCCTTTCACAGAGATTGTCGGCTTGCGTTTCCAAGTGGAGTATGTCCGTCCAATCTCTTCACATCAACAGAGGTTTTGTTTAACATTTTTATTAACTTAGAATATCGTCAAAGATAATCACAGAATCAAGAAATTTCACGATTTGCAATTATCTTCATTATTTTCCATCAAGAGTCATCAGGAATTCAATATATACTACATTAACTTTTTTCTTTTGATGGCTATGCTAGCTACCTAGTATCACATCATTATTCGTATAATAGAATTTGTAGCCTCACAGAAGAATAACATAACCTGCTTCGAACTTTTTTCATGGTATCAATGTCTTCTTCAATCTCAGTTGTAGCTAGCCATCAACATCTTCTGGGATTACCGTTAATGTCTTTTTTTATCCTTCGACTCTTTCAATTCTTTCGAAATTAGATGGGTACGGTAGTAACTAGTAAGTGCTTAAAAGTCAAAACCTACAATTTCTCCTCTGAGAGAATTTCTGGTTAAAATCTTGGTTCGTATTGGTTCTCCCATTATGTGAGTTATTTTGGACTGCATAAATGGGTTTCTTGGAACTTCCTTCTCATGCATGTTTAAATTTGAAAACCCATTAATATTTTATTACAAAATAAAGGAAGATCGACTATTATTAGGGTTTTTAATAACATTCTTGAAATTTTATATGCAAACGTATTTGTAGAAAAAGAGTAAACGCTCCTTTTTTAGAAAATAGATGAAATGTTATATTTTGAGTTTTTATTTTATTTTACGTTTGAGTTATTTTAATGAAGGTATATAGGCACCTTATACAACTTTTATGCTTACGGTTTCGGTTGCACTAGTATACAACTTTCTTACTCGGATTATAAAACAAACACGTAATCGAACTAGTGGACCCATTGCACCGCCCAATGTCCACTACCTAAATAATTAAAGAATTCGTTTACTTCTTTGGTATTCGTATGAAATTTAGTTATTTGCCTTACTATAGTTCTTATTTTTGGTAATCTAGGTTGGCAGTATATAGACTGAAAAACCTAGGATTAGAATCTGGCTCAACTTAAATCGATTTAATTAGTTCTCCAACTAGTTTCAAAGGTAGACATACCCCAAGTCCCAACCAAAATGTATTGTCCACCGATTTATTAGTTGAAGAGAGACCAAAGTACAAGAACTAAAGATTACACAGAACCTTCGACAACACGTGTGTGCCACAATTTTGTTCCAAACGGACTTCAGGAAAGAAAAATCCACACACCACGCTCATTTGCCACTCGACTACATCACGTATGCGTTTGCTATAGTTTTTAGGTATACAAATTTGTTATATATTTGTTGTGTTCTAATAAGATGGCTGTTTGATTACTATTTGAGTGGTAAGTATGATTTTAGTGGCTTAGTCTTATAAACGGCACACTTTGGAGAGAGGGAACATGCTTTAAAATTGTTGTAATCGAACCACTTTAAGATTTATAGCTCTACTTTGATCCCTTCTGTACCTCTGTGTATATTAAATTCATTAACTAATATTATTGGAACCATATTAGACATATCGAGTTAATTACTATTCAAATATAGGATATAGAACATATGATCAGTGGGCAGTAATATAAGGGTTTATGTTTATGAGAATATAATGGCTTCATGATGGCTTAAATTATTAAGCGTTCATATGTGCACTGAGCTAGTGGAATCTAAATACTTATTAGTCAAATAATTCTTATATTGTACAAACTTTTTTTGACCAGCCAAAAGCCTAATTGACTGGTATTATTGATATACATCCGATGCCATGATAAATACATAAAGGGGCATTATACTATTAATCAAGGCACTATTTAACAAAAGTTTGACTGATAATTAGAAACGTGTCCCCTACCACATCCACATGGTCTAAAAAACTTAATCAGTACTGCCGAGAATGCCGTTAACCTGTATGTAATTATGATTTTAACCTTTTTTAAACTGATTTATTTCGTTTACTTTGCATGGAGTCCCCCGGTTATGTCCTTTCGGCCATCCTATCAACCGTGTGTCTGATCAGGAGATGGGCAAATACATAATTTTAATGGGCCCATGTGAAGCCCAAATAAAAAATCTTACTGAGTACAACGAAAGGGCCTATACGGTCTGATTGAGCTAAGGTGGATCGTGAATTCCGACAACACCCTTCGTGTCATTTCTATTTCACGTGTCTGACGCGTGGCACCTTTTTGTTTGTTTATTTATCAATAGAGTGGATATGGGTTAAGTTGAATTTTAGTTTTGATTAAAATGTATATGGCCTAATTGGGCCTCTTAACACCATCTCTATTTATCTATTTGGGCTTTTTCATGGTAAAATGAAAAATGGCCGACCAAAAAAAAACTAAAATAATTAATATCTACACGATATCCACGTGAGTTTAATAACTAAGATTCGATATAAAAATAGATAAATTAAGGTCTCAACGCTTATCAACAAATCAAAGGTCCATGAGAAATCTATCCAAATCTTGATGAAAGCTAATGATAGCTACATATAATATAGATTGAAACTTGCTCATGTAGACATCGATATTGAAAGCGAAACGCCTTTATACATACACTGATACACCTAACATACATACATATATATATATATATATAAAATAAGCCATTTATACATATAATCATATAACTATACTTATATAGATATTATAATTTATATATATATATAAGATTTCCGCCCCTAAGCAAATTATACATACAATCATATAACTATACATTATATGCGTCTAGTTTGTGTAGTTCAAAACACCCAACCAGTAATTACTCGTAGAGATCTAAATCACATGTATGATAATATAGTTTATTAAATACCCAAAATTTTGCTGTTTGTGGAAGATACCAATCCCTATTTATTACGCATCTTCAATATCAAGGCCAGGTTTGAAACAAATGAAGAAAAGGCAAGTTTTGTTTGAAAGTCGCATGTGATCTCTCTCCAAGCATTAATTATTAGTTTGAAATTATCTCCTTAGACAAAATTTCGAAGCTTATCCAACCGGGATCAAATCCGACTAATTTATTTACGGGGGTATACATATATTATATATATAAGCATATAATACTATTATTACTACTATACATTGGTCAATGGAAAGAACTGTTCGAAATAGCTTTTGGAGGGTGTACATACAAACGTATTTATAAATCAATCGGATCTCGTGTAGGGTTTCTCACTTCTCACTTCTCACCCAAGAAAAATCTAATTGAATAAAAGGAGGAGAGTTGACTTTTTATTTAACTAATGAGCTGAATAAGAAAAAAAATACATGTGGTCCAATAAGGCGATTTGGTCTTTCGTCTAAAGACTTGACACCATCCCATTTTGGTGTGCTCTATATTCCAAATTTTCAAACGGTCCAATCATACGTTGCAACAGAGACCTATCTTTAGTAATAAAAAAAATTAACAACATGTACAGTAAAACCCGTTTGTACAAAAATGAAGCTTCATATCGAATTGTATCATGGCCATATTATAGCCAATACTATTACTATCAATTATATTATTTTAGGGTTACTTATTGCAATCACTTATGATATAATTCACCGCAGTAGTTGTAAATTACTATATATTTTTCTGTTTCAGACTGCATAATTTCTTGGATAAAAAATTAAGATATCTATTTTTAGAAATGATTTGTTTTTAATGAATTTTATATGATTTTAGGTGAATTAAGAAATTGTTTACAGTTTAAAATATTTTAGAATTCCATCTCAAATAATGAAATTTGCATTTTAACATTTTTAACTGAAATACTTTTAATTCACAATAAATTTCATAAAATTCATTATTTACAATATTTGTAATAGAAGTAATTTGATAACACATCTTAAAATTACGAATTTAATAATATTAGATATTAAAAATCATTTATCATTTTAATACAAATCATTAAGATATCTATTTTTAGAAATGATTTGTTTTTAATGAATTTTAGATGATTTTAGGTGAATTAAAAAACTGTTTACGGTTTAAAATATTTTAGAATTTCATCACAATGAGATTTGCATTTTAATATTAGTCCATAATGTATTAGTGTATTGTAACAGTATAAAATAATCATGGATTTATAAAGTTTCAGACATCATATCCTCGCGACCTGTCATTGTCGGAGAATTGCCGGTCATGTCGGAGGACTTGCTATTTCCAGAGCGAAAAAAAGGAATATTTTACTCTTAACGTTCACACCAATCTCCAATTCAGCACCCAAGATGTTGAAAAAGCGGACTAAAACCATATGCATGGTATAAAAGGATAGCGTTAATTTCTTTTTTACAAAAATTGTTGTCCTCTATTGGAATCTGTATGCTATTCACTTCACGTCTCCATTCAGAATCACGAATCAATCAACACACATTTGAATATATTTTGTACGGACATATGTTTTTTTTTTTTAGGGTTGATCTTACTTTATATCATACTGACTCTTTGAAAAAACAAAAAAACAAAAAAAGCATACTGACTCATCATATTTATTTATAGTGTATGCATTAGACACGAAAGCATAATTCGGCAATATGTTGAAACTTCTAAAAACTTAAACTGACTTCTAAGAACTTAATTACAGTTATATATAACGTATTAGAATTACTACTATTCATGCTATGAAAATTTAACTTCAAACATATTATATCAAAAACACAAATTTTTAGTCAAATACTGGAGTACTTAAAAATGATAAAGGAGTGTTATCGGGGCAGAAAGTTGAGCTAACCAATTTTTTATATGGAAAATCGACCTTATTAATCATTAATTTTCCAACAGTCGACCTTATTAATTAACACCACATATGTTATATCAAAACCCCAAAAAACGTTAATTTAGTATTAAGTTTTATAAATGCAGCGTTTACAACGCTTTTGAATTTTTCTTAAATATGTAATTTTTAAGAAATGTATACTTTGTCCGTATAACGTAAATTCTAATAAGCTAACCTAATTTTTTTTTGTCAAAATATATACTAATATGTATGTATTTGATTTCAGGATTAAAACATATATATATATAAGTTCTTTTTGGACTGGGGTTTGCTAAATAACATGTTTAATTAAGAAACATATATATATATATAAGTTCGAATTTTTCAAAACAGAGCATGTAACACATATCAGTGCAATCGTACAGATGCACCATCTCTCGATATATATTTAATATATATATACAAGTTGCAAAAAAGGTACGATCAAACTCTTGAAAAATATGAACTACATGATAATCCATGTGTTTCCATTCGTAACTTCAATATAAGAGCTCTCTAAGAACACTCCAGTAAAAAGCTATTTGGTTGTTCAAAACTTAATTATAGCATAGAGAGTCAGAAAAGTAAGTAGGACTTCTTCAATTCAACAACTAAGATGACACTGTTTAATTAATTCGTCGCATGATTAAGCATTTAATCTACGAGAGATTTTAGGGAATTCGGTAAGCGATACCTAACGTAGCATCTATACTTTCAATTTTAAAACATACTTGTAAAAATATGTAGTCATTGGTGAAGGGTTTTTTATTTGCTAGCCAATAATATAAAATATTAAGAGACTCTTTGAATTCTATAACTGAGTAACTCAGAATTTCAAAGTTTGAATTTGTAACATAGAATAACTGGTTCATATAATTAGATTCATGAATACCTTGGAAGAATTTTAGTAAACTTTCCGTGGTTGTCAATCCTATATTTTAATTTCTTTATTACATTTTCCACTTTAAATTTGAAATCTAATTTTTGTTTTTTGAAGTGGGATTTTAAAGCTAATGTTCATATTCTAATTGTTAAACTTACTCTGCAAGGTTAAGCATCTACTCCCCACTTTATATATTCAGTTTACATTTAAACTCTAATTAAACTTTTAAGTATAGCTTTAGGTTAAACGTTTCACGTACTTTTTTTTTCTACATTCATTTATGGAAGGCAACCCAAAAAATAACCACTTCCAGTCTTCAACGGTTAATAACACCTTAACCTTGAGTAATGTGGTATAAATTATGATTGACTAACTATAGAAATATATATCGCCAATCATATACAATTTGGTTGGTAACAAATATAATATTTCATGGCCTATATGGTACGTGACCAAAATATACATTTTTTTTTTAAGGACCAAAAATATACATTCAACCACACAAACAAACAAAAATAAACAAGAAAAATACGGAGTGTATTCTTCATTTGAAATTATATCATCATCAGTTCGTAACTGAGGAAAAGAAATATTGCAAAAATTATTATGCTTCGTCTAATACTGATTTTCATTGATCTTTTCTGATCTGTTTGTTCCCCAAACAAAAAAATAAAGGCGACTTAAAAGAGTTATATAGAGAATCTACACGACGGAGCCTTCGTAGATGGTTGAAAGTTTCAGCCTAAAGGATCGAACCGCCAACTTTGCTCGCTTAGAAGTATATCTTCTCAAATTACGTACCGAACCGGACCGGTTATAACCGCTCGAGGCCTTAAACGGAGCCGTTTTATTCAGCAACGGCCTTCCCTTCCGAACCGTCGATTCGCTTGCTTTTCCGTGAACAGCGGCAACGGAATCGTTAGGCTGAGTGAGCATCATGATCGGCGAGATTCTCACCTTCTTACGCCGGCGAGATTCTTTCCCAGCGGAGTTTTGTATCGCGACGCTTGCTTTCACGGCGAGAGCCGCCATGTCGGACGCCGTTAAGCGATTCTGCCGCTTAGAGATCGGGAGGACGAAGTAGATCTGCTCGGCCTGAAGCGGCTCCTCCGATTCCATCGCCGGGATGAAATCGTCGTAGTAGAGAGAATCCGAATCGCAGATGAAATAAGAGGAAGGTCTGGAGGAAGACGAAGACGAAGCAGCCGCCGATTCTGCTTCCAGGACCTGAGACGCCACCACCGGAACGTTGTACTCCCGGAGATCGCCGTTTACCGACACAATCTTCACCGTTGGAGATGAATGGGAGTCTCTCCGGTTAAACGACACGCAGATTCCCATTGCGGTTTAAGGGGAGAGAAAGCTCGAGAAGAAATTTGAATTCGACAGAGTAAAGAAGAAGAAAGATTCACGAATATCGATACGACGCGTCGAACAGAGTCGGTCAGAGTGGGGTTATTTATAGAAGAAGGAAAAAGAAAGACGTATGAACCGGCTTTATAAATTTCGAATTGATAAACCCGGTTACGGTTCAACTATCTCGAACCGGTAGCTGACACGTAGGTCCCCTAGCTTTGTCAGTTGTCTGTCTATTAGTAGATTCTTGTCACGCACAGTTAAAGGTCATTAAATACTACTCCTACTATTTTTTTCTAAAATCTTAATTACGGTGTGCCTCGATCCCAAGGCCTAGCAAGTAACTTTCTTTTTCATGACCTAATTACTCCCAAATATTTCTTTCTCTTGTTAAGTTATTAGTTACTATAAATACCGAATCGTAATTTCCCAATAAAATATCTCTGATTATCGTATCTCTGACGGATTTTCCATATTTTTAAGGAATAAATTTCCTACACACTCATACGAATTTTACCCATATGTACAGATCAGTAAACAATATTACGTGTCGTTTTGTGCATCAGTGCATGGGCGCGTATGCATAGCAATACGCCAATACCCTTTTATCAACCGCTTCTTTTGAATTTGAGTGAATGCTCTTGCAGTTTTTTTTTTTCTTTTTCTGTATCGGTCCAATTTATGGTGACGCGTGGTACGCGCCAACGCGACTTCTGCTCGCAATTTCGCAAGTCATGAGAAGTGACCTGATAAGTCTGTATATCGCAACTTGCATTTACAATTCAGCTACACGGTATTTTATTTTACCGATCTTTTCAATTTATTGAGAAATGTTTGTAATTAATACTCCAGTTTAGGTTTCATGCACGTACAGAGTCATCGACACATCATTACAACATTTATTCATTCTGCCAAATTAACAATCTATTTTTACTTAAAGTACGAGCCTAATAAAAAAAAAATCTATTTTTACTTCATAATTAAACAAATGATTCCCACAGAAATATATGAGTTTTGGTCTATAACTTATTGGTTAAACCTGAGACCGAAAAAAACATGATTAACCATTGAAAAAGTACTACGCAACACATCATTACAGTTTACTACCAGTTTCATGCACGTACGGATAGTCAACAAATAATTACAACCTCACTTTTTTGGTAAAAACATCATTAGAACCTTTTTATCATTGTGCTAAAAATTCGATTTTTACTTCAAGATTAATCAAATGTTTCTTTCACAAAGATATAGTATGACTTTTGGTCTATAACTTATTGCTATTGGTTTGAACCTAAACCAACAAAAAAACTTGCAGCGGAAGGCAAATATTAAGCCTCGTCATTAAAACCTTTTGGCTGTATAGTTTATCAACGTAATACATTTAATTAGCGAGTAAGTACGAATTAAGTAAACAAAAAAAATACTAGTAATTATATACTACCAGTATTAATACAAAGTTTTTAATACACCCATCAATTTACACAGCTGCACATTAATTCGTCTCTCATTTTATTAATCATACATATCAATAAAACAACTTGCAGTGGAAAGACCAAAATAATTTCGATCGGGATACCATTCTCGAATTCTCGGACTCTCAAAAATAATATATGTTTTAAAATTATCTAGTTCGATTTTCATTAATTTTACTTTAAATTAAGACAAATGTTTTGCCCGACAGCATGTGAGTTTTGGTAATTAACTTTGGGTTAACCTTACACTTGCCACTACAAGAAAGAGGGCTGTTTAGCGTCAAAAGTTACCAAGAAAATTAAGCGTCGGGACTGTACCTACTATGTTACGACGTTTAGGCGAGAAGAAACAATTTTGGTTATGTAATCGTCGGCGTCTGTCGGGACTTACCGAGGAATGGCAGTGGTCAGAAAATTGTCGGAAAAACCACGTCGGTAACTTATCAGTAAACATAATGGTTCTGAGGACGAAGTAATTGTCGGAGATTTCTGAACGGTACCGACAGAATTACGAGACTTTTCCAAGAAATTTGAAATTTTCTGGGCAAATTGCCGGAGCTTTTTGACAAAAGCATATTATCAAAAACTTATCGGAATCTCTAGTCGGAAAGTTGTTGGAGTGTTTTGACAATAGCATATTATCAAAAACTTATCGGAATCTCTAGTGGGAAAATTCTCGGTATTGAATAATTTACCGAGAACCAAAAATTGTTGGTATGTTGTCCAAATAAGTGGTCGGTAAAGTATCGGTATTAAAAACTTTCCGATGAACTCCTCTGGTATCGGTTAAGTGTTGTTACTTTTTTCGGTATCTGATCGGACTCTGTATCATGGCAAGATTGCAGTAGTCAGAACATTCCGAGAAGACAAGAGTTATTGTCGGAAGAGCATCAGTAAACTGAAAGGATTTAAAGTCGAACCCACCTTTGAGCAAAGAGGAGAAGCCATTGCTCAAATCAGAATCAGATCTGGCGGCCGCCATTGAGGAGCTTTACAAAAATTTCGCACCTTACCCCGGGGACAGATTTGTACGGGACCATGGGTTTGGGTCCTTCTCTGGTGACATAATAAATCAAGTTGGTGGTTTCAATGGTGACGTTGTTCGAGTGCGGTTTATCCTAGCTATGACCATCTTGCTTCTGTATTACTTGATATGTAGGATGTTTACACTGTTTTCGGCTCCATTTCGCAGAACAGAGGAAGAGGAAGAGGAAGAGGAAGAACAAGGTGGAGTTGTTGTCCAGATCGAGATTCAGCAGTGAATTACAATCCTTAAACTACTTCTGAGGTATAGGCTAAGTTCCATATCCTTAAAGTATCAGACTTGGTTGTAAGAAGACATAGTTTTGGGGCCATCTATTGGTAGGATTCTAGACTGTATCACAATTTTGGCTCAAATGAGAAGTTTGGTTGTTGTGCAATTTATCACAATGATCCTTATCTGGGACCTTTTTTTTTTTTTTGCTGAAATTGATTCAAAGTTTCGTTCTCACTGTTTCTTGGCCTTTGTATTTTCTCTTAATTCGTTATATAGTTTAAGGATTCAAGTATAGTTGATAGAACTATGTTATATGATACTTCTGTTAAATTACTTTCACAATTTCACATTTTGGGTATCTTTTCTGGCAGTGACATTTATATTTATCTATCTGTGCTCCCTCCATGATTTTTGTTGCTGAAGAGATCGGTGGGGAAACTTCCTCTTGTTGGCCTCAACAGGTTAGTTGTGATTGACTTATCTAAATTCATGAGACAATCTTTATTGCTCATCACAGTTTTAAAATGTCTGTGTTTCTGTTATTCATTTGTATCAATTATCTCAAACTTGGTTATGCTAACTTGGTTGAATGACTATGGCAGCAAATGTCTTGGTTGCGTCTATGTTCAGTGAGAAGCAAAATCACCTGATTTCAAGGGTGTATCTGGTATGTGATTTTGCAGGGGAAATTGCTTTTCATCTTTCTAAGCATCGCACATGTTTAACCAGTGTGTGCTTTTCTAGTATGTACTTCCTTATTCAACACTATGTGTTATCCATCTGATATTTAGAAAACTTATGAGCTAATTTTTCGCTTAAGATCTAATGCTGCTCAAAATACTCTTCATACTATATGTTTAACCACTGTTTATATCTTTACAGACATAGTAAATGAAAGAGTTTGAGAAGCTCACAAGAATAAATCTGCTCCAACTCTTATGCTTTTTCCAGGTTCGGTATTGCTCCTTCAATCATTTGATCTACCTAAAGCATCATTGATTCCTTAAAACTATCGTTTTGATATCACTGCAGAAGGAACAACTACCAACAGAGACTACTTACTTAGTTTTCGCCTTAAAATAAAATCGTTGTTCCTTGTTTTCCAGGCACGCCACATTATCTTTCTTCTGCAGTCAATTTGTAAATCACTTGGAAGTGATTCAGTAACCTATATACTACCTGTCACCATAAGAGAAAGATGATCCCAAACTTTATGCTAGCAATGTCTGGAGGTTAATGGCCGCCAAGGTATTTGCTTCTTAACTGCAGTAAAACTAGAGACATGTATATACTTTTGGCTTGTGTGTTATCGTTGACCCACCCATGGCTCTGCCTTTCTCCTGTTACTTGCACTTGCAGGGTAACTTGATTTTGTCGAATTTGGGAGTTGGCGACACAAGGATATATCACACAACCCTTGATGGTAATCTTAGTCAACTTTGTGTTTTCCATCAGAAAGAAGAATGAAAATTCTAGTGGCCTAACAGTGTGTGTAATGTAGTGGTCATTACCAAGAACGAAACCATGACCGTGATTGAATAATGATCTGTGATACAATAAGAAAAAGATATATATCGATTTTAATGTTTTATCCATTACCAAGCCTTAATTCTCGGAAATGATTATACTTACCGACAAAGCAAACCGGTTTGGACTGTCGTTTATTTCTCGCAAATTGAAGACAAAATACCGACAATGTGTACCGGTTTTAACCGACATTTCATACTCGCTTTCCGACAACGGCTGCCGCAGCCATTTTCACGGTAAATACCGAGTATTTTCCGACTAAATAACCACGACAAAAGAGGACAACAAACCGACAACGTCCCGGGTCAGGAATTGATCGGAATTTTCCGACGGAAGTTTCCAACAAACTTTCTGATATAATAATCTCATCGGTAACTTGCGACAACTAACCGACGATTCTCATTTCGGAGACCCAAACTCCAACGTTTTTTTTCCTTGGAAATATGTCGGGATTTACACACTCCGACCAAAAACCAACAAAAACCTTCGTCGCCATTTGGGCCTATTTCTTGTAGTGTGCAGTGATAATCCATACTATGCGACTTAGCGAACTCTTTTTTTTTTTTAATCAACATGGACCTTGTTAGGAAATACGCGGTCAAATTTTGCGGAGAAAGACCAGAATTTGTGGGAGCGAGAAGATACACACACAAATTTGTTAACGGAGTTCGGCCAATCTTTGCCTACGTCTCCGGACCTGCTACAGATCTTTTATTATTCACCGGGAAATTTTACAACACTCTCATCCCACACCCAAACCCGAGAACACTCCGAGAAAATTACACTTTTAATTTTTTCACAAAGAAAAAAAACCTTTTCTTTTTTTTTTCTTTCTCATCTCTCTCACGTTCTCTTCTCTTCTTTCTCTCCTCTTCTCTTTCTCTCTTGTTTTGGGATTTTGGGATTTTGTTGGGATGGATAGCTTGATCACCTTAGGGTAGTATTTATAGTTGTTTTGGGGTTTGGTTGAGTATACAATTGTTGACAAAACAAGCCTCCTTTCTTTGACATGTGTGTCCACCGTCCATCAATAAAAATGTGATTATTGACTTTGTTTTCACCACCCATCACCGTCCATTACTGAAAACGTGCATGATTCTTTACAATCTCCCACTTGAAGACTGATTTTAATCTGTCTTCACACCTTGATCAATGTAGCAGGTCTTCACAGCTTATTACTCCAACAAGCCAACTGAGGTTGTACACAACCTCAGCTTATCATATGGCACGACCTTCGTCAGCATATCTGCCGGATTTTTACTTCCTGGGATCTTCTCAAGCACCAACATTTCATCTTCTAATGCCGATCTGATGAAATGATATCGACGATGTATGTGCTTCGTCCGAGCGTGGTAAACCGGATTTTTGCCAAATCAATGGCACTCTTACTATCACAGTACAACACACTTTTCCCCTGGTCATGGCCTATCTCTTCTAGAAAAGATTGTAGCCATATTATCTCTTTTGTTGCCTCCGTTACCGCAACGTACTCAGCTTCACAGCTTGATAGAGATACAATTTTCTGCAACTTTGAAACCCAACAAATTGCAGTACCGCCAAAAGTGTAGACATACCCGGTTGTGCTCTTTGTGCTGTCAACGTCACCTCCGTTGTCAGCATCAACATATCCCTGCAATTTCGTCTTAGACTTCGTGAAACACAGCGACAAGCTTGGATTTCCTTTCAGGTATCTGAAAACCCACTTGACGGCTTCCCAGTGTTCCTTTCCTGGATTGCTCATAAATCTGCTGACGACTCCCACTGCATGTGCAATGTCTGGCCTTGTACATATCATCGCGTACATAAGGCTGCCTATAGCAGAAGCATATGGAACTTTATCCATATATGCCATCTCGTCTTCCGTCTTTGGAGACTGTTCTCTGGATAACCGAAAATGACTTGCCAGAGGAGTACTAACTGGCTTCGCGTCATCCATGTTAAACCTCTTGAGGACTTTCTTCACATACTCCTCTTGTGATAGCTTGAGACCCTCCTTGCTTCTACTGATTCTCATCCCTAGAATCTGTCTTGCTTCTCCAAGGTCTTTCATCGCAAACTCTTCTGAGAGTTTCATCTTCAAGTTATTGATCTCATGCAAGTCTGCTCCTACTATCAGCATGTCATCAACGTATAGGAGCAGTATCAAGTAGGAATCTTCAAACTTCTTGAAGTAACAACAGTGGTCAGCTTCACACCTCAAGAAACCGACACCATTTATAAAGTTGTCAAATCTTTTGTACCACTGTCTTGGAGCTTGTTTTAAGCCATACAAACTTCTTTTCAGCTTGCAAACAAGGCTTTCTTTCCCTTTGATCTCAAAGCCTTGGGGTTGCTTCATATAAATTTCTTCATCCAAATCACCGTGAAGAAATGCCGTCTTTACATCCATCTGTTGAAGGTGCAAATCTTCTTGTGCTACCAGCCCGAGAACCGTTCTAATGGTCACCATCTTGACTACAGAGAAAATTTTCAGTGTAGTCAATGCCTTTTTTTTGTTGGAATCCCTTCACAACAAGTCTCGCCTTATAGCGTTTACTCCCATCAGGTTCTTCTTTTATTCCGTAGACCCACTTGTTATGCAATGCCTTTTTATTCTTAGGCAAATCTGCTAACTCCCATGTGTGATTGGATAACAACGAGTCCATCTCGTCATTCATTGCAAGCTCCCACTTGATTGACTCATCAACTTGCATAGCCTCTTCATAACATTCAGGCTCGCCTTTGTCCGTAAGCAGAATGTAGTTGAGCGATGGAGAAAATCTTACAGGCTTTCTGATGATTCTACTTGACCGTCGTAACTCAGTGACAGGTGTATATGGGACCACTTCAGAATCATCACTCTCATCCGCCTCACCACTCTCTTCTTGAGAGATTTCTTCTGCTGTTGCGGTATCCTTTTTCAACTCTGATTTCAGGATATCATCTAAGTCAACAGCTTCAGGCTCTTTCTTCCCTGAGCCTTTTCTTAGCTTATCTTTGTACAACACTTCTTCGTTGAACACAACATTCTTGCTGCGGATGATCTTCCGATTTTCATCATCCCAAAAAACGGTAACCAAACTCTTCGTTACCATAACCGATGAAGTAACACTTCTTAGATTTCGAGTCAAGTTTACTTCTTGCAGCATCATCAACGTGAACATAAGCTAAGCATCCAAATATCTTCAAATAAGAAAGATTTACTTTCTTACCGCTCCATAATTCTTCAGGGATCTTAAATCCCAAGGGCACTGACGGTCCTCTGTTTATTAAGTATGCTGTAGTACTGATTGCATCTGCCCAAAACATCTTCGACAATCCACAATGCAATCTCATGCTCCTTGCACGCTCGTTCAGGGTTCGGTTCATCCTTTCCGCTATTCCATTTTGTTGAGGCGTTCCAGGAATAGTCTTCTCCATCTTGATTCCACTATCAGCGCAATATCTCTTGAACTCGTCGCTGATGTACTCTCCACCATTATCAGACCTTAGACACTTCAACTTGAGATTTGTCTCAATCTCAACCATGGCTTTCCATCTTTTGAAAAACCGAGAACACTTCATACTTGTTCTTCATGAAGTAAACCCACACCTTTCTTGTGGAGTCATCAATAAAGGTCACATAGTAGTACGAACCTCCCAGTGATGCAACAGGAGCGGGTCCCCACACGTCAGTGTGTACCAGCTCTAACTTCTCCGATTTTGGCTCTCTTCCTCCTTTAGAGAAACTAACCCGTTTCTGCTTTCCAAGGATGCAACTTTCACACATCTGATGATCCACCGTCTTCAGATCTGGAAGAGCGCCATTTTCTACCATGAGTTTCATCCCTTTCTCACTCATGTGCCCCAACCTACAATGCCACAACTTGGTTGTTTTGGCATTCGCGACAACAGCAACAGTGTCTTGATAACTCGTTGTCATATAAAGAGTGCCTCTTTTATGACCTCTAGCAACCACCATATAAATCCTCTTGTTTGAACACTCAGTGGGACTTGAACCCACCGTACTTGAGCATCTATCTATACCGCTGTTGGTGTCAACAGAACCCGCCGCTTAACTACACCTGGTTAAGAAGACTTTCGACACAAATATCCTTGCTCCACCTATTGTTCAAACTCGTCTTGTACTAAACAGAAAGTGTTAATCTATATCACCCAAAACTTTCTGTCGAGAAGATCCCACTCTTCTTGATCCATCTTCTCATGCTTCTTTCTCAGTGGTTAATGAAGTTTCTTTCCGTACAGATAATCGATTTGCATTCTCCATAATGCAAAATCTGTACCGTCAAATTTCCCTATACCGTGTGCCGAACCATCTTCGCCTCCCATTGTTTCTGGAACCACCGTGTTGAAAACACCTCCGTCGACAAACCGATGTTACCGACAAATTCACTATTCACGAAATTCACTATTTACGTAAACAGTGATTGCATGCACACGTGAACAGTGTTTTGCATGCGTGAATAGTACTGTTCCTCGTGAACAGTAACTCCGCCAAAAAAAATTGAACGATTACCGTAACTCAGGCTCTGATACCAGTTGTTAGGAAATACGCGGTCAAATTTTGCGGAGAAAGACCAGAATTTGTGGGAGCGGGAAGATACACACACAAATTTGTTAACGGAGTTCGGCCAATCTTTGCATACGTCTCCGGACCTGCTACAGATCTTTTATTATTCACCGGGAAATTTTACAACACTCTCATCCCACACCCAAACCCGAGAACACTCCGAGAAAATTACACTCTTAATTTTTTCACAAAGAAAAAAAACCTTTTCTTTTTTTTTTCTCTCTCATCTCTCTCACGTTCTCTTCTCTTCTTTCTCTCCTCTTCTCTTTCTCTCTTGTTTTGGGATTTTGGGATTTTGTTGGGATGGATTGCTTGATCACCTTGGGTTTGGTTGAGTATACAATTGTTGACAAAACAAGCCTCCTTTCTTTGACATGTGTGTCCACCGTCCATCAATAAAAATGTGATTATTGACTTTGTTTTCACCACCCATCACCGTCCATTACTGAAAACGTGCATGATTCTTTACAGACCTGGCTAACGTATTTAATATCTCCACACTCCACTCAACCGAGGAAACTCGAACGGATGGAAAGCCATGATGCGAAAAAATGAATCAGGTGTAACTTGCCAAACTTCAAAGTTTGGAGTTGAAGTTATATACATACGGTCAAACAAACAATATCGTACACCCCCCTACGACCTACGGTACCATATTCTTATTTTCCTTTTGGTATGTAACGCGCCGATAGTATTTCAAACTACAAATCAAGTAATTGTTTGACATACATGTATATTGATACACCTTACTTATCCTCATTTCAAACCCTAATAATTTTATTCACCTCATTTCTTTTTCTAGCTATTTATTTCTTATAAAAACAAAAAATCCTATCATTTAATGAAAAAGAGAAACCAATTAATGTAAAAAAATCTATTTTCTATTTTCATTTTCAAAGCATTAACTATATAAATTCTCATTAAGTACACAATTTTGACCATATTCACATATTATTAATCTATCTTTCACAAAAATGTATAATTTATTTATGGTTTGGTTCTTTATCTTCAAAATAAAATTTTAAGTATTTATATAACTTATTTATAGTTAAATTAAATACTTTGTTTATTTTTATCAAAAAAATATCTGAATATTATGAGATACTATATACTTGTAAAATATTATGCATATTTTTATTTCAAAATTACACAATACTTTTAATTATTTTTATTTTCATATTTTTTATTCTAATTGTTTTGACATTGATTCCGATAAATATGATCATGAATTTGCAAGTGAAATCATATAAATATTAAAAAATCTAAATTTAAAAAAACTAGTTGCAACTGAAAATAATGCCCGATCACACACACATATATATTATAATCGAACATAAAATCGCTGGTTACCCAAATAAAGTTAAAGAATTTCTGGCGTAAAAGATAGCTAAACAATTTAGGATAGAAATAAAGAATCTTGAGTGTAAGAGCATTAAATGTACTTTAATATGTTCGATAATTTGATTATTTGGAACGATCGATTGCGTATGTATGTAGCACTAATATCATATCATCATAATATGCACATGTATGTATGATAATAATTGCTTTTATTCGTGTGTGTGTGCCAATTCGGTCACACCTGGCCAGTGACTAAATTGATCACATCCTCACGTTGTTCCAGACTTCCAGCAACTTCGTGTGCATGAACATATTCACAAGAACTCCACGAGATAAAAAATCTTTACACCAATAAAATCAAGATGCAATATTAAAATCCATAATTACGGGTCAGAAAATTTAATGTGATTTGCGACATATCGTATGATTAAGTGTCGACGTTTTTTTCTTTCTTTTTATTGCATAAATTAAGTGTTGATGTTCGCATGTTCACCCGAAAATTCGAATTTATTAACAACCATACATAATCCAAACAAAATAAATTATTATTAAAAGAAAACCCAAATAAGATAGCACATATAAGCTTATAGTTATCCTGTGTGGACAGAACCTCGTCACACGTCGTAATGTTCCTCCTACCAAAAGTATTCCTAATTCTGCCTTATATAATTTGTGTTGATCATAAATGATAACTCACTCCTGATTTTTTTTCTACGTATGGTTCATAATATTGGAGGTACTCAGGGCTCGTTAGGGCCCATTTATAAGCTGGGCCAAATTAGGCCGATGGCCTTACATATAAATACTAATAGACGATAATTGATGATCTTCGCGCTTGATGACTCCGTTTTCTTGATCGTGTTTCTTCCTTTCTTTTTATATAACCTTATAGTTTTCACTTTTAACATCTCAAACACGACGTTAAAAGGAAAAAAAACATATCAAACACGTGCGTGTTGAAAACATGCACGTGCGTTGTCTTTTAATCCGTCGCACAAGTGTTGTGTGTTTGTGTTTCCGGCCAATCATATGTTATCCTTGTCAGATATTTCCACAGGTAAAATTCGTAATCCCTTCTGGAGTATTACTGAAATTTGTCTGGACCTCGTTTCATTTATAATACTCGATGTAATTTATAGCTGAACTTTTTCGATAGATTATAGTTTTCACAAACGTTTTGGTCACCCAAGAAGATGACTATTAGATGAAATTTATCGATCGTCTTCATTTTATCTAAACTAAAAAAAAAGAAAATTTGCTAGTAGATGCAAATCCTCAGCCCACAAACGTCACGTTACAGACTCGATCTTTGCACTCACTGTTGAAACTAGTTTTTATATATACAGATATAAAACATTACTGTCAAAATTAAGGTAGACTGACATATATTTCCTGTGACTTATATAACAAATTCGCCGTGTAACTAGTTGATATAATTTGTGAATCTCTTAGAAGATAGAAACCCACGGACCATAAATGGCCTCAGCATATAAGATGATTGAGATACAACCATAATAATATATACACCATAAGGTTTTATACTTGCGTGTCTCTATGCTGAAAGCTCTATCCTTGCATGCTTACCTTTTGTAGTGTGTCCATGTATGAATGAAGCGGGGTTAGCTAAATATATATTTTTATGAAATATTTTTTTTTTAAAGATGACATCTAAGAAAGCAACAAATTATATAAGACAATATTATGAACAGCGTCCAACATAATATAGAGGATACGTAAATCGTAATAGTGAATTCCACGAACCAGAACCTTACGGAAACGTAATTTATCCATTCTAATAACTTTATTTTATCTTTGTGTATAAGGTTTGGCGCCGCTGTTTATAAGTCTCTTCTCTTGTCTCTTTCTAGCTGTCTTATATTAAATCAAATTTTAATCATACATGATGCATCTATTTTGGTACAGTTGAGTATAATATTTATATGTACTGTGAATATTGAAGTTATCATTATGATGCTAACGTGTTTGCGAAATTGTTACACCTTACTTATCCTCATTTCAAACCCTAATAATTTTATTCACCTCATTTCTTTTTCTAGCTATTTATTTCCTAAAAAAAAAATTCCTATCATTTAATGAAAAAGAGAAACCAATTAATGTAAAAAAATCTATTTTCTATTTTCATTTTCAAAGCATTAACTATATAAATTCTCATTAAGTACACAATCTGACAATATTCACATATTATTGTTCTACCTTTCACAAATGTGTATAATTTATTTATGGTTTGGTTCTTTATCTTCAAAATAAAATTTTAAGTTTTTATATAACTTATTTATAGTTAAATTAAATACTTTGTTTATTTTTATCAAAAAAATGTGAATATTATGATATACTATATACTTGTAAAATATTATGCATATTTTTTTTCAAAATTATACAATACTTTTAATTATTTTTATTTTCATATATTAGAAAAAGAAATGAGGTGAATAATATTTATATGTACTGTGAATATTAAAGTTTCATTATAATAACGTATCATTATAAGGCATGAAAAAGCGTTTCCAAATTGGCTGGAACGTGTTTGCGAAATTGTAAAATAGTCCAATGTTTTCTTAATTGTCAGCACTCGTTTTTCTATTTCCTTTGAAATAACCAAAAATTTGGGTTTCTAGCACTCCCAGATTTTTATGTTTTTAGCAATATTTTTATATTAAAATAGAGTTCCCGTGTACTTGTGTGACCAATAATATAATTTTGGTTGATTATTTATTTATTATATTAATATATTTGTGATATGTAGCGAAATCATTTTTTTAGGAAAAGAAAAACTGAAAACCTGACATTTTATAAATATTTAAATTGTAAAGTCGTATTTTTGAAATATGGAAAAGATTTTAAAATAAAAAAACGTGAAAAGGTGATCTACTCTAAACTTAGCTAAAATTGTATGTTTTGCTAACACGATTTGCATAACTCTTTTGTGTCCTACAACTATATTCTACTTCAACTAAAGTACAAAAATAACAATTCGCATAACGACATTAATTTATAGAAACAGTTGAATTTTAAAAAGACGTCAAAACCCTTATCTGACCACTTGTCGCGTCGCTAGCGTTCCCCATTAATATTACTTAACGTCTTGGGAGACTGAACAAGATAACTCCCGCCCGCACAAGGTCTCACGTGGTCCCCTCTCACCCTTCATATAAACGTGTCAAGCCTTCAATGGTTTCGTTCGACACGTGTCGTTTTCATAGTGACGAGGATGCGCAACTAGTTGGAAGTCCGACCTTTTGAAAAGTCAGAAGTACCCTCACCGGTCGTTGGCTCAGCCGGCGGGGCTTTCTGAAAGGTTACGTGGCACATCCTGACATCCACCCTCCTTTGGCCGCAATACTCTTTTAGTCTCTTGTGTATATATGTTTTATTTAGTTTTGGGGGAGAATTAAGGTAAGGAACTAACGATAGTTTAAAAATAGTAATGGTTATTTATATCCAATATCATAAGATTAGAGATAATGGAGTTTCCTTTTGTTCATAGATTTGGCCTCCACAGTTTACAAGTTGAAGCTCCAGGTGTTTCCGTAAGAAAACTAATTCCGAGTATTATTCTAATTACATTCTTCGATAAATACGGACTAGATCTTGAACAGGTATTAATTTTTATTTGTAATTGCAAATTCTGAAAAATAAAATTGCGATAAATGTTTTGTTTTACATCTAAAGTATGTATTGTATAAATTTATATTTAAAATAACGATTAATGTTTATGATGAGATCCTTTTAAAAAACGTAACAATATGAAAAATAGGTGAAAATACAAAATAATAATAACGAAATTTATTTTTCAAAACGTAAAAACTTTGAATAATTTGATTAAAGGGATTTTTAACCTTATTGAACATACGAAATAACTTGATTAACAAACTTCAGTCGTATAGTTCATGAAAGATAATATCATAATACTAAGTAATAAAAATATGCTCATAATTATTCGGTTCTGTGGATTATTAGGTCTAATATGAAATTGAATAAGATACCATATAAAGTAATGAACACCCGTCTCTTAACGGTGGCAGAGAATCGCAGCCTTTCAGATTCCACACGGCTCTTATTTTTCTCTATCCACTTGCTTACTCTTCCTTTTTTTATATGGCATATTGATCGTAATCTCAATTATTAATGATAAAATTCCTTGCCATACTATTACTATAATATTCTTCTTGATAACGTCAAACTATAACAACTCGATCAACATTATTGAAAAATATATAATTTCAGTGACACTCTTACGACTTTTAACACACATATACATAAGTACGACGTCACCACTTCAATTACATATACTATCAATATCATAAACCAGATAAGGATGCACAGACTATATATACTAGTACTTCCTCTGTATTATAAGTTATGTTTTACTATTTCTTCTTCGGTTACATTTGGTTCTATATCAGTGAGGCTTCGTCTTAACTGATGTGAGTTCAGCAAAAATATCTTTTTGCTTTGATAAACATGTAAATGGTGAAGACATTCGTTGCAGTAATATCATGAACAAAATAAGGATACGAAGACTATCATAAACATGTAAACTCATATATTCATGATACAGAATTTCACTTGATATTATTGTATGAACAAAATTTTAATGTACACATTACATTTCATTACAAGTTACAACACAACATTGAGCCATGCTCTTTTAAACAAGCTAACATCATCAAACCCTTCACTATATAACCCTAGATTCTTCTATACTTATATAAGATAAAAATGTATTTTTTTATGTATGTGTCTAATTATGTTGCCTTTATCTTTTACGAAAAAACAATTAAAAAAACGAAACGAAAAGAAAAGAAAAAGACACTGGCCCATTTACAACATTATGACTACATCCTAAACATCACCCCCAGAGTTATACATTTATAATATGGATGCGTATTATCTATATCTTAATTAATAACTAATATGGGAATAATTAATATGGGGATGATTCCAGTAACTATATTTTATTTTATTTAGAACGGAGCACGGTGCGGGATCCCTTTTCGTCTGCTAGAATTCCGGTGATTGTAGATCGGAGGTGTTCCCGGGGAGAAACCGAAACCACCTTCGTCGCCGGAGCTTGAAGAGCGTTGATCGCCACTCGGACCATAGTCATCGAATCTAACGGTGGAGATAGAGAGACCACTCATCAGACGGTTGAAAGCATTCGTCTTACGCATCTTGGTCGGTGTGGTGGCCTCATCTGATTCCGACCCACCTTGGTACTCTCTCCCGTGCTTCCCTCTCAAAGAGAAGGTCAGACTTTGATCTCCTCTCTTCATTCCCCCGAGCTGAAACAGCAGAACAAAACCAAGGACAATACAGTCATTCCACGCAGAAGAGCATATATATCATCCACATAAACCATGAACAAAACTGAAATAAATTTTGATATATTATGCATTGTGGAATGAAATGTGTGATGGGTTTAACGTTGTCTTTGTTCATACCATCGTAAATTTGCATTTGTATAGACAGAGGAAGAAAACAGAGCAGTTTTTACCTTGCAACCGAGAGAGCAGAAGCGGAAAGAATCAAGGAGGCTTCTGCAACAGATTTCACAAGTGTTTGTAACACCTTTTCCGATTCTGGGCTGAGGTCTTTCATTGAGGAACACGATCTTTGCGCTGTTGATGATATATGTCTGAACGCAAGAGATGTCTATATACTTCTGTATCTCATTCACTCTCACAACGTTGTGGTAAGAAGATCTCCTTATCTGCAAATTTAATTCCATTTTCATTTTCATTTACATTTTAAAATAAACAAGCAAGAGATTTCTTTTGTGGGGGCAAGAAAAAGCAGAAAGAAAGAGATATTGGACCTGAACAACACGATGGTCTTTATGTTTGACCAAACAGTAAGAGCAAAAGGCATTTCCAGCACAGTCGAGACAGAACAAGTTGCATTCGTTTTTGTTGGAATCGGCGTGGATCGAACAGGGGACGAAGTAGCTGCCTCGTAGCATTGGCATTAGCCACGCTGGACTCATATAGTCTTCTTCTTCCTCTGTTCTTATCATTGGGCCCTGAACATTTGAAGCTACAAATCAGAAACCGGAGAAGAACGACAAAGGCAAAACAAAACAAAAGGGTATTAAGAAGAATCACCATGACTTTCTTGTGATTGGCCTTGAAGGCCCCTGAGTTAAGCTTATGGTTATGGTTTTCGATGGCCAGATTTGCGAGCTCCACAGTGTAGAAAAACCTACGAGAAGAAGGTAGAAGAAGAAGGGAAGAGGAAGAGGTAAGTGAAAGCGGCGGCTGATGAGAGAAAATAAAAGGGTTTTATTTTTTTATTTTATTGTTCTTAAGGCGGTCACGATAAGTTTATGCGGTTTATATTTCATAGGAAAACCATTTTAAAAATATTTTTTTAGTTCATTTTTTTATTTTTGTTAATTGCTAAAGGTATCTTTTTTGTTTGTTCATTGATTATATTTTTCTGACTCCTTTATTTGGGAAAAATCAATTTGTGTTGTTTATATTTAATTTGGGGAAATCATTATCTCGCTTTTTTTTTAAGTCCTCCAAAGACACACGTATCTATGAATATGCGTGTCTGTTCAGTGTGCTTCTAGAGGACTCAAAAGGGGAAAAAATGTCTAATAAAGTTAAATAAAAACGTAGAAATGCGATATTATTATTCACAAATGGTCATAAATAATTGCGTTCCTTGATATTTCCCTCATCTATTATCCGACGTCGAGTATTTAATAGTACATTAATATCATGTTATTTTTACTACTTCTAAAATTGAGTAATACTTAATACTATTTTTTTTTTTTTTTTACATATATGTGGACGTCAAGTCTAGTTAAGCCTTGAGAGTGGATACACCAAGAATAAAGGAACGATTGCACTTGAATTTGAAAAAGTCAAGTAAGAGATGGAAATTAACTAATTAAGTAATGGTCAGAATTAGATAGACATATTATCCTAATTCTTTTGATTTATCGACCAATTTAAATCGAGAGACGATATAAATAAAAAAGAGCAGAGGTGGCGATAGATGAAAAGCCAGACAGATCGACGGGTATGAGAAGAGACAGAAAAGACTGGTTTGGTGAGATCTAAGCCGTTGGATGAGAAGAGCCTTCTCGTATAATCCCTCCTTTTTCATGTGGGACGTGGCGGACGCTTTTGCCCCTCCGATTCACACTCTAACCATCGTGGCGAACCCAGAGCCGTCGAACTGATAGTAGAGTGGGACCCGACAGAGTCCATAGGTCAGCGTTTAGCTGCCACGTTACACTACGTGATCCAAGTAATAAGAGTTCGTCTATAGTTAAAGAGTTAAAGCAAATTAAAAAAAAAAAAAATTAAAGTAGAGGCCTAGAGGGTAACAATTTTGTAAGTCAGCGATTGTAATTTGTTGGGTGGTATCGCTTTGACCGGTTATATTCTCAGGTAAAAATGTCAAACCATATAGGCGTTGAGAGTCTCTTTGTACGTAGCCGTCATCATGGGCAATGATGCATTTCATTTTTATTTTATTAATCGAAGAGATGCATCGACGTCTTTTTTTCATCGGAGACGAAGTCACTCTCGACCAAAGTTCGAGTCTGCGAAGCATCTTGTTACTATGCTGTAAACAAAAATGTAAAAGTTAATTAACTGGGAACTTTGTTTCTGTTCAAATGGTTTATGAGAAAATCAAGTTGCGTAACTACTTTACCGTTATACCAATTACTGCGAGTTGTAGCTAGCATGTATCGAACCAATAAAACATTTAGCAAATGCGGTGATAGTATAACTTAACTTAGTATATATAAAAAAAAAGTATTAGCTTCTGATTCGGTATGGAATTATAAATCTTAATTAAGGAGATAGGCATGTAAAAAGAGAAGTGTTATCCACGTCATAAAAAAAGGTTAAATATGACCAATATGTGACCACTAATAGTTAGAAATGTAACTGGAAAATCCGACCAAAGAAATTGCGTAGAGAACGGTGACGAGGAAAGTGGAAGAAACGTCTTTTCGTATTCTTATCTAACAAAAAGCTATAGTAGTAGAATGTAGATAGGTGGCTTCAAACAGTACTACCAGACCACTTGACTCACGTGACCTTTGTGCATCGTTTGACCACGTGAGTCGTTAGTAAACGCATCTTAAGACGAGCCAAACCAAAAAAACATGAAAGTACTTTTAAGAACTAAATCATGCATGAACTCTCAAACCACAATTTTGTTTATGTTATTTCATAGAACTCCTATCAAAACCGGACCGGATCGATGATATTAAACCTAGCACTAATATGATACATTGTGCTCCTTTTTAAGTTTGGCAATGCGGATATATGCAACCGGACAGTACCGGATTGTACATCCGGTGGTTATTTTGTTACCGGTTAAGTGAAGAACGCATTAGCTATTATCCCGTATTAGGTGTCGTGGGCCCACAACTGTCCACTTTATATCTTTACCCAAATCGTGTATTATTGTTTAATGAAGATTATTGTGCAATTTGGACGACCATCACAAAAAGTGCAATTCGCAGCACGATAAAAAAGGAAATAAACCCTTTATCTTAAAGATTTTGACATGTTTAGGTGCCTCCTCACTCTTTTTTGCAACTTGCTTCTGGTGGTGAAGAAGAGCCAATGAGTAACATGTTTGGCCCTTAATTAACTACACTCTTCCAAAAGCATATCCTCAACCTTATAAATTACAATAGTCATTATTACCTTTTTTAATAAGTAAAATACTCATTACTCTGTGGTTCGATTTAGATTATTAGAGCTTGAGCATCCTGAAGATAATAAACTAGATATGATTAGGCACCGCACTTTTACTATGAAGTTTGTTAAAATCAATTAACATATCCAGTAAGATCTTATTAAGTTTACACTTTTTAATTCCTATAGATTCTGACCATGTTATTGTTTTAATTAATACGGACTATTTTTTGAAGAAGAAAATTCCAAATATTAGTCAGACAAGGGTTGTTTCACTACTTTACAAAAAGTTTATTTTTACTCCGATTATTACTTTAAAATTTGTAAAAAGTTAATATCTTTAACCTATCTCTGAGATTTGATTTGATTTGGCAACACCGTATAATACGAAAATTGGAGGAAAACTCTGAAAATAAATGGGTAATATTCTCATCTTATAAAACAAAAGATGTTCCGATTATGAAGCTTATTTGACTTGGTCAGAATATCCTTCAAGTCACCACATTTTCATGGATGAGAGCAATATTATTGGGGTTCTGAACCATGAGTCTCTAAAACAAAAAAATAATATAAAATAATAGATACTATTTATTTATTTATTATTAGAGGTTTTAAAACTTTTGTAATCATCACACCAAAAACTGAGGTTTTGGTGTAATAATTACAAAGGTTTTAGAACCTTGGATCATAATTTCTAATATTTTATGATATAAATTTTTTGAAAAACTCTACTTTGAAACCTCCCACTAATCATGCTCCGAGATCCAACTTCCAAAATGTGTAAAAAAGTCTCTCAACTTAAAATGACAAAAACAAAACAAAAAGGCACAATACTTGGGTATGAGACATTTCATAGAAAAAAGGTTAGTTCATTCAATTTTTTTTTAAAATGAACTTTATATAGTATATATGTTTAAACTAATTAGTTCGAGTACAATTAGTATTAGAGTTGGAAAGGAAAATTTTACTTCCAGAATTCCAAATTACTCGATCACTAAAAAGCCTATTATAACTCAAATGTAACGAACTTCATATTTGAGTTAATAAGGAAACAAAAATTGACGAATGCCACAACGCAGGCGCAGCCATTAGAGTAGTGATATGGATCGACTATATATCCCTCCGAAATGGTGAGGGGTTAATATGGTAGTTACGTTTGATTTCATAAAAGGACTCTTCGGATTTGGATAAGGAATTAAGGACAAGAAGATGAAATGAATAGCATAGGCTCAGATTAAAAAAAAAAAATGAATATACTACCCATGAAGGTACAAAGACAGCATTTATCGGAGTTAGGTCCTCGATTTGGGGAAGTAGCTTTTCAAAGGAACCAAGTAACTATACGGACAAAAGGATAAAAAGTTGAAATAAAGTATACGCACACGTGGCCTTATTTAGCCGACAAGAGTCATTATCCCACGTGTCTCTTTAACAGTAGCAGGTTCATCTTCCCTTTTACAAAAAAACGTTAACTGATTCATATTTACGAAACTGCCACCTCCGACCACCTTTGCTTCTTCGTTCACGATCACGAGTGTTCCACTTTCTTATGGGCCGAAATCAAGCCCACTAGTATCTTATATTATGGGCTTTACAAGGCTAATTAATTGTAAACTAGTAAGCATGTATCGACTTACATTTTCAAAGGCAATATGGCGAATCCAAGCTTGTTTTTGTTGACCACAAATCCAGGATCTTCCGTAAATGATGTCCTTTACTGATGTTAAACATCGGGTATCAGAAAATAACACCAATTATAACTTTATTTGAACCGAATTAAGTTACCTAGCTAACATAACCAAACCAAACTAAAACCTAAAAGAACCCAAAATATTCCCCGCTAAATATATTATTGTAGCTAGTTTCATCACTGCGTCACCATCTGAATTCAAATCTGTATAATGCATATGTTATTGGCATAATTTTTTTTCTTTTTTTTTTTGTCGTCAAAGCGATCAAACAATAACTATTCTGGCGCAAATAGATTAGGAGGAGCTCCTAACCACTGCGGAACCAGACGACCCACAGATGAGAATGGAGTAGCTCAGCGTCACTAACCTTTCGCAAGCATATCAGCCCGTCTGTTTCCGGTACGTGATATAAACGAGATGGAGAATTCGATAAACTTGTTCTTAACCGTCTGAAATTCTTCGAACTCCGATTCCATGGATGGCCAAACTTCACCACCTTGTATACTTTTGATCAACTGCAAACAATCAGATTCAAAATGAGCACTAAATTGTCCAATATGAAGAAGGGATTCCATTGCCCAGATAAGACTCTCTATTTCTTCGTGAAGCGGTGTTCTGCAATTCATTTTTGCTAAAATTGGAGGTATTAAGTGCTTCTACGCAAAAAAATTCCATTGGTTTTCTTCTCAAATATGCGCTCAATATTGGAGTTTACTCGATCTGGAAGGAAAGAAATGGTCGTAGACATGGTCAGATACCGAACACGGCAACTCAACTTCTTCTTTCCATAGACAGAAAAATACGTGACAGGATCCTCTCCCTTCGCCTGCTCGATACTTCTCGGGTACGCTGACGCTATGGAGCTTTGGCTGATCTCACGCTAAGTTTTGTCCACTTATATCAAAAAAAATTAAACTCTATTCATCACAGGGAAAAGCTTTGTAAAAACGATTTTTTTGGGTTGAATTAATTTAACATTTTATCCAAAAAAAAAGATTTAAGTAGCACGTTGCTTAGTAATCAGTGTCTAACTTTTTTATTTTTCAATTTGATTTTAGTATTTTTTACCAGAATTCAGAAATTACATTACAATCATGACTTATCAGTTATTACCTACCAGTCTTAACCATTCATCCAACTTAAGTTACCATATCCGGCTGAAGAAACAAACATGCCTGTATCAAAATTTATTACATGTGTGATATATAAAATAAACATGTAACTGAACCAAATTATAGCCGAACTCAACCAACTTTAATATGAGTTTAGTGACAGTGTTAATAAACCAAAGTAAGTGAACCGAAACCGAATAAAATAAAACCGATGCCCCTAGAGAATATTTATGTTCAGGAAAATAAGTCATTATCCAGAACAATGTATGAGAATAAAGAGAAAACTACTGTTATTAGTATGGCTAAATATTCTCTTATTTTTTTCCTCTATCTTAACTATGTACGTTTAATTTTCGTCTAATTGGAAAGAATGATTAATCCGGAGATGAAAAGACAGAGTGGAATAACTTGTGGAATTGAACAAAGTGAACAATTGGCTAAAATCAAGACTTGTAGTCAAGCTTTGATATGTTTTAAACTTTTAATTGAGTGAGAATCTTAATTATGGTGTCAGTCCTCTGTTGTTCTTTGATTCCTTTCTCCTTCCCCTACAGCGCATACACAGAAAGTTGTTTGTTTCTTACAATATTTTCTTCCTTTTTTTTTCTTAAATGGTTGAAACTTTATAAATATCAAGTGTAGTAAAGGAATGGTGAATTTCTTTTAATCTCAATAGCATGTACTGAGAAGCTGCTCGTGGGGGAAGAATATTAACTATTTCCACGGTTGGACCCATATGCATGCATGATTTTGTTTGGTGATAAATGTTGCTCAATTTCAAGCTATTGACAATATTATTTTATAGAATTTTGTTGATTCTTGCAAAAGGAAATCCTTAGGTTTCACTATATATTAATTATCCCAAATTTTGATTAACAATTCGTGATTCTGATCATTATATATATCCTTTGGATAAGCTAAGTTATTTTATTATTCTTAACATTCAATTAATAGCCAATCATAACTGTATTTTGAATATGTCTTAAGATGACCGTGAGTACGTTTTAGCAAAACCATTTTCTCGTAATTCCACCACTAAGTAAAACATTGAACAAAAGTCTATGAACGAATATTACTTTTTGAATTAGTTATTATGAGAAACTAGTTATATTGTTTATCTTTGGGGTTTGCTTGGAATTTGTCACTACATTAGTTTGTATGATCTCGAGAAGAATCGGAATTAAATCGGGGCCCAATACATTTCTGTGTTATATTCCAGTGTCGGATTTGGTAGGGAACTAAGCATTTCTCGTTATGTGATTTGCACAAATTACTAATCGACTATTATATTTTGAAACTTTTCCTCTTCCCTCTGTGGACACATTCAACATAAGATGCCTAGGGCGTGAACAAACGAAAATTTCAACGTGTAATATGATTTTGTAAGGATTCTTGTTAAACGGTGTTAAGGTCGAAGAGGTGATCAATGCCAGGAAAAAAACACACTATAATTAAGAGTTTGCCTGAAAAATTAAAAAGAAAACTGACATTTCGAATATTTGGGCATATCATGGTGTAAATCTACATATTAGGTTTTAGCCATTTAAACAATATAAATTATAACATAATATACAAACAAAGTCTATGCCATATAATTTGTATGCATGGGGACGGGAAGTCGACTCCATTAATCAATTTAGCAAAGTGAACTAGTGTAATTTCTTTCAAATGAAAATTAATAACATCGTAGAACAGATTTTAATGGCGGATTTATCCGGTTTAAAAACAAAAAAAAACAAAATAAATCCGCCAACTGCACTAGTTGTATCCAAAAGATATATCAACGACTTTTTTTTTTTTTTGCATTTCATAATGCCATATTTTCGTTGCTTCAAAATTGATGAAACTATAGCCACAAACCCTAATTCACATAGTCACACATGCACAGACGGATCTACGAATATAAGAGCACATCTATGGTACCCCCTGTTCATGGCAATTTTGATAAACAATTAATGAACTAATTCGTTATTTAATAATTAACTTTTAACGTAAAAAGCACATGCAGTTACTGACAAATAAGTCACAAGGCATCTTCTTTTCTTTCTAGAAATTAACCCTAAAGCAAAACTATACCGCTTCTCTTCTCTCTTTTGGTAAACCTGTCTATGTAACTAAAACAGTTCCAATATCCACCATAAATAAACTCTCACCCCCACCTCCTAATTTCACCACTCCAATTGGGAAAATAAAACCAAAAAATATCACACTCTAAATTTCACCTCCGTACCACACAAACAACCCTAACCAATCATAACTTCCACCAGTAATTCAAAGCTTTCATTTTTCAAAACAAGAATGATGAGAAGCAAATCCATAGTCATCAATTCCAGTTCCACGAATAATTCCGCTGTCGCCGACGCAGCCGTAGCTATGAGGCGTTCTGCCTCAAACGCTACCGCCACAACCGCCGTGGTACATACTAATGATCTTAACAGAAAACCGCCACGATCACGATCAGTAGAGTTTCCGGTCTCTCCTCAGCTGATACAAGGGGAAGAGATGGTCCATTTCGGACATCCACGACACGTGCTAGTCAAAGTTGACTTGCCTGATATCTACACGTGTGCTGGGTGCAAAGAAGAAGGAGCTGGGATTAGGTACGTGTGCCAAGAGTGCGATTATCAGCTCCATGAATTTTGTGCTGTGGCTCCTCCTTTACTTAAGTCACATCCTTTTCATTACCAGCATCAGCTTCTCTTCTTTGCCAAGCCCGGTACGCTTCTTTTACCTGTCTCCTCTTGAGATGCTCTTGTTTGTCGGAACTTTTTGAATAAAATATAGGGGTATTTTTGGTATGATACATTTTGGATATGGCTCGACTTGGTCGATTTTACTTTTTTTTTTTTCAGACATCTTTCCTTTCCGTTTCAATGCTAATGTTATATCCGTTCCGTCGTTTGTTTTAAGACCAACGACTATAAACTCACAGCACTATAAAGAAATTTAACCCGGATTATTGTCGACTATATATTGATTGTTTTACATAGAATAATAATGCTATGCTTTAAACAATATAATTATTGGGTTTAGTGGGCATCATATTAAGCATCAAATCTTGGTTTACGTTAAACAACAGATAATAAGCTTTCTAAAAGATTGTAAACTTCAAAAGTTAACCTATATAGATATATTATTTTTTTGGTCGTTAGAATATACCTGTACTACAACATAATGCTTAAACTTCGATACAATTGTTTGCTCGACTTATCATGCGGGGTTTACATTATAATTATGCCATTAAACGAATATTTTCGAGGGATGAAATATTCTCGATTCGTTTTCTTTTATGTTTTTTTTTTTTTTTTTTTGCTAATAGTTTTCTTTTATGTTGATGTTGAATAACAGCGAAAGGAGGAATAATGAAATCAAAATGCGATGTGTGTGGAAGATCACCAAAAGGTTACACCTTTAGATGCAAAGCTTGCAGTTTCCAGATGCATCCTGGCTGCGCTATGCTATCTCCTTCCCTCTCCTCCTCCTCTCTCCACCACCACCCTCTCCAACTGCTCCCCTCCTCCTCCGCCGCCAACAACACCGGCGGAGACCACTCCGGGGGATTCCTCTGCGGAGAGTGCAAGAAAGGTAAGCGAGTCGGCAGGGTTTACCGTTGCACCGTTTGCGATTACCACTTGCACGCGGTCTGCGCCAAGGACGCCGCCGTGAACGGCCTCCGTGCAAACGGACACAAAGGAAGGGATAGGTCTCCGGCGGTTTTGGGAACGGCAGCGAGGGTGGCGTCGCAGGTTGTTATTGATTTCCTCGGTGGTATAATGGAAGGTCTCGGTGAAGGTGTTGGTGAAGCTATTTTGGACGGTGTGACTAGAGGCGGCGGTGGTGGAGGCCGCGGAGGAGGAAATGGAGGTGTTACTAGGGTAACTCCACGTGTCAGAGGAGGGTAATTATATATATTATGGAGTTTTGGGTATAACTAATTATGAGTGTTTATAATGTATATGGAAATGATTGTATTGCTGTGTGGCTGATTGAAAAGTACATATAGATTGGAGTGTTTATTATGTTTCTTGGGTTGGGTGGGAGGATTATATTTTTGTAGTTAAATTTGGGGATACAATATTAACAGTGAGAATAATGTGTATTGTTTAATTAATTAGTTTGGATATATAAACAATGTTAATATATAATAGTTTTTTTAAAAAACAATGTTAATATATAATGTTTGTGTGTGCTTTGTTCATTATTTATTTGAGATTGAGTATCTTGTGTTTCACATTGTAACTAAACTAATTAACTAAACGCATATAGCATCTTCGGTGTGTTTGAAAATATGTTTTTAATTATTTGGCTTTTAATGCATTTCTTATAATTATTTGGCTTTTAAATGTTACATCACGAGAAATAGAAAGAAAGCCAAAAAGCTAATTACCTAATACCAGTAGAATCTTGAAAAAGAGAGAAACTTCAAATGTTACTCCCATTCAAATATATAGTGAGAAATGAGACCCACCACTCACATTTTCTTTCAAATTTCTTATATTTGTTTCATCAACTTTTCATTAATTTGGAAGCCCTATAACACACGCATCAAACTTACAAAGAGAAAATATATAGATGTATATAAAAATCAAGAGTTGCTTGCCTTAATCATCGCCATATTGGAATAAACTTTTGAAATGTAACGTTACACAACTGTTACCCATTTTCTGTCGGCAATTTATTTTCACTTTCCTTCCCTCTTTCAAGATTTTTTTCTTTGAAAAAGTGGCATTAATGATTTAATGTCGCGTCCTCCTAAAACGTGTTCTTTTTTGTTTGTTAACTGTAAAATATGGTGTTCCTATTTTTGTTTATGCAATTGCAAACTTACACTCAAAATAAAAGTACAAAAGTCGGGAAGAAAATAACATTTATTAAGAACAATACTAATCGTATGAGAAGACATGAATCCGTTTTATAAGAACAAATTAATCGGGAAGTAAATAGCATTATTAAGTTAAAAACAATATTAAATTTTGTATTGACTAGGTTAAACACAACATTAATCGTATAAATAAAAGCACATGAATTTATTAAGAATGTAAGAATTGATAATAAACCAACAATAGATGAATCCTTTTTTTTTAAGAAAAACATTTGAGATCAATCTACCAATCACCCATTAAATAACGGAATCACACTAATTTCAAGAATCTTTTACTTGTGACCCAAAAAAAAAAAAATATTCTTATACCATTGGGAAGATTTGAAGTATCTTTGGTTTTTCTTGCTGTATAATACAGTATATATGAATTAAAGATTTGGTGACTTGTGATGTTTCAGAAGCTCGACAATCCACGTGGGAATCGTTAAACTGTTATGGCGTTTGGGGATCTATGCGACAAGATTGCTATTCTCAATCTGTCATTGCTTCCTCCCGCTCTTGGTTTCCACCGATCTTTGTTCCGAATACTTAGGTTTAAATGGTAATGTCGAGAATCATCAAGATATGTATATATATATAAATCTGTTTTAGAAAATTATGTCAGGTACGTAGTGCATATAGAGAAAAGTAACGAGAAGGTATATTGCTATTGATTTTACTATCAAGACTGTAACGCTTAGTGCTGATGCTTCTTTAGTGAGAATAAGGGCTCTCTTGATACCCAATCAATTAGGACTTGATCGAACTTTTTCAGCATGATGCGTAATTCTCTGATCTAATTCTGAATCCCCAAATACATAAAGCTTGCATGCCACTTGTAATTCTTCTTTAATTCACCTTTTCTTTTCTTTACTGTTCACTGATCAAGCCATAATTATTTGGAATTATAATATTATCCGAAATATCAAACTAAGGAAAGAGAGAGGCAGAAAGAAGAAGAGAATAAGTGAAACAAAATAAATACATCCTTTGATCTCTGATGAAAGAGAGAACTGAAAAGAAGAACTAAAGTTACAATAACATGATAACTACTTGTACAAAGTACAAATATACAAAGAACCCAAAAAAAAAAAAAAAAATAGTAAAAGAACTGCTTCGTATATGAGAGGCAGCAAGTTATTATATTAGTCAAAATAATATTAAGGGAATCAAAAGTAGGAAATACACAGAAATACACGATAAAATTAGCCAACCAAAATATATAATTAAAAACAAAAACAAAAAACTCCCGACGCCGACGGCGAAACTCTTCTGTGTTTTGATCCGAGCACATTTGGTCGTTGTCGCAGACTCGCAGTCAACAAGCCTCTGAGCTTTCCATTATCCGTACCGTAGTAAAGTCTCTTTCCCTTCTTTCTTGTTTTGTTTTATTTTTTTTTTGTGAAACCAAAAGAATATAAGTATATAATTTACTTCTTTTTTTTTTTTTTCCTAAATGGAGCCATAATCCAAACCTCCCCAACTGAAGTGAGATCCTTGTCGGACGATTGGGAACGCGTGCATGAAAACGCAGACGCAAACGCAGACAGTCGCAACCGCAAGCATTGAGTGAATGATAGGAGTTGGGAAGAAACGGTGCGAACCTGAGGCTTTCCTCCGATACTTTAGAGGCACCGTTGCACACGTGGCGCAGGACGACTTGTTCATCTCTGAACTTAATCTCCTGCTCAGACCCAACTGGTCAACACTCTCGCTCTCGATGTTTAGTGAGACTTGCTTGTTTCCTTTGTCTGCAAGTTTACGAGCCACCAAGGAGTTATATGTATGGTTGTTCCTCATTGCAGCGTAGCTGAATGGAGTTTGCCCGGCTGTATCGCAGAGAGAGTTCCAGCTCGATAATCCGATCTGAAACAGAAGAAAAAAACGGATTTTTTTTTCAGTTATAAGGATCGTTTTCTTCTTCGTATCATGAGAGTGAGAGAGAGAGAGAGAGAGAGGCAAAGAAAGATACCTCTTGTGGATCATTGGTGAGAAGATCAATCATATCATCTGAACCAGATGTACAAGCAGCTAAATGTAAAGGTGTGATACCGCCAGGTCCGGTTATATTGGGTAAGAAGACGAATTTTTTGGAGGAACCGAGCGCCGTGGGATTTACAGAGTAATGAATGAGTAGTTGCACCATTTTAGTGCTTCTCCTCTTAACAGCACGATTCAGCAACTGAATCTCGGCGAGCATATCCAATGCTTCTCTGTTCAGCTCATCATTCACCAGATTTCTCTCTACCAACATGTCGAGGAGTGTTCTGATGAGAGCGCAGTAGTCTCTTTCAACTGAACAGACGAGCAAGAACTTGAAGCGGGAAAGGGAAAAGTCGGATTGTTCCCGAGGCTCAGAGGTCTGATTCTTCTGGAAAAGCCAACCAAGCTCGTTCAAGAAGCACAAAGTCTCTTCTCTTGATGTGGGACGGTGGTCTGAGGTCTGCGCTTGTTCTTCTGTCATATCTTGACTTTTGGGGTGAAACTCTTCTTCGAGGCGATTTAACTCTTTGCAGATGGATGCGTTCGCAATTATTAATGGAAAACTGTCACCCCTAAATCCATTCTCCACCTGTACACAAAGTAAGACGTTAAGCATCTCTAGATTGACAAAGAAAGCTATGAAGTTCAGTTATGTGAAGTCATATACCTCAATGAAACAGCGTCCAAGGAAACCAGGTTGTTCATCTTTGACTTTGAAACTATTTACATTCAACTCGTCAAATACGGCTCGTCTACATGCTGCCCCGGTTGCCTCCATTGTCACGTAGCTACCCATATGTGTGCAACGTAAACTGGAAGCACAATCATCATAATAAAGGTTAGAAATGAAAAAGAAAAAAGACGAAGAAATGATGAAACTTTTGAGGTTTTAAAGGTTTACCTGATTCCATCATTAGTCAAGCTTCTACCTCTTACTACCAAACTTGTTTCTTCACCAGCTACAACAGCTACAGGGGACACTGAGATGACCTCTGGTGAATTCCAAGTTCTCCAAGATTTGCTACAACGAATTCTACCTGTAACCAATGACGTGTTATAATAATTGTTGACATAAAGTTGCAATATTCAAGATGAGTACCAGCTCATGAGCACTCACCATTTTTGTGTGATGCGAGCTGTCTGCCCGTGTTGACTATAAACCTCGCGTTTCTCCAAAAATCCGAATGAGAATCTTGTAACATAAAACCAACCCGTTGCAGCAAGTTTTGCTCAAGCTGAAACAAAAAACCATCTGCTCCTAAGCTGCGCATAGCATAGTATAATTCCACTAATAAACACTTAAATATTTCCACTCACTTGTTCCCAGGCCGCAGGTGACATCGCCACATAGACAGATAGAACAACACAGCCAGGCCTGATATAACTCTCCATTTCTGATGGAATGTTGGAAAGCCAGTTATAGATCTGTAATAAAAGGGAGAGAATCACTATGAGTGTTCAACGGAAGCAACCAATAACTTTATAGTTCAGGGATAGATTATGCCTAGAAATTATCACCTCAGTTCGTAATGTTCCAGGGAGCTGACTTGGATCTTTATCAAGTAGTTTGAAGACTATCTTTCCAGTGCGGTCCTGTTTGAATGCCATCAAAGATAAAATTATAAGCGGCTTGTTTTACTTTACATACTCAGAGATGGTAAAGAGGAGTTTAAAAGCTGCAAACCTGAGCATCAGAGTTTAAGCTAGGAGGAGAGTAGTCAGAACCAGAGGAAGCGTAACCAGACTGTTGCCCGAATCCTTTAAATTTTGGATTTGCAGGTCCTCTATTTGATGCACCAAAGAGCTCAAGGGGCAAGCAACTCCCAGTCCTCGCGGGGCTTGTGTTTTTGTGATTCCTAGACCTCATGGTTTCAGGGGACGTCTGCAATGGGAATAACTCCTGCATGACTGGAGATGAAGATGGAGATCTATCCTCAACAGGGTTACTGCTGGCAGAAGAATAATACTTTCTCGAGGATGCCACTGCTGGTCGACTCTCATCCTCGGGTGAGGAGGTGAATAGTTGCAGAGACAAGCTAGACCTAGTGTCTTGAGCATGTGAATCTGAATCCTGAGAAGGAGATTGGTTACTACTACAGCTTCTCTCTCCACCAACAGTTCTCTTTTCTAGATTTGTTGTAGCACCGTGGTCATAAGAAGATATCTTAGTCTTGTCACTGTCTTTGGGACCAAACCCACCTTGAGACAATATGGCTAGCGCATCAGGTGAAGATGAGCCCAACGTTGCCGAAAGAACAGCAAGCAAATCCATGGTAGAAGGAGAAGCCCCATTCATATCATTTTGGGGGTTCACCACTGGGTGATCCAGATTTTTCCTGGCTAAACTTCCAATGTTGTTGAGCTTAGAGACGAGATCCATAGGCAAAGGCAATGCATTTATCTTGTTAAGTATCTGAAGAAGCTGCTCTCTTTCAGGCACAGCTGGAGATCCCAGTGGCTTAACCTCATTCTTACCTGCAGAATCGCAAACCACAAATCTGTTGATAAAACAAGAACATTCGAACAGAATTAAAAAAAAAAAAAAAATCGTGCATAGTCGCAAGCTTAGTACCTTGTGCACAAGCTAAGGCGGTTAACAAAGCCATAAGATCCATATTGGAGTTAGATGTATTATCACGGTTCCCCGGAACAACAACCCCAGACGCAGTCTCCTCGGGCTGCGTTGTTTTCCTCCTCCGTCGGTTGTGGCCAGCCAACCTACGCCTACAACTTCGTTTCCCCTCATCAAACTCAGAAAGAAGATGAAACCTGCAAAAATAACAAACCCGTTTAATGCCAAATTCAAAAGGAATAAAAAGGAGAAGCATTTCCGTAAAAGTTGATTCATTTCTACCTGCTGCACTGTTGGCAGAACCTCTGCATCTGTTTCCCAACGAGAGCTTTAGTAGCTTTGCTATGAACTCCACACACTTTATGCCTTCTATGGTAGTCCTTAGCATGAGACAAATCTTGAGTGCAATTGTCCACCTGACACATCGGATAGTTCCCTCCGCCTCCCGGAGATCCGGACCGAACCTTCTTGCTCGGTCTAGCTGCCTGAGTCGTGTCTTCCACGGCGTTTAGACAACTTCCCAGATTCAAATCAAGTCCCCCTTCTTCTCCCTCCTTGGCTCTACTCTTATTCCGCCAAGTCGAATCAAACTGTGACTCGCTCCCGAGCCGAAGAACCTCCGAGTCCACCGGTTTAGCTTCGAATCTCCGACTATCCCAATCCCACATCTTAGAGTTCCACTCGTCTCTCCGCTGCAGCTGCGGCTGAGATGGAACCAGACGATTCGGCATCTGGTGATAGAGATTGCGTTTTCTCTCCATCGGAGAAAGCGATTGGTGAATGAAAATCGGAGCAGCCACCTGAGCACCTACCTCATCCATGTCTCTCTCTCTCTCTCTTTCTCTCCCTCTTCACCTTCAAGCTTCAAGCTTTTTCAAAACCCTCTCTTTTCCAAAAATAGAATTAGATCAAAGTGGACAGAAAAGATTCAGAATTTCCACAGGAACATCTCCAGTGAATCTAGCGGAAGCACGAACCAACGTACCTAAAAAATATCTACCCTTAGCTCCAACCAGTAAAACAGCAAACTCCGCCACAACTTGTTCAGATTCGAACAATTTTTCAAAAGGAATCTTCAATCTTCTAGATTTCCCGATCCGATCCAGGAAACAAGAGAAAAGATTAGATTTTTATCCTCGCGAGCTTCTCTCTCTATTTGAGTGAACTTCTTCGAGCGAAATCTCAAATTTCTCCTTCTTCGTCTTCCTCTGCTCGTTAAGCTTTTCCTTGTTCTTCTGCTCATGTCTTCAAGTCCTTCCCTTGTACGATAACTTATTTTCTTATTTGTTTTCTACGGTGGTGGCACATAGTGTAAATTCGAACAGTGAAGAGGGTATTTGCATACTATTTATTATTCGAGCCGCCCATATGAGAGATTATAGTTGAAGGATCCAAGACACTTCCATTTTCTTTTGTTTTGCTTTTTTTTTTTTTTTTTTTTCCATTTTGTAATTTGTTTAATTCTTACCCTTATTTAGTCAACATACTTGTTAAATTGGCTTTTTAAAAAAACTATGTGGCATATGTAAATATGATCATTATGACAGTCTATAATCAAAACTATGTGGAGTATTAAATAGCTTCAAAACATAAAAACGTATCAAGCTGACAGTCTATAATCAATGTTAAAGTTGACATGGTGAAAACTGAAAACTATCTTTCGAATTATAAATTATGTCATACATTTTTAGCTCTTTTTTTATACCAAGGAAAACAAAATTCAAACACGTTAACAAAAAAAAAAAAAACTTTTGAACAAACCATTTACATTGATGAGGTTGACTTCAACATGTATGAAATAAACTATAAATGCTATAGTAAGGTCAGTGAAAAAAAAAAGAGGATGAATGTATTGATACGGACATATATTAACATCAAGATTACGAACTAATTTTAACAATCACAACTTACATTTAAATCGTGATATTATCAATTGAAGATTATAGACTGACTATCCTAAATTTTCACAATTTATAAGGAAACCACGAAAAAAAGTAGGATTACAGTCGAAATGCCGGGGTAGGTTTGTAAATATTCAGACAATATGGGTCCCACGAACCAAACTGTTTAATAACTCGTACCATGTTATATTGCTACATTTATTTTAATTTTAAGTACTGTAGTTATAAACTTATAAACATGTAACATGCCTAAGTGATGAGTGATAAGTAACGATACCATCGTCTGACTTTTCTATTGAGTCATGGAGCTCCTACCAAATTTTGCCTAACAAATTGTCTAACCGGATATAGAACTAAGATCTACATAGCCTTATTCAAGATTGGTTATTCTTCTTTCATAACTTTGAAAGAAAAAAATATATATAAAAAAGGCCCTACAAAATTATTACAGTTTTACTTACCAGATTTAAGATTTGTAAAAAATAGAAACAGTGCATTGCAGTGCAAAATCATATCAAATTTTATGAAAACAAAATAAAATTGATAGTATTCCATTTCGTTGAGCACCGTCTTTATTGAGAGCCTGAATCTCGACACCGCGTGACGGGGAAGTCGTCGTCATCACGTAAGGTGAAAGAAAAAAAACGATCCTACCAAAAACTGTCGATACGTAGAAAAAAAGACTACAATACCCATAAATGTTCTGAATATTTTACAAACGTAGCCTCTCATCTAGACACATTGAACAGATTGGACAAGACAAGAGAGATACAGAGACCACACCTAACAGTCACACACGTACGGTTTTATGTTGAGTCCCTACGCGCCGTGCAAGTGGCTCCTTTGTCCTTCTTCCTCTGCTCCTTGTTCAAGAAAACGACCTTGTTTATCAAAATCACTATTAATGAGTTTTAGCATTATTATATAATCTTATCTTTGTTAACCAAACGTGTCAACTTCTTATTCGTTCTCGATTCTTACATTCCCTACCAAAGTTAGATCGTGTTAATCCTATATCTGCCAAGATTAGAGTTTTCGATTGGTGACTGTTTTAATAGTGCTATGCATGCAATAGAGAATCAAGAAAGTTGGAGATTATAGAGTCAGGGAATTAAAAATAATTCAGAGAATGGATTGTATAAGTTATCGGTATGATATAAGCTAATATTATGTTGTAATACTTACTTAAATTAATGAGTAAATCATATAAAAAACATTAGAATATATCGTGATAAATCATATTAAATTACTAATTATAAGAACATATAAGAATATTTGTTTATTGGACAAAACGGTTATATTAAGAAACTAAACGTCCAAAGGATTTAGATGGATATAACCGGATGCTTTCTCAACGGCGAACATATAAAGATATCTATGGTATAGCATTTCTATGTGGAATTGTTCTTGTAGACTAGTATTTTGCCTCTTCATTATTCATCAATAAATCATCTTAGAAAAACGACATTTTTGGAGAATTTTGTGAGATTATTACTTATGTACTGGAATTAATAAGTGTTGACAAAAAAGGTTTAATATAATTGAGATTTTTTTTTCTTCCAATTTTCATCCAAAGGTGTCATCATTTTGCAAGCCAAAATGTTAATTTTGGTGACTATATACGCATATATTAAATATCAGAGTATATATATGTAATATGCGTGTGTGATTGGAAAGGGTGAAAGGGAAATAGCTGTGAAGTTGGTACGGAAAGATGAGTGCAATGGATTGGACCATAATCACACTAATCAATGTGTTGTTCTTCATCGTTGGCACTATGATACTTACTTTTCCAAGTACTACAACTCTCGCTATTTTCTTTTAATAGTTTTTCTGAAGTTATTTTTTTTTGTATGGCAACTACAAGTCGAGTAGTCTAATTTAAATTTCAATATCTACAACATTAGACTTTATGGGAATTAATCAAAGTAAAGTTGCCACACAGAGACCAATTATGGCCAGTTAATATTATTAAACACCGTTTAACAGGAAAAACTGATTGACCTGTTTCATAAACTTTATTCGATATAATAGCAATGCAACACTAGGGGAACATGACAGGTTGTGATCATGCCTAAAGAAGCTAATTCATTATAATCAATTTTGCATTTGTCAAAATGTTTGTTGATCATTTCCATTATCACGTTCGACTTTTAGTGTTAAATGAATAATGCACTCCTGATAATAAATTGTTTCTACTTTTGTTTGCTAGCTGTTTGGTTAACCGCATACTAGATATGAAGTTGTTAATTTGGTTTCAACATTAGGTTTCTACAAAAAAGTTGAACACCCTGATTAATAATTTCAGCGTGGCATTATTTGATGTAAATAATTGATCCGAACACAAGTATGTCGCCCGACAAATTCTCTTCCCAACATTTTCTGGAGCAAAAGTGTTTCTTTGTTTACATGTATATTCATATACACGTATACATGTAGCTATATGTCTATATGTATGTTATATTTGGTTAATTTCTGTATACAAAAATTTGGTAAAATTTCTGCATAAAAATTGTTTGATCACTGTCTTTTTTGGAGTATAACTTGATCACTGTCTTCTAACTTGATTTATTAATAAGTACTAATATATAGTCAGATCTATTATCTTGTATATATATACAGACTAAATATCATAATATGACTTTTAAATCGATCTATACCATGCAAAGCTGAAACCAAATAAAAATAACTATAACCTGATGAATAGTGTTAGTTGAAAGCTAACGAACTAAAACTAACAAAATTGATTATAATTCAACGGAAAGAACGACATTTTTTAAGAATTTCTTATTTTTTTGTTTCATTTCTTTAGCATAATATTAAACTAAACTAATTATTTGTTTATATTTAGATTATTTATTTTTATCAGAAAGTAAATAAAGCCGAGTTTTCTTTTGAGCAAGCGGAAATATTCTTATAATTTGAAAAATAATTTTCAGATCTTTGGAAGAAAAAGGAAACAAAAAAATGAAAGAGAGTACTCAAATGTCACATGGTGGTCCAAAGTCCAATCACAGATCAAACGTGCTATGTATTGAGGCTAGTCTCTCAACTTCCTCATGCAACATGCTTCTTACCACGAACAACGGCGGATTTTCATTTTATTGGTAGCCATATCAAATTATCAATAAAAACATAATGTTGCCTAATATAATATATATACATATTAGGCAACATTATCTGTGAATATTTGTCCCCTCTCCGATATACTCTATGCTAAAGATTCATACAATCAAGATTTTTATTTGGCAAAATTTGAGGGGCTGCTCTCGAATCTTTTCATAATTTTTTTTTCCAATGTTTTCTAGAGTTGGAATGTATAATCGGATATAATCATAATAAAACCCTAATACAAATTACGAATATGTCAAAGTTTAATAGAATACCCTTTATTAACAAAAAAGAACTAAACAAATGAATATATAAAAAAAAAACATTTGATTGGTATAATGACAAAGCACCAGCAGCAGATCAACACAAACCATTAGGCTACAAGTCCTGATCACTAAAATTATTTTGTAATCCTCGAACATTTATGTTTTAACAATAAACATTCAATAATGCATGAGATGTACGTTAAAGGAGAAATTTAATGAGTAACTCTTTCGTACAGATATAACTTTTCTTGCTTGAAGTTTTAAGTGTAAGGTTCATTGGACGTGGTCATGATTCATGAATAAGTCTTAACCACTTATTTTAACTCACTGTTTTGTGATGTGAAACTTAGGATCTGACAGCTTCGCTTTAAGACAAAAACAAACATTATAAATAATTTATTTATGGCTCTGAATGGTAAGAGCGGATCGGAGGGTACGAAACTGATGGTTTTAGTGCGGTGCTGTTTTTACAGTTATAAAAATGTATAGATACATGATATATGTAGAGATTTTTGGTACTATTAAGTACGGTGCGGTGCGGTTCGTACGTTACCATTCAGAGCCTATATAGAAAGTTAGAAACCTTTGAGCTAAACCACTAATTCTTCGAGGAGCTCCGAATGGTAACGTACGAATCGCACCGCACCGCACTTAACAGTACCAAAAATCTCTACATATATCATGTATCTATATATTTTTATAACTGTAAAAACCGCACTGCACTAAAACCGCTGGTTCCGCACCACCCGATCTACTGTTACCATTCAGAACCTAAATCTTTACAGTTTGTTTGTAAGTACTTATTATTTTACTCAAATCAAAAAAAAATTCCAACATAACTTATGATTCTGTTATAGGGAAGAATTTTTTGGATTGACAAATCAAGTTTGAGCCTTGCTGCAGTACCAGCAGAGGAGCTCACCTCATTGCTCTGAGTGTGATTCAGCAAGGTAGAATGCAATCTTATGTTGCTACTAATCATCCCCGGTGATTCTGTATAGATATTACTTTTTGGTTGACAAAAGATATAATATTTTCCATGTCAAATAATACAATGAGTGATAAGAGAAGGATACCGGAAAGAGTAATGCGAGCAGCTATATGTCACGTGTCTTGTGAATGTAAAAAGATTCGACTGAGTTTGAACGCAACTATTTTCCTGATCATAATTTCCACATCTCTGTTTTATAATATTACTGGCGAGTCCACGTATTTCGTATTACAAAACTATCTTGATTATGCTAAGTAATAAATTAGTTTGTTGGGTCATGAAACAGGAATTAAAGAGTTTAGCTGTTGAGTCAAACATTCGGATAATCTTGTTTTATCGCTTGTAAACTCCATATAATGTTGTAGGTGAAAGTGTAATCTCAAATAGTAGTTTACGTCATTCTTAAGAAGATAATATATAGCAGTTTCTGGGTCATTGGGCAATATCTCATTGTTCATGCTTCTTTTCCTTCTCCTAGCTTTAGTTTTGATCTTATCCTGCATGCCAACGAGGACTTTAGTTTCTAAGAAGACATTAGTTTCATGTAAAATTATATTACAAATGTACAATACAGTTTTGAAAGTGATCGATGCTACCAGACATGTATGTCTGCATTCTAGGTATGTTTGTATCTAGTAAAGAATGTATGTTACTATCTAACTCACATTTCACCGCGTTCTTTTATATCTAGAAAATTGATAATTGACAAAATGATACAATTTTTTAGGTGGAGAATCAAAGAATTCACAAACGGTTTCTTATTATAAAGGATTAAGAATTTTGATGCATCAAACAATTGTAAGATGTAATTATCGTTGTGAGATATATCATCCACTCATGTTGAAGATTGGAATTAAGGAATGATAAAAGTATGACAAAGCAAGCTCAACAAAAACAAAAAAAATGTTTTATGTCTGAAAAAAAAAAAATACAAATAAACAAAATGATTTCAAGACTTACAAAGGCATAAGTGTATCAATGTGATTGGAATAAATCGATGTGGCGCAGGGAGTTACGTTGTCTTCAAAAGTCCATTACGGCGCCTAAAAACTTCTTTGAACTCTGACTCTTTTGTAGCTGTTTCTGTTCGGATCAAAATATAGAATATGAAACGAATTCACCAATTCAAATGGTACATAAACAAACTCACCGACATCATTGTCACCGCGCGCGTAGGCTTAGAAAGGTTTTGCAAAATTTGATCAATGCAAGGAAAATATAAATGAAGGTGTTTATACGACCACACGTGTTTCTCTATCTGTCCTCCAAAATCCACATTGTAATATCACCAGCTTTTGAAGTAACACAAGCTAACTTCCCGTGGTAAGGTACGAGGAAAGTACCACTACGATGATTTCAGATCCGACATGGAAGCTCTCCAAAGACTGATCTGCACGAACATAGGCTATATAATACAGAACCCCGTTGATGCATTGTCCATAGCGGAAAGGCACATGTTCAGTGACACGATGAATTTTGAAACTGATCTGCGCGAACAACTTGTCCTAGTTTTTTAACAAGATGAGAAGATGGGGACTTGACCGAGCTGCGAACGAGCTACTGACAGATGGAAGTGTGGTGATCGAAGACCAGAGCTTCGAGCCTTCGACACGCAGCAAAACTTCACAGCAGATTTCATAGGCAGCCTTAAGAGTGTCTCCGAGATTAAATCCACAGGTAAGAACGCTGCTTTCGATGACGAACACTCTCTTACTAAACTTGTTCTTCCATTCGCTCAAACCCTATTTCTTTTCTCCGTCTTCTTTTTACTTTTTCGATTTAAGGATATAATTTGGTTCAGTTTCTCACTTGATCGACTCGGTTTGAATTAATCTAGACATTCTTTTTTATTTTACAGGACCAAAAGCAACACTATGGGATCTTAGTCCTTTTGACAACAATGGGTACTGATATGAATCATAATACCAGTTACTCAGTTAGTAATACTATTCTATGGCATACCTTGTTCCTATACGATTCAGGATATAGATGAAGTGTATTTTTCTATGATACATAATTTATTTGACTTTTGGACACAATTTTTCTTGAGGGATTTTTCTGTGATGGTACGTGATGTATGTATCAACATAAAAAAGAAGAGAAGACGTTATTGCTATAATAATATATTATGGTATTAAAAAAAAAAAAAAAAACTGAAAATCGTGTTTCTTAGACATATACCCAGAGCAAGCAAAACCAATCTAATGTCTGTCGTCCGTGTGAAATCAATGAATCAGAGCTTCCACTTTAAGAACCAAAAAAATAAAATAAAATAAAACACCAAACACAATCCAAACTAATTAAGATGAGGAGCCAAAAAAACTTACTATAAAAGGCACAAAGGGAAAGTGTGAGAGTGTGCCACTTCTTCATTTCTCTTTATATAAACCACAGATTTTCGGGAGTGAAGGAGAGATTGGCGTTACCGAGAAGGAACAATGCGAGGACGACCAGAACTATGAGTCCAATCCACATCCATTGCCGCAGTTTTCTCTTGCTTCCTCGGTTCCTTAAAGGTAGAGGAATAGATTTTGACTTGTTTTGTTTGACAAACTGTTTGTTAGATTTCTTCATCTGTTGGCTCTCCTCCGTGCTTTGTTTCTTTGGAATCTCAATCTCTCTTGGAGTTTCGACAACAGTTTCTGCTGTCTCAATTGGGTTTTCTGCTGTCTCTTCTGGTGTAATAACCCCCTTTCTTCTCTCCTTCTTCCTTAGTTTCTTTTCTCGTTCCTACACAATAGAGAATGTTCATCAGATCAATGACATGTTATTTGAATCATCCTTGTCCCGACGTTAACAGAGTTGCGAGAGAGACTATTGACATTTTTGTGAAAAAGGAAAAGTTACCTTCTCCTTTTCTTCAGCTTCCTTCTGAGCCTTAAGCGCAGCTCTTGCTTTTGCTTTTTCTTCTCTCTTCTTCTTCCTCTCCATTGCTTCTTTCGCTTTTGCTATCTCCTCCAACCGATGCTGCTCCTTCAACTTCGCCGCTTCCTTTTGTTTTCTCTTCTCCTCTTCTTTCTTCATCAACTCCTCTTCCTCTTTGGTTAACTTAGGTGGCTCTTCTTCTTCCTTTGTTGCTGACTTCTCTATCTCCTCTTTTCCAGATACCAACTCCTTGACAATAGGTGGAGGCTGGTCTGGCTTCTCGGCCTTCTTGGGTTTCGTGGTCTGGCTCTTCTGCTCGGCGGGTTTTGGAACAGCCTTTCCACTGTTTTCGACTTTTGAACCTTCATATTTAACGACCTTCTCTTCTTGTACTGAAACTGGTGGAGCTGTCTCATGTTTCTCTGCTCTGTCACTCGAAATTCTAAATTTGTCCGTTCTTGTAGCATAAGTGATCCGGGGCGGTTCCTCATCGGGGCCAAGGGATCGTCCATCTAGTGTTCCTAGTCTTCTTAAGCTACTCCTTGTGTTGCATCTTACATAGGTTTTACGGAACTCCTCGTTGTTGTTCCACATATTCATGAAATTCTCCACCTTTTTAAAGACCATAATGAGTACAAAACCGACATACAGGGATTAAAACTTTTGTAGAATTTCGGCTTGTGCTATACCTGGTCAGAACAAAGGCTTTGCAGGGCTGCTCTGTCTTTCTTCAAAGCCATCTCATTTGCTGCCCTTGAATCATCTCTATACTTGAAGAAATATTTGTTCTGCAATACGAAAAAAAATTGTAAAAGTGAAGGATAAATCTACACATAGATGCAACCATCTGTAAGTTTTATCGCCGGTTCCAGATGCTCTTTGGGTACCTTCTCTCGTTGTTGTTTCTTCAAATCCTGTAGGTGCGAAAATGCTTCCTGGCGAACAGCATCAGCAGCTCTGAACTGTTGTTGCAGTTTACTTTGCGCTTCCCATTCCTCATCACACTTTTTCTTAGCAGCTTTTGTGACTGCTTCGACTTTTGAGAGATCGTTTCTGAGCACGTCTAGTTCCTTCCTCAACACCTGTGTTCATCAGAAATGTCACATTAATGCACTGACTAAATGATATCCGCAAAGAATGGATGAGATAACTAAATCACCCTAATGGACATTATTTAAGTAGAAGTAAATAAAGGCCCTTCAGCCGACAAAATAGGTTGAGTCAATGTAGAGAGACGAGAACGGATATCAACTAAAGAAATGCAGATGGGGCATAAAAGATGACTACTAGATTGTGTAGAGTGTAGTATACCTTCAAACGCTCTTCTGTTTTCTCTTTCTCATCTAATGCTTGCTTAACTTCATCCTTAGTACCCATACTCGAAGATATCTGGCCACGGAGTTGCTTCAACTGCTTTATTTCACGAATGAATCCTTTTTCTTCAGTCAGAGATAGAGTTTCGTGTTGTATCATGTGTTCCATATTATGCACCTGATTGGCAGCAGAGAAATGAGATAGATTAGATAATCGATTTTGACGAGCAGAATAGCTGGAAATGTGATCTGCAGGGAGCCTTACCCTTGAATCAATATCGTCAACAGACGCAGCACTCTTAACCCGGCTAATCACAGACTGAAGGGCTTCAATTTCCTGCCGTTTTGAATGCATTGCTTTTCTTGCAGATCTCTCTTCTGCCATGGCCGCTTTGTAACTGATATCATAGTCCTTGCATGTTGCCTAGAAATAACCATTTTAACAAATGTCAGAGCTAAATGTAGTATAAGATTCTTTGCCTTACGACAGATCTCAAAAGCATGTCTTACGCGTATCTTTTGGATGTCCGCTCTAAGAGCATCCCGATCCTGTGTTTTCTGATCAACCTGCGCTTCAGCATGCTTGAGTTGCTCAGCTAACTTCTCGTCATCATATCTTGGAACTCTAGGCAGAAAGTAAAACGGTCTTCTCTCTATCTCTGCCGCTACAGTGTGTCCTTCAGAAGCATCAAGCCCAGAACCTTCTACTTTATCATCTGTTCTAGCACCATCTCCTGCACATCACAATTAATATATACAGTCAACTCCAGCCTCCTCACCTCAACAGGAGAAGTATATAGCCTAATTTCATTTTCAATTAACTCATTACCTCCTTTCTTTTCAGCAGGTTGGCTGTCCACGCAGTCTTTAGCTCCTATATGTATGGTATCAGTAGATGTAACCGCTTTGGACTCAGGATCCTGTGCACAGGTCTTGGTTTCAGATGCAACTTCGGCAGTAGCGCCACTTGTCTCATCTTTTTCCTCCCTAGAATCGTCCTCTTCGCTTACTTTTACTGTATCATTGTTGCTAAGAGGAGATGTTGTGCTGTCAAAGCTCTTAGAATTTGAATCGACTACTTCATCTGTTTTCATCACAGATTCTTCTTTTATGTCCGATTCTTCCATCTCAGAAACTTCTTTAGGTGTATCCTCACACACATCAACAGGAGTGGTCTTCGTAACATTCAATTCCGAACCACAATCGACTTCTCTGTTTATTTCACCATCTTCAATAGCGGGTGCAACAACATGTGGTTCAGTGCTTTCTTTAACTGGTTGCGCAGCTTCAGATTTCGTCGCAACAGCGCCCGTTTCGCCAGCCGCTCCTTCAGCTGAGTTTTCTGCCAATTCAGAGACAGCGGTTTCGGAATCCAACAAGCTCGTGGATTCGTAGATGTTTGTAGAGATAGTCTCAACACTGTTATTTCCAGAAAGATCCCCTGTAGGTGACTCTTTCGCTTCCTCAGCAGAGGTTAGACAAACCTCACCGCCAATATTTAAGTTCCCTTCGCTGTTGTTTTCTTGAACTTTCTCAGTTGGAGCATGTTTTTCATTCCCGTCGGTAACTTCATTTGACAGAGCACTACAATCATCTTGAATCTTCTTGTTCGTGTCAACTCCATGATCCTCTGAGACACCCTGACTTCTGGTGTCGTCGTTTAGATTGACACTTGTGTCATTTCCAGAAGGCGCATCTTCATGTAGCTCATGGGATGGAAGTTTTTCAACAATCCCAGATATCTCGCTACGTTCTGATTCCTGGTGGTTGGTACAAGATAAGTCATCAGAAACAGGAGCTTCTAGAATAATATCTTTAGCAACAGTAACAGCATCGCTGCTTTCTTCGGAAGCAGGGGCAGCAAGAATTTCCGTAACTTCAGATGCTATGGGTTGTTTTCCATTTTGATCACAAGCAGGTTCGCTGGCATCTTGAGGTTCTTGGTGAGTATTCATACTCTCATCAGACACGGAGGGCTCAACAGCTCCCATTTCAGATTGCACCTTGCTGTTGTCAGTGTAATCACGGTCCTGAATTGCTTCAGATTCAGATTTGCTGTTACCGTTTTCAACAACACCATCTTTGCCAGAAGTTTGGGAATCCAAGCTGGCGGCAGTAAGAGTTTGAGACTCAGCTGGAACATCACTACTAACCTCTGATACACCGACCTCCACGGTTCCAGAGTCTGGCAACACATCACCATCGAAAGCATTGACCTTTTCCGTCTCTGAAGTGAGTGGAACATCACCAGTTTTCTCCAACTCTGATTTTAATAGAGGGTGACCGTTTTCAGCAGAAACAGATTCCAAAACTGCTACAGATTCTGATCCAGTGCGGTCAGTAACAGTTTCAGATCCATTAATCATAGAAGCTGGATCTGTTAGCGTAGCTTGTCCCAAACCCATGCCTTCATCATTATTGGGATCAACTAGAGTAACCTTAGCGCTCATCAAGTCAGACTCCCTTCCCTCGTCTGAATCAGCTAGGGAAGGCTTTGCTAGATCCTCTTTATGTTGAAGATCTTCAGAAACATCCACATCCAGATCAGATTGTTCTTGAGCATCGATCCTGTCCCCTTGGTGTCCCTCCACATCTGTTTTACAATCAGATTCGATTTTAGCTTCAGGCTTTTCCTGCAAACACGCAGGATCCTCCGCGTTATTCTCTGGCAGATCCCTGGGTCCAACTTGAGAATCTTGACCTTGTTCCACTTCCTCTGTAGATTCCAATTTACCATCAAGCCCACTTTCAAGATGCCCATTGCCAGGATGCTGCTCTTGGACACTTTTTTCAAGATGATCCTCGGTTTCTGACTTTGGGATCCCAACGACTTCCTCTGGTGCATCAACTGCCTTTGATTCTCCAGAACTTTCCAGGGTTTGACTATCTTGGGAGACTCCCAAAACATCATCGGCACTACTTGTAGCCTCCATCTTAACTTCCCCAGAATTCAGAATCTCTCCTTCCTTTAGATCTTTCTCCACAGTGGCCTCATCAACCAGCTTAGCAGAATCAGACTCGACGGAATCATCTCCTACGGTATCGTTCTCCGTAATGAAAACGTAGGAACCATCGGTATCCTCTTTTTCCGTTGTTCCGTTGCCATTGTTGCCGCCATGGCTGATCCCATTTCCAACGTTCTCTTTGGAGGTCGGTGCTACTATCTCCTGTTTATTCTCAGTCGCATTATCGATATCAACCTTCACCGACACCTCTCCTTGGTCTCTCTCCACCTCCACCGGCATTTTCACAGCTTCCACCGACGAATCACGGACGAAAAGCTAACCAAACGCGTACGAATAAATCAGATCAAACGGAATTGCAAGCAGATCTAGCGAAAATTAAGGGATAACACGCGATGCAAAAAAATCGACCAAAAAACCAAACCGACATGGACGGGGATCAGAGAAACTTCCGGGAGAATAGATAAACGATTCAACTAACCTCGAGATCAGACTTGTCGCCGGAGATTTCGAATGGTGAAATAGTCGGATCGGACGGTAAGACAATGCCGGAGATTGATGATAGAGGAATTTGAGGAATTTTTAAGAGCGAGCAAAAGAGTTCGACGAGAGAGAGAGAGAGAGAGAGAGAGATGAAGAAGAAAACAGCTGGCTCAGCTCAGCGAAGAGGGAATAAGGACGAGAAGGCAACGTCGAGAAGCCTCTTTGTCGCACAGAGGGCTTCCTTAAACAGATTTTTAAAATTTTTTAATTATTTCTTGTTTAACCAAATGTATTAAAACAGTTTAACTAGTAGTCATTTTTTTATCTGATTGATCTTCTTAATAGATATAGCGTATATGGTATAACTACGTAAGTGTTGACAAAAAAAATTCTACGTAAGTTTTTTTCAATATAGAATTATCCAAATACTGTTAAGATTGATAAATTCAAGGGCTGTGTATGATTAGTATATTCATGAATACTACTCTCTCTGTTTCTCAATGTAAGTCTTTTTGTTTAAAAGTACAAGTATTAAGAAAAATACTTTTTAAAACAATATTTAATATATAGAATAAATATATTTTAACCAATCATGAAAAGAATTCTAAAATATAATTGGTCACACAGTTTTCAATAAATATAAAAGTTGCATTGGGTTTTCATAAAAACTTATATTTTGAAACACAGGAAAATCTTCAAAAAGACTTATATTGAGAAACGGAGGGAGTACTATTTAAAGTAGTACTAGATGATATCCTGCACCTTGTGCGGATATAATATTTAATATATACATGCTAATTATATAAACTATCATTATAATATTATAGTATTCAAAGTTTTTAATGGCTAATATATTATCAATAGATCTAAGATTCAATAGAATATCTAATCTAATAAACAATAATAATATATTATCAAATATAATATAACTTTATTAAAATAAAATAATTATAATATTATAATTTTGATAAATATAAAATAATTATAATATCTTCACAATTTATCAAGTTACTAATATTTAATTTTTCTACCGAATAAAAGTATATAAATATTTTTATATTCAATTTAATAACGTAGTTCAAATAAAACTTGATTAAATCAAACAATTTTTTAAAAAATTTGGCGTTTATTAAATACTTTATATATGTAATTCAAAATTCTGAGTAAATTTAATTATTTATAAGAAATATGTATATCATCTTTTTCATTTTGTAGTCCATGTGGGATAAAATTTGTATTTATATAATTTCTAAATTCAAATGCCATAGAAGCCATTAAATCTCTTAATTATATGCTTATAAATGTTTGAATTTAATAATACCATAAAATAGAGAGAAAAATCTGATGAAATATCTATATTTCCATATATTAAAAAGTGTATTAATTTTTGTTGACATGTCTGAATTTAAATATTTCATTAGTTAGCTTCTCCTCAAATTACTCTCAGTGAGACACGTATCTGAAATTTCTCTCTCCGTCTTCTCAATTAATATATAGGGGATTTACGTCATTAAATGGTAGTAGTTTAGTTGATTATGAAGTTTATCGAAATACGTATTACTGGAAAAGATACTAAGATTTAAACTTAAAATATTTATGATTATGGAAAGTTCAAATGTAAACAAACTATCTTATACGTTTCAGAAATTGTCTTATGTTGTACAATCGGATAATGCAAAAGAATTTTATTTTTAAAAGGTGAAAAGGAGAATCCAGCTAGGAAACACAAAGAGGATTTTGATTTGCTTATAGATATAAATTAAAAGTGCAACTATCTTTCCTTTTTTTTTTTTTACTTCGTGCAATTATCCTTTTCCATCTAACAGATTTAATGTCTGAGATACAATAATCAATTAAGTTAAGTTATAGTAAAAAAAAAAACCTTATTTGGCATCTTTTCATCGTAGTTTTTTCCAATAAAAATATACAAATTTAGCAATCCTTCTGTATAAGCCCAATTGGTAAATGCCCTTACGTAATCCTGTTAGTCTGGCTTTAGAAGGAAACATATTTACAATATTGAGAAATTGTTGGTCACAACAAAAGTAAAACAAAACCAAGAATTAAATGTTTTTAGTATGTGCATAAATGGTAGAAAAATTCGTCAATCAAAAGAAGAATATACTCTATATCAGAATACGAGATTATCGCAAAAATCACTTATGATTGATTGAGATTAGATAGACTATACATGTGGCTTGTTTTAATAGGATGACACGCAATTTTCTACATCAGTCTAGCTATTATTTTTGGCAGCATTTAACTTTTAGATCAAGTATCATGCGATAGTGTATGTTAAATGCTGAGAACTAACAACCCATTATGGACGTGCCGGGTCGGGTCGGGTCGGGTCGGGTCGGATAAAGCAGCGCGTGAGGAGGATGGGACCCGCTGTTACCAAAACGGATATGCGCTTTCTGTTCCGCACGGAAAACGATGTTCTTCTTCTTGAGATTTCGGGACTCTCTCTCATGAATTATTTGATTGCTGATGTTTCTTCCTATAAAACAAAATAAAATGATTATGTAATTTTTTACCTCTTTTATCGATGCTACACTGAAAATTACTTATATAGTAGTATTACTGTTTTATATATTACGACACTAGCTTCTTTAATATTGGCTACTTGGTATTCGTTAATTAACAGTTGACGAGCCAAAAAAATAAAAATATTCCAAAATAGAATTGGAAAACACGTTAATACGCGTACCAAATTCTTATTAGTTTGGTAGTTTTAGACTTGAAAATATACCAACTTGAGTTATTGGTCAAAGAGACAGCTATACAAATATATAATTGGGCATGTAATATCTATATGGCACAACACGAGCAATATATGAAAGTACCCCCTTAATTATGTCCAGATATTATTACTTTGATATTTCCTGGTGATTATAGTTGAGAGGCTTCTAAAATTGTACGAAATAAGTTTGTATATTTTACTATGTAGTTGAGAAAACTCGATTTTAATTTCTCTTCCCGTTGTTTATTTTTCGGAAATATATATTTATTTAGGTCAATGCGTGAAGCGGTGAGGGTGAGTTTTAGGTTGGTGGCATGTCACGTCGCGATCCATCTTTTGACCTTATCAATTCTCTTGACGGTTCTCTGTATGATCATTAGTTTGCAACACCTATTTGTTTTGACACGGAGATATATTAGAAATTCGGTTCTTCTTTTTTTCCGCAAATATTAATTCCATTAACTTAAAACTTTTGGAAAGCAAATATCCTTTTTGATAAGTAAAAAAAATTATAACATATAAATATTCGAGAGATGGTAGTAACAGATTTGAGACAAAGCGTAAATTTATTGATAAAACTTTTACAATAAAAATAAAATATTGAAATTTAGCCATTTTAAATTATGACATTAAAAACACAACTTTCATCAACAAAAAACATCGAGACGAATCTGATTGCATTTTTTTATGATTAAATATGTGTATATTTCACGGAGGAAACACAGTAAATATACTATAAAATTGTTTAACGCTTGCAGTTGTAGTTATGGATGAATTAATGGTTCAAGTTCAAATTCATTATATTTGAATAATCGTATAATTTTAAGAATTCAGATCTACACGTCCAGGATATAACTGTATGATGACAAAATTTAATGAACATTATTTTAACCTAAATTTTCTCGCTATGTGAAAATACATGTTTTTTGACTAAATATGTGGAAATATATGTTGCTAAACTGATCTGAATTTCTCATTAACTTTGATATATCGCAACTAAAATTTGTGGCTGATTAAAGAAAGTTGTAACAGTGACATCAATTGTTACTTGTAATATAGTTGTCAATATTGGTGGTGAGAAATAAATCGGTGGTTATTGCTAAAATTTGGCAGGAAAGAAAAGAAAACCGCATAACCATTGTTATTAATTATTATTATTCTTATTATATCAAAAACAAAGCAGATCTATTTTGCCATAAATATCTCCGGCAAAACTTTAAAGATAGTGCAACCAGACACGCTATGTCACATGATTGATGCAATTACTACGTGGGTTTTCAACATTTGGCCTTTTTGGGACTTTTTGATTTTCCACTTCGCAATATAGCACCAGGCGGTTGGTTACGTATGTAATGCGTGTGAGTGTGACGAGTGAATCTTTGTAGCTTTCTCTTTTGTTTGCTTCTCACCATTCTCTGTATTTCGCTCATATCTAGTTAGATCATATATCTCTCGATCCTTTATATGATAATAGTCCAAAAAAAACACTAATATAACTGTCTGACAAATATTGTTACATTTCAGCACAAGAGTTTTTGGAATGAGTTTTCCTAAACCTTTATAACTTATAAGAGCTTAAAATAATATTTTACTAGTTTGTTATCATAAAATGCACTAATCAATTATTAGAAACTTTCAGTTTATAAAAAGGTGAAATCAAAGACGAGAACTCAAGCACAGATGGCGATTGATCTATATTTTATTTTTAATACACTATAAACTACAGAGTACGTGTTATGTTTTTTTGTTTTTTGTTTTTATCGAAAATATGCTTTTTTTGTTGTTTCTTGTTGGGAAATGCATGTTTTAAAAACAATATTATCCCTAAGATCCATTGATCAACTCCTATGAGAAAATAGCTAAAGATATCTTTTTGATATTTCTTTTGTCCGCCCAGTTTTCACATGATCACACATGAACCTTGGGTCTCATATGCATGTGCTTCCTTTTACTAATCTAAGATTGCATTCAAAGTAATCATCCCCCATGTCATTGTCACTATTCAAAGTCTTTCCATTTCTTTTTCATTATTACACACACATTATATTTGTCAGCGATTATTATTTTTTGAAGAGCTTTTAATATTTTGACCATTTAGATCCTTGCAATGAAGTCTGTGGAGAGAGAGAGAAATAATTCCCAAATGAATAAAACAACAAAAAGCTGAAGTTTTTGATCATTATCATCGCGTTGAGCATATGGAACATGTTATAGGCCCAATAACTTGAATTGCATTGTTTATAAGCCCAATTTTAGATTTTTTCTTTTCTACAATTCATTATCGGAGCCGTCGTTCATGAGACGACATCGTTACTAGGTTTGTCACTAGCTCAAGTCGGTTTGCTCGATAATAGTTAAAAGGAGGATTCGCAGTCGAAGAGCGTATGTCAGTATAGATCGATTTGTAGAGTAAGCGAGAACGGAGAAACCTAATTCTACCGGAAGGTTTCTTCTAGAAGATTCTCTCGCCGCAAAGAAAAGTCGAACTCTAGGTTGAGCTGTTTCCGTAAGTTTCCTCCTCTCTCCTTCGATTCTGGGTTTATTAGGGTTTATCGTCTCCGTTTCTGGAACTTTTCTTCGTTTCCCTTTTGATATCCTTTTGGTTCAAGTATTCGATTAGATATCTATTGTATACTCAGTGTGAAGATTTGTGGTTAATATTGTTTATCCGTCTGATTTGGATTCTAGGGTTATTTGGTGATGGCGAACTTGGGAGGCGGTGCGGAAGCGCATGCCAGGTTCAAGCAGTATGAGTACAGAGCCAACTCTAGTCTGGTGCTAACCACTGACAATCGTCCTCGCGATACACATGAGCCTACAGGGGAACCGGAAACTCTGTGGGGAAAAATTGATCCCAAGTCCTTTGGAGACCGCGTTGCTAAGGGAAGGCCTCAGGAGCTGGATGATAAGCTTAAAAAGTCGAAGAAGAAGGAACGTGATGTAGCGGATGATACGGTCTCTGCTCGGCAGAGCAAGAGGCGTCGTCTTAGGGAAGAGAGCGTGCTCACGGATACGGATGATGTGGTTTATCAGCCCAAGACTAAGGAGACAAGGGCTGCTTACGAGGCCATGCTTAGTCTTATCCAGCAGCAGCTGGGCGGGCTACCTCTGAATGTTGTTAGTGGTGCCGCAGATGAGATCTTGGCCGTTCTCAAGAACGAAACAGTCAAAAACCCTGAAAAGAAGACAGAGATCCAGAAGCTGCTGAACCCTATACCTGAACAGGCGAATCAGGTTTTCGATCAACTTGTTTCCATTGGGAAATTGATCACGGACTTTCAAGAGGGTGGTGATTCTGGTGGTGGTAAAGCAAATGAGGACGAAGGGCTAGATGACGATGTCGGTGTGGCTGTTGAGTTTGAGGAGAACGAAGAAGACAACGAGGAGAGTGATCCTGATATGGTCCAGGAGGAAGAAGACGAAGACGATGAAGAACCTCAGAAAACTGGAGCTATGCAGGTGGATGCAGGGATAAATGACGAGGATGCAGGAGATGCGAATGAGGGCACGAGTCTGAATGTTCAGGACATTGATGCCTATTGGCTCCAGAGAAAGATATCTCAAGCTTATGAACAGCAGATTGATCCACAACAGTGCCAGGTACTCGCAGAAGAGCTTCTTAAGATACTCGCTGAAGGGGATGACAGGATTGTTGAGAACAAGCTGCTTGTGCATCTTCAGTTTGAAAAATTTAGCCTTGTTAAATTTCTGCTGCGGAACCGCCTTAAAGTTGTGTGGTGCACCCGATTGGCTAGGGCAGAAGACCAGGAAGAGAGGAATCGAATTGAAGAGGAGATGAGGGGGTTAGGGCCGGAGTTGGCAGCAATCGTGGAGCAGTTGCATGCAACAAGAGCAACAGCGAAAGAGAGGGAGGAGAACCTACAGAAAAGTATTAATGAAGAAGCCCGGCGTTTGAAGGACGAAGCTGGTGGAGATGGAGGTAGAGGCAGGAGAGATGCTGCTGATAGAGATTTAGAGAGTGGTTGGTTGAAGGGTCAGCGTCAGATGCTGGACCTGGAGAGCTTGGCTTTTGACCAAGGTGGTCTCCTGATGGCGAATAAGAAGTGTGACCTTCCCCCTGGCTCTTACAGAAGTCATGGCAAGGGATATGATGAAGTTCATGTGCCATGGGTTTCTAAAAAGGTGGATATCAATGAGAAGCTTGTCAAGATCACCGAGCTGCCACATTGGGCTCAACCTGCTTTCAAGGGAATGCAACAGTTGAACAGGGTTCAGAGCAAAGTGTATGAGACTGCGCTATTTAATGCAGATAACATTCTTCTTTGTGCTCCAACTGGTGCTGGGAAAACCAATGTTGCGATGCTCACCATACTGCAGCAACTTGCATTTAATAGGAACGACGATGGAACATTTAACCATGGAGATTACAAAATTGTCTATGTTGCACCCATGAAAGCCCTTGTTGCTGAGGTCGTCAGTAATCTGTCTAATCGTCTGAAGGATTATGGAGTTACTGTGAGGGAACTCAGTGGGGATCAGTCTCTTAGTGGGAAAGAAATTGAGGAGACTCAGATAATTGTTACAACACCAGAGAAGTGGGATATTATCACCAGGAAGTCGGGGGATCGCACTTTCACCCAGCTTGTGAAGCTTCTTATAATCGATGAAATCCATCTTCTTCATGATAATCGTGGGCCTGTGCTTGAAAGCATTGTCGCGAGGACTCTTAGGCAGATTGAAACCACGAAGGAGAATATTCGCCTGGTGGGTTTGTCGGCTACACTGCCAAATTATGAAGATGTGGCCTTATTTCTGCGTGTTGACCTTAAGAAAGGGTTGTTTAAATTTGACCGCAGCTACAGACCCGTGCCTCTCGGTCAGCAGTATATTGGAATTAGTGTGAAAAAACCGTTGCAGAGGTTCCAATTGATGAATGATATTTGTTATCAGAAAGTACTGGCTGGTGCTGGAAAGCACCAGGTCCTTATTTTTGTTCATTCGAGGAAGGAAACAGCAAAAACTGCAAAAGCAATAGTGGCTTCCGCAATGGCGAACGATACCCTCAGCAGATTCTTGAAAGAAGATAGTGCAAGTCGTGAAGTTCTTGGTAGTCATGTTGAACTTGTTAAGAATAGTGATTTGAAGAGTCTTCTGCCTTACGGTTTTGCTATTCATCATGCTGGGCTAACAAGAGGTGATCGTGAGATAGTGGAGGGGCTTTTTGCTGCAGGGCATGTGCAGGTCTTGGTATCCACTGCAACTCTCGCCTGGGGTGTGAATTTGCCGGCACATACCGTCATTATAAAGGGAACCCAGGTCTATAATCCTGAGAAAGGGGCGTGGATGGAACTAAGTCCTCTAGATGTTATGCAGATGCTTGGTCGTGCTGGAAGACCTCAGTATGATCAATATGGGGAGGGTATAATTATCACTGGCTACAGCGAGCTGCAGTATTATCTTTCTTTGATGAATGAGCAACTACCTATTGAAAGCCAGTTTATTTCCAAACTTGCTGATCAGCTTAATGCGGAAATTGTGCTTGGAACCGTTCAGAATGCTAGAGAGGCTTGCCATTGGCTTGGGTATACGTATTTATATATCCGTATGGTTCGTAATCCAACGCTGTATGGTTTAGCGCCTGATGCCCTTGCAAAAGACGTAGTGTTGGAGGAAAGAAGAGCTGATCTGGTATGTACTTTAATCTGCATTAACCTGAACTCTTGCTATCTACTGTTAAATTTATTTGCCATCGTCTTAGCATGCTTACTGTCTACTATATGCAGTCCATGATGAACTATTGAGATCAACTTAGCATGCTTTCTATCCTTCAAGTTGATCACAAATTTAGTATTTCATATTCTCTTTGAGGATTTGAATAATAAGTTTGCATCCTATTATTTGATGATCTCTTATTTGATATCATTGCTCTGAGAATTGCTTTTTTATTTGTTTAATATTCTTAATGACGAGCTCTCTTTTCTCCGAGCGCTTGCCCATAACTATTGGCCTAGCATCAGTAGCTAGCATCAGTAGCTTTCTCACTGTCTGTACATGCATTCCATGATGAAATATTGGATCCTTGTGCGTGCCTTGTTTCTTTAAAGTTGATCACAGATTTAGTATTTCATGTATCATTGCTCTAAAGTTGCTTTTTAGAATATCCTTTATGACTAGCTGTGTTAATATTTTCTTAAATCGTTGATTTTGCAGATACATTCAGCTGCTACTATCTTGGACAAAAACAACTTGGTTAAGTATGACAGGAAAAGTGGATACTTCCAGGTTACTGATTTGGGACGCATTGCTAGTTACTACTACATAACTCATGGGACCATAGCTACATACAATGAGCATTTGAAGCCAACGATGGGTGATATAGATCTTTATCGTCTGTTCTCACTGAGTGAGGAGTTCAAGTATGTGACTGTTCGACAAGATGAGAAGATGGAACTGGCTAAACTTTTGGATCGGGTCCCGATTCCGATCAAGGAAACTCTGGAGGAGCCCAGTGCAAAGATTAATGTTTTGCTACAGGCATATATTTCTCAGCTAAAGCTTGAGGGTCTTTCTTTAACATCGGACATGGTTTATATAACTCAGGTTTGTTCCTTGTTCTTTATGCTTTCTTCTCTCATCTATCCTAGTTACGTTGATTAATTGCTTTATCTTTTTTTCTGGTGCTTACGTCTCATTTCTTTCTATCATGTTCAGAGTGCTGGACGTCTTGTACGAGCTCTCTATGAAATTGTATTGAAGCGCGGATGGGCTCAGCTGGCTGAGAAAGCCTTAAACTTGTCTAAGATGGTTGGGAAGAGGATGTGGAGTGTCCAGACACCTCTTCGTCAGTTTCATGGAATTCCAAATGAGATTCTGATGAAGTTGGAGAAGAAGGATTTGGTGTGGGAGAGGTACTATGATCTTTCCGCACAGGAGCTAGGAGAGCTTATTCGCAGTCCTAAGATGGGCAGACCGCTTCACAAGTTCATCCACGAGTTCCCAAAATTGGATCTTTCGGCACAAGTTCAGCCTATTACTCGAACTGTTCTGCGGGTGGAGCTCACAATTACACCCGACTTCCAGTGGGACGAAAAAATTCATAAATATGTTGAGCCGTTTTGGATAATCGTGGAAGACAATGATGGTGAGAAGATCCTTCATCATGAATATTTTCTTTTGAAAAAGCAGTATATTGCTGAGGACCACACTTTAAACTTCACTGTGCCAATCTTTGAACCGCTGCCACCTCAGTATTTTGTCCGAGTCGTTTCAGACAAGTGGCTTGGCTCGCAGACTGTGTTGCCTATATCTTTCAGACATCTTATTCTTCCTGAAAAATACCCACCACCGACAGAGCTACTGGACTTGCAACCCCTCCCGGTCACGGCGCTAAGGAACCCAAATTACGAGAGACTCTATCAGGATTTCAAGCATTTCAATCCGGTGCAGACTCAGGTCTTTACGGTTCTGTATAACACGAACGACAATGTGTTGGTTGCTGCTCCAACGGGAAGTGGGAAGACTATATGTGCGGAGTTTGCTATACTGAAGAATCACCAGGAAGTACTCCTAAGGCAGGAAGAAGATAGGAAAAGGCAAAATGGACCTGATGCTACAATGCGTGTTGTCTATATTGCGCCGCGAGAGGCTATTGCTAAGGAGCAGTTTCGTATCTGGGAAAAGAAGTTTGGGAAGGGTCTTGGTTTACAGGTTGTTGAGCTGACCGGGGAGACAGCATTGGATCTTAAGCTGCTTGATAAAGGTCAGATAATCATAAGTACTCCTGAGAAATGGGATGCTCTTTCCCGCAGGTGGAAACAGAGAAAAAACATTCAACAGGTTAGTCTTTTCATTGTCGACGAGCTCCATCTAATTGGTGAAGGTAAAGGTGGTACCGTGTTGGAGGTAGTCGTCTCTAGAATGAGATATATTTCAAGTCAGGGCGATAATAAGATCAGGATTGTTGCGCTTTCCACTTCCCTTGCAAATGCTAAAGATCTTGGGGAGTGGATTGGGGCCAGTTCCCACGGCCTTTTCAACTTCCCTCCTGGAGTCCGTCCTGTTCCACTGGAGATTCACATTCAAGGAGTGGATATATCCAGTTTTGAAGCCAGGATGCAGGCGATGACCAAGCCAACGTACACCGCCATAATTCAGCATGCCAAGAACAAGAAGCCGGCTATAGTTTTTGTCCCAACCCGTAAACATGTTCGCTTGACTGCTGTGGATCTGATGGCTTACTCTCACATGGACAACCCGCAGAGCCCTGATTTCCTGTTAGGGAACCTGGAAGAAGTGGAGTCTTTTGTTGAAAAAATCCACGAGAAAACGCTGCAGGAGACACTGCGCCATGGTATTGGGTACTTGCACGAGGGTTTATGCAGTCTGGATCAGGATATCGTGACGCACCTCTTTGAAGCTGGACGGATTCAGGCTTGTGTGATGAGCAGCTCATTGTGTTGGGGCACTCCATTAACTGCGCATTTGGTGGTCGTAATGGGGACACAGTATTACGATGGAAGAGAAAATTCACATTCAGATTATGCCGTCTCTGATTTGCTTCAGATGATGGGGCGTGCTAGCCGACCCCTGCTTGACAATGCCGGGAAGTGTGTAATATTCTGTCACGCACCTCGTAAAGAGTACTACAAGAAGTTTCTGTATGAAGCCTTCCCCGTTGAGAGTAATCTCCAGCATTTCTTGCATGATAATTTCAACGCAGAAGTGGTTTCTGAGGTTATAGAGAACAAGCAAGATGCCGTGGATTATCTTACATGGACTTTCATGTACAGGAGGCTTCCCCAGAACCCCAACTACTACAATCTCCAAGGAGTCAGCCACAGGCATTTGTCTGACCACCTATCAGAGCTGGTTGAGAACACCTTGTCTGATCTTGAAGCCAGTAAATGCATTGAGATAGAGGATGAGATGGACCTCTCTCCTGTCAACCTTGGTATGATTGCCTCCTATTATTACATAAGTTACACCACCATCGAGCGTTTCAGTTCTCTATTGTCTTCTAAAACCAAGATGAAGGGACTTCTTGAGATCTTAACATCAGCTTCGGAGTATGACATGATCCCTATAAGGCCTGGCGAAGAGGACAGAGTTCGGAGGCTCATCAATCACCAGAGGTTCTCTTTTGAAAACCCGAAATGCACAGACCCTCATGTGAAGGCAAACGCGCTTCTGCAGGCGCATTTCTCGAGGCAGGACATAAGCGGGAACTTGGCAATGGACCAGCGTGAGGTCCTTCTATCTGCAACCAGGCTTCTTCAAGCAATGGTAGATGTGATATCGAGCAACGGCTGGCTGAATCTTGCCCTGTTGGCAATGGAAGCGAGCCAGATGGTGACTCAAGGCATGTGGGAGCGGGACTCGATGCTTCTGCAGCTCCCTCACTTCACAAAGGACTTGGCCAAAAGATGCCAAGAGAATCCGGGGAAAAACATTGAAACGGTGTTTGATCTGGTGGAGATGGAGGACGAGGAACGCCAGGAGCTTCTCAAGATGTCAGAGAGTGAGCTTCTAGACATTGCGAGATTCTGCAACCGCTTCCCAAACATCGACCTTACTTACGAGGTTGTGGGGAGCGAAGAGGTGACCCCGGGGAAAGAGGTGACATTGCAAGTGATGCTTGAGAGAGACATGGATGATGGGAGGAAAGAAGTGGGAGCCGTGGATGCACCCAGGTATCCCAAGACCAAAGAAGAAGGGTGGTGGCTTGTTGTGGGGGACACCAAGACGAACCAGTTGGTGGCCATCAAGCGTGTCTCCTTGCAAAAGAAAGCGAAGGTGAAGCTGGATTTCCAAGTACCGACCGAACCAGGAGAGAAGTCATACACGCTTTACTTCATGTGCGACTCCTACTTGGGTTGTGACCAGGAGTACTCTTTCTCTGTTGATGTCAAGGACTCTGGTGCTGAAGATCACATGGAAGAATGATTGTGTTTCAGGTTAGTTTTTTGATTTTTTTGTTTTTTTAAGTGCAACTCGAATTTTTGTAGTTTTAAAGTCAGAAAATGACACATGATTTCTTTGTTTTTTTTTTTGGTTGCAGGCGTTGCCGATTCTGGGGAGCTGTAAACTTGTATTCCTCCGTACCGTTTGCAATCTCAGCTTTCTGATACAATAGAGAGTATTAAGGTGTAATCGTTGTTCTGCTCTTTCTTTTATTATCCTTCTGTTTGTCCTCTACGTGGGAATAATATGATGAGTCCAGTGAGTGAGTGCTCAGAAACCATTTCCCTCGGAAGAATACTTATTTTATGACAAAAAAAGGAAGAATACTTATTTTATGACATGCACACCCAATGTTAGACCAAAATGTATGGTTTTGTTCCTTTTTTTTTGGTTTGGACCAAAATCAAGAGAGGAGAAATGTCAAAAAAAAAAAAACAAAATATTTGAGTTTTATTACTCTGAAAGCTGAGATTGTACAAACGGACGTAACTTTTGAGTTTAAGACTTGTGTGAATCAGCTAAAGCATCCGAAACCAATAACATGTTATTCTACTTTATTACGAAACTTGCATCACAACTAAACGAAATCGCGATTTTAGAGAGAATCAGAGTAACAAACTTGCAACCAAAACATTTGTCCTAGTAACATGGATGGGCTGTGGAGTCATAAAAAGTCAACTTTCTAAATAGCGGGAAACATGAGTAATAGAGATCTTAGTGGCTCTTTAGTAAATAGCCGAGATGCGGAGGGTGAAAGGAGAGAAGGGCAAAGATTTAGTCTGAATCTGAAAGACGAGGACGAGACCAAGAAAGAAATAGTTAGATGTGTTTGGGTTGGTGGTAGTATATTCTCCGTCTTCCTCCCTCCTCACTCACTATATATTTTCAAGTGAATAAGAAAACAGACAAAGTCACTCACCATTCACCAAACACACTTCCACTGTTCCACATAAAATAAAATAAAAACCTAACGCCATGGATTCAGATTTCGGAATCCCCAGAGAACTCTCTCCTCTTCAGCAACTCCGATCTCAGTACCAACCCGAGCTTCCTCCTTGTCTCCAGGTTCTTCTTCTTCTTCTCTTCTTCATATATTATATTGCTTCCTTCCTTTGACTGTCCCACTCATTGGATCTATTTGAGCTCTTGGCTTTCTTGTTTGATATATTTATCATGGATTTTCGCAACTAAGCCAAGTTTCTGCTGTTTCGTAATTAGTTTGAACATTAGCAGATCTAAGTTTCCAGATTGTAATGATCTCCGATCTGTTTTAGCCGGATTCCGAAGCTTCGTCTGTCTTAGAGATGTTCTGTTTTATTCAGTTTGTCAGATTTTATTGCTGAGGTTCCGCTGTCATTAGGAATACTATATTGAACTTGCTCGTTTCTCAGGGGACTACTGTCCGCGTGGAGCTTGGTGATGGAACCACTGTGGCGGAGGCTTCTGATTCCCACATCATAGCTCGTGCCTTCCCACATACCTTAGGCCAGCCTTTGGCTCACTTCCTCAGGGAAGCTGCCAAAGTTTCTGATGCTCAGATCATCACTGAGCTTCCTTCAATTAGGTTCCGCATCCATTTTCACTTCATCATTAAAGCAACCTTCTTTTCTTTTTCCAGCTTATGATGAGCTATCTGTTTCCTACTGTAGAGTTGGTATCGTGTTTTGTGGAAGGCAAGCTCCGGGTGGACACAATGTAATATGGGGTCTTTACGAGGCTCTTAAGGTGCACAACGCAAAGAGCACTTTGCTTGGCTTTTTGGGTAAGTTTCATTATCTCTGATACTCATTTGGTGAGAGCAGATCCTGCATCATTCTCTTTTAAAAAATTCCTCTCTTGTATTTCAATTCATCAAACTTTATACTTTGTTATCTTATTTATTCCTGCTATACATGTCCACAGGTGGTTCAGAAGGTTTATTTGCGCAAAAGACTCTGGAGATCACAGATGATATACTCCAGACTTACAAAAACCAAGGTAAGTTGTTTCACTTTGATGAAGGCTTTGTCGTAATATGTTCAGAATCTTGTTCACTACCTCATTCTGAAAATGGCGGTGAAATGTATGTATTAAGGTGGCTATGATTTGCTCGGAAGAACCAAGGATCAGATCAGAACCACTGAGCAGGTTAACGCTGCACTCAAAGCTTGCACAGATTTGAAGTTAGACGGCCTTGTTATCATTGGAGGTACCTTGCGTTTTTATAGTTATCACTGGCCAAGTTCTGGTATAAGCTTTTACTAAATTCATATTGGGCTTTTTGAAGGTGTAACATCAAACACTGATGCGGCTCACCTTGCTGAGTTTTTCGCTGAAGCAAAATGCTCAACAAAGGTCCTAATTTGTTCTTTATCGGCACTTTCTTTTTCGATAGATATATTTAAAATCCCTTTATGAAGCACACTAGTCATTTAGTTTCATATCTCAACAGAAGAAGCTATTGATACTATAACTTATCCACAAAATTTCAGGTGGTTGGTGTTCCAGTCACTACAAATGGAGATCTCAAGAATCAGTTTGTGGAGGCAAACGTTGGTTTTGACACCATATGCAAGGTAAATCTGAACGTTAACCAAAAAAATCTGAAATTTAACCCTCTGGTTACTTCTGTCTTAGTTAATTTTTGTAGCTATTGCAGCCAACATGATCCCTTTGTCCTTGGTAACTCTTTACAGATTCATATTTTATTTTCGGCTAATGATCTCTTGCTTCATACAGGTGAATTCTCAGCTCATTAGCAATGCCTGCACCGATGCTCTGTCTGCGGAGAAGGTAAATGATATTTCTTGCTGAACTTTCATCTTGTAAGAGATTGATAGGACGTTCATTACCATGCAATTGTTCCAACTGCAGTTTATTTACTTAATATTCTGATGATAAGAAATACTTCGATCAATGATGTGGAATCTGTTCCAAAGTGAACAATGCAAAGTTGTGCTCTTTATGATTCTGATATCAAATTCTACTCTTTTTTTTTATTGCCAGTATTATTACTTCATCCGTCTCATGGGTCGTAAGCACTCGCATGTTGCCCTTGAGTGCACCCTCCAGTCTCATCCAAACATGGTTGGTACTTTTTGGTCGGTTTCTTGACATAGATAGTTAATCTGTTTGCATACCCGTATCTCTAGACTCTCATTTGCATGTTATGCGTTGTCTCAGGTGATACTGGGCGAGGAGGTTGCAGCATCTAAGCTCACCATTTTTGACATTTCAAAACAGATCTGTGATGCAGTTCAAGCAAGAGCAGGACAAGGTCTCATGAACGAAAACCATCTATGAAAGATTATGCAGTCATGTATTTTACTGCAAACTAACTCTAGTGTTATATCATTTGTTTGCACCAGACAAGAATCATGGAGTCATCCTCATTCCCGAAGGGATCATAGAGAGTATTCCTGAAGTCTACGCTCTGTTAAAGGTAATGATTTGATACTTGTAGACATATGTATCTATCATCTGAAGCTATTTTTCTTCTTTCTCGAAGACGGAGATGTATGTTTTAGAAAATATCATATCTATGCTGACATTTTCTTATGCAGGAAATTCATGGGCTGCTTAGGCAGGGTGTAGCTGCTGATAAGATTTCTACCCAGCTCTCACCTTGGTCATCTGCTTTGTTTGAATTTCTTCCTCCATTCATTAAGAAACAGGTTTGAGTTCGTAGACTGAGTCGTCTCTTTGATTCCCTCCAAAGCATATATGAGCATGAATGCTTACAAGATTTTGTTATTGCAGCTACTTCTCCATCCTGAGTCTGATGATTCTGCGCAGCTATCCCAGGTAAGAAGAAGAAGAAACAAAAAAAAGTTGGAGCTAATTTGTTATAAAAACAATTTGGAATCGTAAATGCTTGATTTACTTTCTTCTCCAGATTGAGACGGAGAAACTTCTTGCATATCTTGTGGAGACTGAAATGAACAAGCGCTTGGTATGCTCCATGTTTTCTCACTGGTTTCTGTTCTTTCCAAATATTGGAGTCGTCAATGGCATCAACAAATACTCTTGCTTGTGAAATTAAATCTTTGGAACTTGACAGAAAGAAGGCACATACAAGGGGAAGAAATTCAATGCTATATGTCACTTCTTTGGTTACCAAGCTCGTGGATCTCTCCCATCGAAATTCGATTGTGATTATGCCTACGTAAGTCACTGGCACTCTGACCATAATTCCAATGCAACTTTTCATAATCTGGATGAATAATCACTCTACTGAATGGAAAAAATCTGTCAGGTACTTGGACATATATGTTACCACATCCTCGCAGCTGGTCTGAATGGTTACATGGCAACAGTGACCAACCTAAAGAGTCCTGTAAACAAGTGGAGATGTGGTGCTGCACCTATCACAGTTGAGTTTCGTCTCTTCCTTTTATTTTATTTTATTAAAAGATGGCGTTAATACAACTTCTTTCTTTACTGATCTCACCCCTTTTTTAGGCAATGATGACGGTGAAGAATTGGTCCCAAAATGCTAGTTCTACTTCAACTTCAATTGGTAGACCTGCAATTCATCCAGCTATGGTCGATCTGAAAGGCAAAGCATACGAGTAAGCATCCTTTTGTTTCTCTCACAAAATGAACATGAACACACTTGCATAATAATGTTGCCTCAAGTTCTTATGTTAAAAATGGGTTTTTTGGCAGCCTTTTGAGACAGAACGCAGAGAAATTCTTGATGGACGATCTGTACAGAAACCCAGGACCGCTTCAGTACGATGGTCCTGGTGCTGATGCTAAAGCAGTGAGTCTGTGTGTTGAAGATCAAGATTACATGGGACGTATCAAGAAGCTGCAGGAATATCTAGACCAGGTAGAACTTGTTTTTCTTTTACTAAAATGATCGAATTTGAATATTCATAATTTTGACATTATGGGGGTTGGTGCCAGGTGAGGACGATAGTGAAGCCAGGATGTTCTCAAGACGTGCTGAAAGCAGCACTGAGCGTGATGGCTTCTGTGACTGATGTTCTCACAACCATTTCTTCATCTTCAAATGGTGGTCAACAATTTGCTTAAAACGCAGAAGAGTCAACTCTTTACCATGATCTCTGCGTAAAACTCTTGAATCATCCCACACTTGTGTGTTTATTTGTTCTCTTTATTTTCTTTTGCGATGTAACTTTTGTTGTTGTTGAGAGTGGACAAAGAGAAAGGTTTTGGATTTAATATCATTCATCGACAGACTTCTTGTATTTGCAACTTCAGTGTTATGTTTTGAAAAAAAATAAAATAATACTTTGGTTAACTAGTAACACTGAAGTGGAATGAAATCGTGAAAACTTTAAAATATAAATGTAATATGATATGAATATGTAAGTTTTGATTTTATATCAATTTATAAAAGTAAATAAATTCTCAAATAAAAAATATTCAGATCTGAGAGCAAATTAGTACTTTTGCATTACAGCATCAAAAACCCTAGTGATGTTGACGCTCCGGTTTGAAATTTGAAAAATAAGAACCGTTGTTCTGTCTGAACGAAAAGGGGATATTTATATACCTTTTTGCAATATCTCTCTCTATAAAACCGATCTACATTTCTCTATTCGCCTCTTCTCTCTTCTTCCGACTAACGAAGCAAAGAAGAGTTTTTTTGAGAGAATTATATATAAAAGAAAAGGAGGGATATGGACAATGGAGGTAAATCTGCCATGGAAGCCTTCGAGAAGCTTGAGAAAGTCGGGGAAGGGACTTACGGGAAGGTTTACAGAGCGAGAGAGAAGGCTACAGGGATGATCGTCGCTTTGAAGAAGACGCGTCTCCATGAGGACGAAGAAGGCGTTCCTCCCACCACTCTTCGCGAGATCTCCATCTTGCGCATGCTCGCTCGCGATCCCCACATCGTTAGGTTTGCGTTTTCTTCATTTTGGTTTTTTAATGGCTTCGAGATTCTTCCTAAAATTCTCGCTTTATGTGGCTTCTTCTCGATTGGTGGTAGATCTTAGTTTTGCTTCTCGTTGTGTTCTTCGATTGGAATCCTGAATGTGAAAGTGGTGTGTTCTGATCTCAGTTATATAGTGATAAATGTATCATCTTCTTCTCAAGGTTGATGGACGTTAAGCAAGGATTGAACAAAGAAGGCAAAACTGTACTCTACCTGGTTTTCGAGTACGTCGATACTGATCTCAAGAAGTTCATCAGAAGCTTTAAGCAAGCTGGACAGAACATTCCTCAGAACACTGTCAAGGTTTTCAAAGTTTGGACCTTTTTTTACTCTCACTCAATAATCCCCCACCATTAAGCTAATTGAAATCGTGATTGCAGTGCTTGATGTACCAACTATGCAAAGGCATGGCTTTCTGCCATGGCCATGGAGTGCTGCACAGGTACACCAATTTTACCAAGAGAACAATGCCTTGAAGAAAGCCCATTCGGATCACTAATCTTACTCCTCGTTGCTTCCATTACAGGGATCTTAAGCCTCACAATCTCCTGATGGACCGGAAGACAATGACGCTCAAAATAGCAGATCTTGGATTAGCCAGAGCCTTCACTCTCCCAATGAAAAAGTATACACATGAGGTATAATTCTATCTTGATGAGAACATTTCAAATTCCTAGACTCATAATCCTGTATCATTATAGCATCGTGTCTTAGTTCGTCTGGAGTATAACTCAATAGTTTTTTTCTCTCCCGTGATTACCATTGCAACAGATACTAACACTATGGTATAGAGCTCCAGAAGTCCTTCTTGGAGCAACCCATTACTCAACTGCAGTTGATATTTGGTCTGTTGGCTGCATTTTTGGTACAGCTTCCTCTCTTTTTAGTTTCATTAATGTAACTGTAGCAAGAACTAACTGTTTTGTTTCCTTTTGGTTTGTAGCTGAACTAATCAACAAGCAAGCAATCTTTGCTGGAGACTCTGAGCTCCAACAGCTCCTCCGCATTTTCAGGTAAGGCTTTGTGTTCTTCTTCACCTTTCTCCATCACACAAACATCACATCTGCTTACTGCGCTTGCTTTGTTTCTTTCTGTCCTGTGAAATTCAGGTTGCTGGGAACACCAAACGAAGAAGTGTGGCCTGGAGTGAGCAAACTCAAGGACTGGCATGAATACCCACAATGGAAACCGTTGAGCCTCTCAACAGCTGTTCCAAACCTCGATGAGGCCGGACTTGATCTTTTATCAGTAAGTCCCTACAATGTTCCTCTCAGACCTTGCCTCGATTAGTTGAGAATCACTCTGCTGAAAGTAATATGCGTCTTTCTTGGTTCTCGTGTTTTGTTTCAAAACAGAAAATGCTGGAGTACGAGCCAGCTAAACGTATCTCGGCAAAGAAGGCTATGGAGCATCCTTACTTCGATGATCTACCTGACAAGTCCTCTCTCTGAAGATCTCTTTATAAACTTTCAGTAGTATAGTTTGTTCCAACTTTGTCATTGCTTGTCTCAAGCATTTATCTTGCTATCTTAGGATGATCAAGTTTTTTTATATTCCTGTTTGATTGGGGCCTCTGTTCCCAGTTGTGTGTAACCCCCAACTTCTTTAACATTGAAAGAATATATCAATTGCTCTAATTTTGTTCAAAGTGGTAAGGATCTGCAAATGTTGCCCGTTTGTGTATGCGTTGGGTGTTTTGTTCAGGCTACAAGCCACATAAAGAATGTTGGCCAGACGGTGAGAGAAATCGAAGCCAAAGCGTAAGACCAGAAGAGAATCACAGAGCATTCGCTTTCTCCTGACCCGAATAGTTGAGTGATTGTACCTGCCAAAAATGGTCAAGTCAAGTGAGACTTTATGAGAAAGATGTGTGTTTATGTAGTAATTCCTGAGTCTGAAGAACGAACCAAGATTCATTGCCGGTGGAACAACATACTGAAGCAGAAGAACAAACTGGTAGAGCGGTTCGGAAGTAACCAAACCCAAGTGCTGAGCTCCTTGTACTATTAAAACACCTGATATTGGCAGCAACACGTAACGCACAACCACCACGCCCATTATGACTGACCTGTGTATTCCTGAACCCCTGAGACCTGTGATTATTGAACATAGAGAGAGAGAGAGAGAGAGAGAGCACGGGTTTAAAGGTTTTGTCTCCTTTAGGGAAAAGAAACTGTTCTCTTGCAGTTTTTGATATTTACCTTTGAGAAGGTTTCCTCCTATAATCAGAGTCAGAAGAGGAATCGTCCCTTCCCTTCAAGAATTGGATTAAGCTACTCAAACTAAGCATTTGATAATCAATGACGAAGTGATATATATTTTGAAGTACAATATATGTTGGTGGAATACCCCAATAGAGATACTGAGTCTTCAATCACTCGGAGAGGAGCTGTGTTGCCGATTAGTAGTTTCCTTAGTGTAGGAATAAGCCCAATCGCAAGCGCGACAAGCTGAAGATGAAAGATGCTTATTTAGTACTGAACATACATACATACGTACATTAGCTTGTACTGTTTTTGGTTCAAGGGAACACAAACCGCTGCAATAGTGGAAGGAGCAAATATTGTTCCAAGATTGACTCTCTCTGCTGCAGAACATACTGTTTGCTTGATCTTGCTCCAAGTTCCAAACTGTCACACACACAAAATCACCCCAAAAACATAAGTTAAAAGCGTAAAACTGCTTACAAAGGATATCAAAAGAAAAAAAGGTTGTAACTGAGTGAGACCTGCTCCTCAACTTGAACGACTTTGGGAGGAATGAGTGGCACTGTAGAGGAGGTACTGATGATGATGGGTGTTTCCATGCCCGAATTCGCTAGCACTCTCATTAGATTGTATACATAAGTCCATATGTAAATGGCTCCAATCTAATGTACATCAGCACGAAATGTTTTGACGTCTACTTATAACATTCTGAAATAAGACCTTCATATATAGTAGAAGAAGATGAAGTAGCTTTACATACCGCCATTGAGAGTGCAATATAACCTAATCCATATTTCTCACAAGTCTCAGGATCTCCAAAAGGACTTCCCTTCTCATTGCATATAGCTGGGATAATGATGAGTGGCATATTTCCCAAATTTCCTGTTGGTTTTTTCTTACATTTTCATTAGATTCTAAGGAATCCAAGAATGAAACAAAACTTTCGTGGGATGATATATATTGAAGAGGTGTACCAGCAGCACAGCAACCAACTACGATGCCACGGAGATGCGAAGGAGGTTTAGTGATCTTGATAACAATCCAACCAAGCAAAGAGCCAATGATGAATGTGAGCAGAACGTTGAGTGGCATGAACCACCTGAAATTTCACAAACAAGAGATTAAAAGTCACATTTCTTCATTTCAAGCCGAACCTGTTTGATATTGTGGAAAATCAGAAACTTACATTTTCACCATGCTTTCATAAGTAATAGTCTCAGATAGACTACTTGCAACGAGTGAAGGACTAAACACATAGAAAACTACCTGTAGAAAAAAAACAGGAACTTTTTACGTAAAGAATCACTCATATACATAAGAGACCACAGAGAAGAATCAATAAAAAAAAAAAAAAAAAAAACTGACGTTGTTGAGCTGTTTTCGAGCATCTTGATTCAGAATGTTAACTCGATCAAGAGCCAAGTAAAATCCGATTCCTGTTATGAACAGAATCTTCCCAACTGGTATCGACGAGGTTATGAACAGATCCAAAAGCTCCATCGTCGCTTAAAAATCTGGTAAGCAAATCCAAATTTTCCATTTACGCATTCGAAATTTACAAACCATCTCCGCTCGACGGAGATTACGAACAACACATCAACAATCAAGAACAGAGCATCGTCGGCGGAAATCGGAAGATTTGAGAGATCGTTTCGTGATGGCTTACCGTAATGAAACACGGAGAATCGGGAGGAAGACGTAATAAAATCCAGAAGATGAGGAGAAGCTTGCAAGTGGCTCTCTTGCAACCCAAAAATGGCGTACACTTTGCTTTGCATGGCCTCACGGTTCTACTTTTAGTAGTTATTAGTAATCACTACCCAAAATAAAACTATATTCCTTTTTTAATTAATTCCAATTTTATTACATTTTTGTTCCTTTTATATGCAAAGGCGTTCTTCTCCTTTCTTTTGTAGGTGTCAAGCCAAGAACAGGCTACTGATGAAAATGGTCGTCAGGCTTCCTGTTTTTAGTTCTTATTGTGTATTTCAATGCTCTGTGTTTGTATACCAAACTCTGTGTTTTGTTTCTCATCTTGCAGATGGAGTTTACAGAAGATGAGCTCCGTAAGAGCACGGCCCGTAAACACAACATTTCGTAACGTGTCTCCCATTGCTCATGCTGAACATGGTATTAATATTAATATTTGGTAAATTGACACTTGCAGCAAACCATTTTCGTGAATCAAAGGTTCTCGATTGTCTACGACCACGAATGGTACCACATGATTCACCAACGCCGGCTATTTTCTGTTTTGAAACCATTATTATTATATTTTTAGTTTTTGGATACGCAAACAAACACTCATACAAGAGTTTTTTTCACTTGAAAACTATCTTGATCATACATCCGATGTACTACATACCGATGCAACATCCACCATTTACCGTTAACTCAGAATGATCCAAAGGATCCATACACAATAAATGAACAGCCTCCAAGTCTTACCCTTTGCAGAGGCAAAAGCTTTGACCTTTACTCCCAGAAAAATTACATATCATCTCTTCGAGGGCTTCACAGATTTTTTTCCCTGCGGAAAAGATGCCGAAAGCTGTAAAACGGAAGTTGATGCAAGAAACTAAAAAGTGTCGTGCTGCTATTCGACTTAAGAGCTAAGAGCAAACCAAACACACAAAAAACTGCATCAAGCTAGATTTTACCCATCCTTTCACAGCCACCACGCGGTAATGCGCATTAGCAAATCCTTCGAGGCCATTGTATAAACATAACCAAAAGAAAAAGAGGAAGGAATAAAATTAAAAGAGGAGATATCTGGTTGTTGGATGAGCAACAACAAGCAATATTCAAATAGCAAGTAAGAACTGTCACACCAAGTTCAAGTCTATTATAAAAAAAGATTCCGAAATTGTGCAGAGACTGTATTCCACAACAGTAACCAATAATGATACTCGTTAATGAATAAACTCTGCGTGCTTTGAATCACTTAACACACACCTCATGGTTGCTTTCCTGTTAAAAGACGGAAACTAAGATCCATAAGTTTGAACTTTGAGATTAAAAGAGTTAAGTAAGAAAGAACACATAATCTGCGTGCAAGGCTAAAAGCAAAGCATTTAACTTAACTTTACCACCAATGATTGTAAATTGGATTAGAATTCTCGACTTACATTATAGGACAGAGTATTTGCCAGCCTGTGATCCTCCAGGAAGTGACAAAGCCTGATTTGTAATGTCTTCAAGAACACGCTTGAGTTCCACTTTCGCCGTCTTCACAGATTTTTCCGTAGGCCCTTCGATGAACAAGTAGAGCTTGCGTTCCCCAGGTCCCAGGATACGTCCAGGCGGATAAAACTGACCTCTAGTTGTAATGGCGGCTCCAGTCCAGTCCGATATTGGACCCAAAGTTTCTTTGTGGGTGACCTTCCACCGAGCATTTTGCGGGAAATCATTGATTTCCAGTTCTGCTTCATAGTGTTCAGGCATTGCATCAGCTTGAATCTTCGCTAGGTTATGTTGCAGGTTAATGGCAGCAACCATGGCTGCAGCACGGCCCGCCCCATCATTAGGAAGGACGGGAATATTAACCGGAAGGGCACCTGTCACAGAGGCAAGCCCGCCACCATTTGGCAGCAACTGGTTGGCAGTCACAGGAGCATTTACTGCAGCAGCATTAGCTTTAGCAGCAGCAGCAATGGCGGCTATGTGAGCAAGAGTAGCCTGGTGTTGTGAGGTCTCACTACCACCACCACCACCTGCCTTTCTCACTACATCATTCTCATCTTCCGAGTCAGACTTGTCTTCCTCAAACCCATACTCCTTCGCTTGTGCTTTCTTTGCTGCTTTCCTAACTTCTTCCTCCTCTTCGTTGAATTTAAAGCCACTGCCTCCGTAGCCAGTTCCATGAGCTTGCTCTGTACCCTGTTTCACCTTTGCCATGAAACCATCAGCGATTGCTTTCAGATCATCGGGGACTGGCTGCTCAGAAAGTTCCAATGCCTTGACTAAATCTGGGGCATATTTCGCATCATCCTCAGAGATAAATGTCACAGCACATCCTTTACGCCCTGCCCTTCCTGTCCTGCCAACGCGATGCACATAGTCTTCATAGTGGTTCGGAGCATCATAGTTTACAACCAACTCAAGCTCTTTCACATCTAGACCCCTAGCTGCAACACTTGTGGCAATCAACAAACTGCAGACATTGCTCTTAAAGTCAGATATGGTTGATTCACGATCGGTCTGCTCCTTGCCACCGTGAAGAGATAGACAAGGATAACTCCTTTTAAACAAATCCTTCAACAAGGCATCACATTTTTCCTGCGACTGAACAAATATTAAAACTTTTCCTTTCTCATACCATTCCCCAAGAAGTTCCAGCAGTCTTAAGAACCTCTCACTCTCCGGTCTGACTTCAACTAACTGTGTTATATCCTTATTCACAACACTCCTTCCACCAACCTGTATCTCAATAGGTTTGTTCAAGACTTTACGTGCCAAAGTTTCAACTTGACGTGGAAAAGTGGCAGAAAAGAGCACAGTCTGCCGATCAGGTCGAATATTTTGAATAATACGAGTAATTTGAGGCTCAAAACCCATGTCAAACATACGATCAGCTTCATCCATTACCAAAAATGTGACCCTCCGCAGATTGGTGATTTTTCCACTGCTTGTGCAAAGAATATCAATCATCCTCCCAGGAGTGCACACCACAATTTCTGTCCCTCTCTTTAGCTCACTAATTTGTTGCGCCACTCCTGATCCTCCATACACAGGAACACATCTTATACCCAATGCCTTTGAAAACTTTTTGATATCGCTGTGAATCTGCTGAACAAGCTCCCTAGTAGGTGCCATCACAAGCCCAATTGGCCCCTCACCGGCTTCAACGGGAGGCTGGTCCTTGATATGCCTCAACATAGGCAAAACAAAACCTAGCGTTTTACCTGATCCGGTTTTTGCAACTCCAATGCAATCTCGACCGCTCATGATGATTGGAAGTGCTTGCGTTTGGATAGGCATTGGCTTTTCATACTTAAGCTTGTTCAGGGTATCCAAAATTTTGCTGGTTAGTCCAGTCTGGTGCCAAGATTTTATGGGTCTTGGTACATCCTTTCCATGAACTTTAAGCTCGAATTCCTTTCTGTAAGCGTTAACTTCTTCTTGTGCCATCCTTGAGATATCCTTCACTTCAATATAGAAGTTCTTCCGGAAAGGTTCATACTCTATCTTTGAGTGGTCAACAAGAGACAATTTTTCTGCTTTTGTCTTCTTCACTCTCTTCATGAACTCCTCATCGTCTTCGTCTAAACTTGGATCATCATCATTCTTCGGTTCTGAATAATCAGAATCAGAATCTTCACCTTGCATTATCCTACCAAGGGATTTGTTAAAACCTTTCTTTGGCTGGTGACCACTTTCCTTCCCATTATTCTTAGTTTCCAAAATACCATCGGTAACTACTGAGGAGGAGTACTGCTGCTAAGCTTCTCAACCTCAGGTAATACCATCGCATTCATAAAAGCATCCAAAGGATCAATCTCCTCTTCATCTGCAGCTCCATCACCTCCTACTTCAGAGACAGTAGTAGCTACCTCGTTCTCCGCGTCTCCCATCTTGGCATCTGCACCATTTTCGGGTTTAGTCTCTCCATCAACATCCATCTCTGTTTCTGGTTTCTCCTCCAGATGCCCTTCTTCATCATCAGATTCTCCTTCAAGAGTCCAAGCCTTACCGGCCTTAGGCTCCTTATCATCAGCATCACCCTTACTTTCACTTTCAGCTTCCTCCTTTTTCCTCTTCAACTCTTGCCACTCCTGGACTCTTCTCCTCCGTTTTTCCACCTCCTCATCCAACTTCTTCTGCTCATCCTCTAGTTCTTCTTCCCTGGTTTTCTTCTCTTTCTTTTCACCATCCTCCTCGACACTCTTTCTCCTTGGACTATCTCCATTGTCATCTCCATGCCTGCTAGATCTACCAACACTCTTCTCACGCTCCTCCTTCTCCTTCCGTTCTCCGCTCTCTTTTCTTCTACGTTTCAAGTCATGCTTAACATCATCATCACTCTCTTCGTTTCGGTCCTCTCGTGACCTCCCCCTTTCCCGGTTCCTCCTACCCCTTTCTTTCTCACGTTCTCTCCTGTCCCTCTCACCATCTTCCCGTTCCCGTTTTTCCCGCCTTTCTCTTTCTTTTAGTCTCTCCTTCTCCCGCTCCTCTCGTTCCCGTTCTCTCCTTTCTCTATCCTTCTCCCTTTCTCTTTCTTTCTCCTTTCTCTCTTCCCTCTCTCTATCTCTATCCCTATCCCTATCCCTATCCCTATCCCTTTTCCGATCTTTGCCCCTATCTCTCTCATGTTCTCTGTGTCCTCTCTCCTTCTCCTTCGCTCTCCGTTTATCCCTCTCGTCATCTTCTTCGCCTTCATCTTCAGAATCGCTACTCTTCCTTCTCTCAGACCGTCTCTTCCCCCTCTCTTTATCCCTCCGCCTCCGCTCCTTCTCTTTCCGCTTCTCCCTCTCTTCATCATCATCTCTATCGTACTCATCTTCAGAATCATCACTGCTCTTAACTCTCTCGGACCGCCTCCTCCGCCTGTCCTTCTCCCGGCGCTTATCCGAACTCTTCTCCTTCTTCCTCTCCTTACTCCGATCACGATCTCGCCGACTCTTCTTCAAATCATCTTCCTCCTCTTCCACCTCCAAGTCTTCGTTCCTGTACTTAGATTTATCGACCTCCATATCTAACTTCAGCTCGAACACACACAACCACTTAATTTCGCAGATTCGATGAAATACCAATAAAATTCCGCGAGCTGCCTGATTCAGAATCAATGTATTGAGTAAAAAATCTCAGATTCAATCGAAAAGGTAGGCAAATAACGACTGAAGCTTACACAGATAAGAGGAGGAGAAGACGAAGCTACAAAAAGAATGGAGCTAGACCGGAGCGTCGGAACCCTAACGTCTCACGTTATTGTTGAGCCTTTGCTATAAAAATCTCGTTTTTGTAAAAATCTCTGAATTATTTTCGCAACAGAAACTAGCGACCAGAACAAAAAAAAAGAAAGAAGAAGAGCCGACTTCATTTCGCTCCAAATTGAGCCCATATTTCACATGACGAATTTGGTTATCTGTTTGGGCCTAAAGGCTGAACTAACTTGCTAATTAGCGAGATGGCCGGCCCCTTCATAATATTCCAATTTCTCATTTTCTTACAAGATATTTCTCCTTCTATATCTGATTTTTTTTTAAAAAAAAAAACTAAATCTCCATAATATAGAAAAAATTATATTCATTTTAATTCCTAAGTATATGAACTTTAGTTGGTAATATTTACAAATTATATGTAGTCAATACCAACTTTATCACCAATACTTTTGTATACTGTTGGAGGTAAAAAAAATCCCTATTTTATAAGATGTTTCCTTATATCTCATTTATTTGAAAATATCCACAAATATAGAAGAAAATCTATAAAAATATATTTTCCTCATTATATAAGCTACACTTGGTAATACATATAAATGTCAACTATATGTAGTCAGCAACAATTTTTTATTACCAAACATTTCATTTGTTAGCATTTTTGAAATAAAATATCACCAACAAATTTTTATCACCAACCATTTTATTTGTTAGCATTTTGAAATAAAATTTAAAAATATTTACATGAGTGGTTCAAATTAATAAATATTTCTGTCTTTCTAAATATATATAATTATTAAATAAAAAATATTGATTAGTAAAAAATTTAAAATTAGAACATGTATTCTAGTATTTTTGTAAATATTATCAATGTATATTTAGGTTTAAATCCTCACAAAATATTATTCAATATATTAATAATTTTATAGATGCGTTTATTGACGTTAGGTTTAATAATAATGACAAATTTTTAATATTGATATTATGTTTTCTAATTTAATTTTTTAGATAATATAGTTTTGTTTCGAGAACAATAATAAAAAAAAAATTGTTTTATCAGAAATTTGTAGATTTTAAATTAGTAATACATACCCAAAAATACAAATATAATAGTTATTTTTATCTATATGTATTTGTATCATCATTAAATTTAACGATTAATGTTAACTTAGTTTTCTATATTTGAATTTTATCTACACGGTAACATTTTTAGTATTATTTTAATTTTTTTTATAAGTCCGATTGATAACCTTTTATGATTACGGTTAGAAATTTACCATTTTAATAGTTACTAATTATGAAAGTAATAAGTAGAATTTTTCAGTCGCTATCTATTATAAGTTTACGATTACTTCATTCATTTTTAACCTTTTTAGCTATATCGATATTCTTTATATTTGTTTATTTTTCTAAAAACTTTTAAGGTTTTCTGTAATCAATCAGGTCTAATGTTTATTTTGTAATGTTGTCCCAGCAACAATAATAGGAGCAAAACAATTTTTTGTTTCAAAAATATCCAAAAACTATCATATTAAAAAAATATAATAGATACAAAAAAAATGTCAAAACAAAATACTTAAGTGTAAAAAATAAAGTTAGAGGGACTATTTGTGAAGTGTTAAACTCTGTCGCTCAGCGTTTCAAACATAAAAAACCCCATCCATCTAAAATACTAATACCTTCCGCCATTGACAAAAGATTTTTCTCCCCTTCAAATACTCTCTCTCTCTCTCTCTCTCTCTCCCTTCCGTCTTTGGTCTTTGCTCTCTGTATCTTCTCTTACTTCTTCCAATTTCTCCGCGTGAAAACCCTAGGACGCCACCCGAACTCCCTCTTTCTCCTTCCCGTGTTGTCGTCGCCGGCACCGTCGCTGCAGAAACAGGCAAGCATATCTCCTTCTTCTTCTTCTTCTGGCTGCTCATTCTCTGTATGTTTTCCGGTTTTCTCGGCTTGTTCTCTCTCTTAGGTTTTGATTAGTCTGAGAAGCAATAGAGCGCGCTCAAACAATTATCTTTCAAGCAGAGTTAGAGAATCTATCATTGCCAGACGGAAATGGAATATACGTTACTCTTGTTTTACTCAAAAGCAGCAAACTGTCGCTTTCAGTTTTCTTATGGATTTTGGTTTTCTTTTCGTTTTTTTAATGACGTTATCTTGCTGTGACTAACTACTCCTGAACAGAAAGGAAGCTCCTTTTGATGGCGGATACCGAAATGCAACTGCGAGATGTGCCTTGTGTTGCTGATGATCTCCTCAACGAAGAAGAACCTTCGGAGCCAGGAAAAGATCAAAACCCCAGTGAGCCCCTTCTTCTCGGGGATAACGAGGATGCAGGTGGCCAGGCTAATGGCCATGGGAAGAATGGTGATGTTCTTCCCTCTCAAAAGAAGACTAATACCAAGGTGCAGTTTTTGAGTCCCAAGACTGGAGATGAAAATCCCAAAAAGCGTAAGACTTGGCTGCTGAGTAATTCTGAGGTATGGTATACTCTTGATTGAATATCACCGTTTTGTTGTAGAAAGGAGAGGAGCTTAATGGTAAAGATTATGATGGTGGTCTTTCTCTTAACAAGTTCACTTTTTTCTTTACAGGTACCGGGAGTTGATGAAGCAGGGACGCCAGAAGAACAGCAGGCGTTTCTAAGAGAATTGGATACCTTTCACAGAGAGAATTTCCTGGACTACAAACCTCTTAAGTTTTATGGCCAGCCTTTAAACACTCTCAAGTGAGATTATTTGTGGAAAAAAGTGTTGCTTTTTTTCTTTAGTAAACCCCATATATATCTGGTGAAGCAGTGCCTGATTTTTGCATCGTTTACTATGCATTGTAGGCTATGGCGAGCAGTCGTTAAGCTAGGTGGCTACGAAGTGGTAATTATCCACATTTTTTTAGTTTGGTCTTAAACTTCAACATCGCCACTTCATGATAACCAAAACCGTTTCATTTGTAGTTCGTTGGTTAAATCTTCTAGGTCATTTAACTTAACTCGTATGATTATCACCTACATTTTATGTGTTTGGGGCCTTTGGGCTGTGGATAACATATGAACTATATAAGGTATAAATTGAGGAGCTAATACAAAAAAATCGGTGACTATGGGAAAGACTTTCAGGGATGAGATATTTTACCTCAGAGTGATTTAGTTGTGCAGATATATTAAATTGTGTTTGATATGTTTTCGGGAAAGTATTTTTTGTTTACTGTTTGAACTATATTGAGGAGTTATATTCAGTGTTTCTCGAATCTTCTACTGAAATTGAATGTCTATTGATCTTCAAGATTCCTTTGTTTTTTCCATGTAATTTAGGTCACCACATCTAAGCTATGGCGGCAAGTTGGAGAATCCTTCCATCCTCCAAAGTATGGCTGATGTAGCCTTAGACTTTCCGTTACTCTTTGCTCAATTTTCATGATGGTAACTTGTTACATATTTGGTTTTACTTGCCTTGTTCAGGACATGCACAACTGTCTCCTACACATTCCGCAACTTCTATGAGAAGGTGAGTTTCATTGTTGTGAATAAGTATCTAATACTTATCTTGCTTTCATTTTTACTTATCCACTTCAGACAATTTTCGTTCTGCTTGTTTTTGGTATGGTATTATAATAGTTAGTTTACTTCTATTTCGTGCCTAGGTAAGTCTTATGGCAGTGACTAGTTCTTTTGCCACTTTGAATGCACTGATATTTTTTTTCTTCTATCTTATCAAATAGATATAGGTACGTAATGATTTGAATCGTTGCTTCAATTGTAGGCACTTTTGGAGTACGAAAAAAATTTAAGGAAAAATGGTGACCTTAACCTTCCTGGTTCAACACTCAATCTGCCTTCAAGCCTCGAGAAAGAGGTAAGAATTTCCCTAAAAATGGTGGCATTCATGCTATTGGCTTTTCAACACTATCGGGTTTATGAAAAGACAGATAGATATGGTAAGTTTGGATGAAGATATCAGCTAGATCTAGGACCGTGAAAATAGAAGACAATCATTAACTTGTTAATCTGTTGTGGGAAGGTGGTCATGTACGGATTAAATGTTGTTGAAAGTGAGGGAAGGACAGCTTAACAGTTCTTTTTCCAGCATTTATTTAATGTAGAAAGTAATGTCTTGAATGTGCAATATTAGCTAGACCTGTTAAGCCCTACCATCTGCAATCTGACTGAATAAAAGCTGTAGCCTTTTTGTGTCTAATACGAAAGGCCATAAGAAATCAATGCGCACCAACTCAGTATATTACCATTTAAGTTCGCTCCTCCCCTTTTCCCCCTTCTCCATGTTTTTCTTTTCCCCTGATATAAGGACTTTGATGTAGGTCATCACCCATCAAGGTTCAGGATCAGGCAGGGCACGGAGAGATTCTGCAGCTCGTGCTATGCAAGGTTGGCATGCTCAGCGTCTTGTTGGATCTGGAGAAGTTACTGAGCATATTGTTAAGGTTTCACTTCAAATCTTACCGCACTTTGTTATTTCACCTGCAGAAGTTACCCCTGCACCATTACGATGTTCTCCTTTTGTTTCAGGATAAGGGCTATAACTCAACCCCAAAGCATAAGAAGCTTAAAAGCATTGGTAAATTAGTTCTCAAGGCGTTGCTTTCTTGTCAACATCGGTTGCTTAATAATGCGTGTTTAAACGGATTTTTATTTTCAGGCTTGCCGAAACCGAAAACACAAAATTGCATGGACCTTGTTGTTTCACAAGAAGCAGAAAAACAGTTACGGAAAGCTAATCCTCTCCTGCTTATTTGCAACTCTTAGATAGTTCTTATAATTTTATTTGTTTCTTTATTTTAATACCTCTAAGCAGTTATAGGGATGAAACAAAGCATTTTTTTACCTTAACATGTTACTGTAATTTAACATTAAGGTTTCCTTTTTCTCTCTTGTCCCTAATCAATGCAAGATTTTAATAATAATATGATTTTGGCGCCTTAGGTCGGTTGCTGATGTTGTTGATGATGGACCCCTTGCTGACTGGGTGAAGATAAATGTCAAAGAAACTGTGAGTAACTCCTGCCATTTTTTCCAGTTGTAACTTCGGATTGTTCATTTCCCAATCTGAAATCTTACCAAATCTGTTTTGTTTCTCTCTTTTTTTTTTAATTTACAGAAGGAGGCCTTTGAGATATTTGCTTTGGTACCTGGACTTCTTCGCAAAGAGGTGGGCACTCCCTTGAAACCCTACTTTTTAAAAAGCTACTTGATAAGTCTTTGAATTTCGTATGAATGCATATACTGTGGCAATACACAGCAAGCACATAGAGATCTATCATCTGTTAGCTACCACGTTGACTTTTTTCTACAATGTAGAACTGAAGCAGTGTAGATTGTTGGAAGGTTTGACCTTTAGCTTCATATAAACTGGCCCTAGTCTCAAGACATATTTTTATTGGCGGTAGGTGTTTTCTGGTGAAATCATAACCGAGTTCAAAGTCTTGAACATCAATTTTCTTTTTGTTGCTCAGGTTCGAATTCAGTCGGATCCGGCTGGACGGCTGATTATAACAGGCGAGCCCGAGCAGCTTGACAATCCTTGGGGCATTACGCCATTCAAGAAGGTAAAACTTTCTTATATAATTAAGGTATTGCCATTAGCCGATACAGAGACCTGCTGTATCTAACAGAGAACCGTCCTGTCATTTTGATATGATTACACCAGATTGTTAGCTTATCAGCAAGAATCGATCCGCTTCACACATCTGCGGTCATGAGCATGCACGGTCGGTTGTTCATACGAGTTCCGTTTGAGCAGTGACTGATCTTAAGAGTGAGCTAGTTGTTTGTTCTTAATTTCTTTTAGGAATTCATTTGTATCAGAACAAAATCGCTAGGTGGCTGAAGCAGTTTTAACTGTAATTTTAGTCTGAAGACTGAAGTTAAGAGCAGACAATCAAGCATTGTATCTTTACTGTAAGGTATTTCTTTTTTAGAAGTTGAGATTAGTTGGAGAAGCTTCTCCAGATCTTAGTTTTAAAGCCTTTTAGGATGCAACCAACAATGATATGTTTGGTCCAAAATTGGAATGTTAAGCTTTTCTTATTTATGTGTTATTTTTAGATATGAATAGGTTTACCTATCCGGCTATCCATCTACTATAGGTTCATAATGATTTTTTAGGTTTTCTCATGCTTTTACGGTATTCAAAAAGTACCCTTGAGATGATTTGTTTTCAAAAAGTGCAAGAAAAGTTTGAATGGTGGGTACATGTTATTAAGGGGAAAACTATAGTAACAAAACCTTTTTGACATTTTCCTGCATCTTAAAAGTTCATGATTATCCCTTCGGGGACATGATTAATAAGAATATAAAGTTCATGATTTGTTTCAATATATTTATCATGACCTAAATTTAAGGTTTAAAATCGTGAAGTCGCCAGGCTAATTTTAGAAAATTATTGCATGATATCTTGATGTATGAGGATGCCTTTCAACTGACAGAAAACATTAGTTTTGTATAAAAAAATGCTCATTTTACAGATAAGACAACGTCATTAATTTTTTTTTTTGGTCATTAATTTCTTAATATACATGAACTATATATATGTATATGTTGTGTGTGTCTGTTTTTTTCATGCAGAAAGTTCACAGGGATAGAATTAAATATAGAAAATAAACCCAGTTGCTTATTCTCAGCTTGGTGTAGCTCAATTGCATGTAAGGCAAGTGACATGACTACATCGGGAATTTGATAATATATACAAACATAGCTACAACACTTCTCCCCTTAGCATATTCCAAACCCCAAAAAAAAGCCATCTGAAATAACAAAAGTAGGTACTGATATTCTTTTTTTATTTATTTATTTATTTATTTTTATTTTTTGATATTCTTTTTTATTTACTTTGGCAAAAAAATTGTTGCTGAATATATATCTTTTTCCCAACCAACAAAAAAAAAAAAAGCGGCAATATATGATACTATCACTGTCTGTAGTATTTGCAATTAGCTCAATATAATCTGGGATTGATATGGAATTTTCCATGAGACGTAACAAAAAAAGTTCGGGTTTAAAACTCACAAATCTCTATGGTGGAAGACCATATCATGTTAAACTAGTCTTTTATATATCGTCAACATGTTTATCTTGGAAACTTGAATCTTTTGAGTAGCCATCTATTACAATAATTGAAATACCAGCGTCGAGAGTGATTTGGTTGATGAATATTATTTCGCATCTTACAATAGTTAGAAATGATCAGTTTATAGCAAACAAACATGATCTACATATATCCATCAAATCTTATTTAATCTCTTTTTGGAGTTTATATTGGTTATCTAAAAAGTATTTTAGTTTTAAGTTGTTTTAGTTTATTGGTACCATTTATATAGTACTCCATTTAAGCTTTCTCTTTTGTTCCTAGTCAATAAATATGTCCCTAGGGAATTGGAACATTCCTCTTTTTCACATATCTTGGTAAGCAAAACTCCTTTTTTGTTATCTTGCAGCAGAGACTCTTATCTGACACTACAAAATGATTCAGGTTCCTGGCTAATCTTCCCATGTTAAGGTCACTCACTAATTCATATGTAACCGACGTGAAACACCATTTACTTCATGTTTCTACTATGCTGTAACGGCTGTCTTTAACCATTATTACCTTCGGTCCTTGGCTAAAAATTCCAAAGCAACATTCTTCATGATCTTATCATTTAAATCATTTTTTATTGGTTATTTTATCGATATATACAAACGAAAAAAAAAAAAAACTCATTTTCCTACAATATAAGACAAAAGGGGTTTTATAATCTCACTCTAATTTTAAATAATTAACCAACAATTCAAATATGTTCTGACTCCATAGTAGCCAATTTTAAGGGGTTTATAGTGTCGCACCCAAAACTACGATATTATTGTAGCATGAATCGCACATATATGTGACCTATTCAAAGCTACTTATGGCCAACTTGTCGTCTTAATGGTATTGGATTTATAACTTCTTAGAAAGAATCGGTCCCATTGGAGCATTTGTATGCATACAAATAACTCAAAGTGTTCCAATGGATAGCATTATAACATGGCCACTCCGAGTATATATATAGTTTTTTTAGAAGCAAACTTAAAAAGGGTGAATAAACGACTCCCCATAAACGCTAAAACACTCATCCATCATGGCTTTTCTCGTAGGTGGTATGACTAAGTGAATCGCTTATAAACAATAGTTTCCTAAATGCTTATTTAACCAAATTAGACATCCAATTGAGAACTTAAACGGTATAAGCGAACGATTAGATGCTGTAAACAGTCGAATGATAAAATGACAAGGTGATTTGAAAATGAAATAAAAGACTACAAGACATGTAAGCGTTTAGGAAACGAGTGTCTATATAAGCGATAAACGTTTGGATCTACCATATATATGTAAGCTAGTGATTATTCTTATTCTAGCTATACTACGTTGAAGTTCTTAAAAGAAGTTGAAGTGCATGTGCATTATACTGCAAATAGTTACGGGATATATTTTCGGCCTATGCGTTGATATAAACATCAAAATTATATATTATACTATGATTATGGAAACGTATTGTATAAAATATTCATATCGAGTAACTTCTAATATCAATGTACTCACATATATGTCATCAAGAATATGTCGTAAACCTCAAAATTTTATTAAAAGAATCGCACTCGTAATTAAATAGGTATACATATCTATCAAACCGAGCTAATTATAATAATAGCTAGTTAAAGGGTACAGCACGAAACCCTAGCGATGAATAAAAGAAAGACATATAGGGAGAGGTTTTTTTTTGCTAGAGATATGGAGGGTTTTTTCTAACAAGTAATAACACGAGAGACAAATATGCATTCCTCTAACGTCTAACATCTTATCAAAGATGAGAAGAAAGAAAAAAAAACACAAGAAATTATGCATATCAACTAAAAATAAATACCAAAGATCCCAAAATGAAAGACGACTCCACAAAATGATTAAAAACACATAAATTTTTCGTTGACAACAATGTAAATTCAATTAAAAGGTGGTCTTGTAGGTGTACCAGCTCCCCATCCAAGCAAATGAGGATCACCGGAAAACCCATAACCACCCACATTACCTCCTAGCTGTCCCTGTCCGGTCACTCCCGACGGTGGAGATGCTGATGGAGCTTGCTGCATCTGCGGTGGTGCTCCTCCTCCTCCGCCGCCACCACCTTCTTCCTCCTCCTCTTCAATAGGCAATCTCTCGAAAACCGCATTTGAGAACGAAGCAGCCATTAGTATAACCGGAGCTGATGCAACAAGCGGGGCCACGACGCTTCCTCCAACCACCTGACCTTGCCCTCCAGCTAGAAATATTGACAAACCACCAGCACCGGGCGGTGCAGGTGGTGGCAAAACGGTTCCCGTTAGCGAAAGAATTTCAAACCTTCCATGTAAAGTCACAATTCCTCCGCCGGCTCCAGCCCCAAGACCACCGCCATTTCCAGGAGTGACTGGCTGACGGAGAGTGACGTTAGAAACGGTGCCGTTTCCTCCTAAAACGGAGACCCCTCTCCCTCTTCGCCTAGCGTAAGTGGACACGCTATCGACTATGTCAGCTCCAGGAGATACTTCAAGGACGTGAGATCTAAGCGCATTGGGGCTGTCGCGCGTCACTATAATAGGTGGCTTAGCTTTGTTCTTAGATCCCGGTGGACGTCCGCGTGGACGTTTCCCAGGTGCTGAGCTTGATGTAGCCGGGTCTGAATCGGGTCGACCCGGTTGATGATGATGATCCTTGTTTGAGTGATCAGATTCTCTTGAATCATCCGAGGGTTGCTGCTGCTGCTGGTGTTGTTGCTGATGATGATGTTGGTCAATAAGATTGATCCCGACTTGCGGTTGAAGCTGTTGGTGGTGAATCTCCGGTCTGAAGAGGTTATGGAAGTATCTAGAAGCTCCACCGCCTTGCTCGTAACCGCCCTCCATCGCCGCCGCATCTACTAATTCCCTATCCCACCACTGTTTATTCGCCAGCTCAAAACAATTTTCTCTTGATTATTGATCCTTCTCGCTGATATACTGAGAGATGAGGGAGAGCGTGAAGAGAGAAAAATTACTCAGATCGAGAAGTCAAAACTCAGGATTTTGAGGAGCCAATAGCTAAAGAAGGGGTGATCAGTTACACAAGCCGACAAAACCAAAACAGACCAAGAACACAACTAAATTAAAGACCAAGCAAAGAAAAAACGGCTAAGTTATGTTAAATGATCTCTAGCTAGCTCTCTCTGAGGTGGGGGAAAGGTAAGAGGAAACCCTAGTGAAGTAGCTTAATTAGGGCAAGAGGGAGAAGTAGCTTCTTCTTGTCTACGAGACGACGCCGTATTTTAGCGATTCTGATGTGCCCTGGAAAAAGGAGAGAGAAGCTTGAGATTCATGTGCGACTCTGCAATCAATTTTTGGTCCTCTCAATGAACGAGGAAAGTAAAAGCAAAGACATACACCGAGAATTTAGCGGAGAAACAGTCCCCTTTATTTTATTTTTTTATATATTTTAATATGTAATATAAGTATAACATTTATGAATATATGTTAAATTAAAAGTATATATTACGCACAGAAGCCGACAAAAAATGTGTGTAAGTGGGTTATCCCTTACATGAGATCCCAAAGAAAACTAGGGCTTCGTCGAGGTTTTTCTCTGGCTCCAATCGGATAAAATAAAAGAATATATGAATATTGTGAAAAAGTTTTATAATTTGGAAGCCTGAGATAAGATTAACAGGAGAGAGAGAAAAAAGTGCAAGGGGGATTTGATTATTGGAAACTATAAACGAAATATTTACACCCAAAAAAAAAAACTATAAACGAAATATAGGAAACGCATATTTTAAAAAAAATTCAACACAAAATATCAAGTGGAAGTTGGGTACAAACATGATAAACGAATCCCACTCTTACTTTAAGGCGCGTGGATAACATTTATGCAAATTAAAAAGCATCTACCATTTTTTATTGTAACCCGTTTCCAAATATTAATGTCAAATGAGATTTATCCAAAATAAAAATGTTGAAAATGACTTTCTACTAATCTTTTTAACTTTTAACTTTTATGTTTTTAACAACGTAAGTGTTATAAGCAAAAGGAAAAATGAGAAATATCATTTCGATCTTCTTTTTACTCGAGAAAATATGAAAACTATTGTTTTGTTAAAAAGTTAACTTAAGTGAGTTTATCTTTTCTTTAAATTTAAGTATAAAGTTACCTTATTATTACTAGAGATTTGTAGGCTAGTGTTTTTTTCTAGTGCTGATATTTTGCTTTCACTCATATTCAAAAAAGATGAATGCGGTACGTGAGTTATATAGATTAAATTTTAAATATTATTTCATTTTCAATTCATTATTGTAAAACTGCATAATTTATTTTTAAAATAAAATATATAGTAGCAATATATAATATCCTAAAAAGAACCCACGTTGCTTTCTTATACATTCGGAAATGAACTATCTTTAATTACTAGTAAAAAGAAATAAAGAGAGACTTAGTTAGTTACTTTTAGGCGTTGCAGAACAATAATTTAATCAACCATGCTTTGTTGATTAATTTACAAATCTTTTTAAACTCTACCCGATTTTTTTTTGTTGCATTTGCGTATGTGTATATGCGCTGCTACTTAATGATCTTGTTGAGCCCGAGCTAGTTGGATATCAAAGAATCGATGTTCTTGCTAAAGTTTCCCACTTGCTACATTTCATATTTATTTATTGTCATGGGAGAGGGTATAAGCCGCATAACTAAGAACATTCAATCTAGATAATGGTCGTTTATTATAATGAGGACCTATATTCCTTTAGATATCATTAACCGGAGTGGACCCTTTTTTAATGATAGTTTAGAGAAAGTAAATGATCCGTTAATGCGTAATTGTAATTATCATAATGCAAATTAGTTGATACTTTTGGGTTTTCACAAATAATTGATGCCCTTTTTTTTACCTTACCTCGAATCTGGCGTAGTTTTTTTTTTCACGGAACGAGTAATATCAGCAAAAATCACTTCACCACTAAATTACAATTTATATAAAATAAATAATTAAGTATATAAAATAAATAATTATCAACAATAGTTGAACAAAGTAAAAAAAATACTTAAATTAATAGTATATATATTTGATAGACTTAAGTGAGTGGGAGTTATGTTAAATAAATTATAGACAAAGATATTTAGAGATGTAAAATAATTTGAATAGATAATTTGAACTAATTCCAATTCCAAATTGTTAAACCGATATAAATATATTCAACAATAGCTAGTTGTTTCTAAATTCATCTTTATATAAACCATTTGACCGAAAAATAAATCGCATAACATCACTTTCAAACCGTAAAATGGAAATTTTAGTTTTACCATAACTTGTTGGACCAAGAAAACGTTCGGTAATTCCAAAAACAATACTACCAGTTACTTGTATATAACCCATCCAAATAATTGCATATTTATTGAAGTGACTAATCTGGATCCGACCCATTAATGCTTGGACCTCATCGGACCGTGACTGGTTGTCCTAATTTTTAACTGGCACTGCACCCATATAGTTACACCTAAAGCTCCTCCACGTGGACGCATGTGGGCTGAACCATGTGGGACCGCTCTGAAAGCAGATCGAAGCCGTCCATCCTCATGACGTGCGGGACCCACGAACCGTCGTTTCATCGGCGCAACCTGCCGAGTCAGGCCTCGGTGCAATGTACTTGAACCGGACACGTTAGCTTGATCCGCACGTGCACAGACAAAAGTCACGTGCGGTCAAAAGGTCAGAGCATGAAAGTGAAAGGCAAGCAGTGTGACCACATGGAGGCGGTCGGAAACATCGGTACTTGGTCAATTACCTTATCCAATCGCACCCCTCCCGAATCTATCGAGCTTACGTATATCAATCACTTTTTCCTTAAGGTTTTGTACTTAGGTTCACTTCTGCCGTATTTTACAATTTTCAAATTAAAAAAGGTTAACCTTTTACGTGTTTAAACAATCAAAATATTTAATTAGTACCAAGATTTTATACTGGAAGTGTATTGAGACATTGGACAATGTCATATGGAATTTGAAAAAAAAATGAATGTTTTTTTTTTTGGACAAATCGTGTACGTAATTATCATCTAAAAACCATCTAGAAACTTTGAAAATAAGTGGAATGTACTTACCATCACATACATATATTGTATCCATATATATTGTATCCATATTTTCTGATTAGTTTACTTGATAAGTTGAACGGTAAAGAGGGAGTTAGTAGTTTTACAAAGCATTACTGAACAATGCGAAGACAGTGAATGCTTTTAAGAGGTAAATTTTTTGAAAGTGTGGTTAAATGAACAATCCGAAGTCAATTTGTCAATAAAAATTTTACCTTGTGAGCAGTCCGGGACTGAAGATCAAACCAAGCAGGCAAGCACGAATAACTTCGATTGTCGTTGATGTGAGTAATTGCAAGTCGTCTTGGTAGATACCCACCATTTTTTGTTTCTAGAGCACTGGAGATATATACTTTACATTCTTATGTGTTGTGACCCGACTGCAATAGGTGATCAATCCTCTCTCTCTCTCTATATATATATATATATATATATATCGATGAACTGATTCGTCCAGTTAGGTATCGCATCTAATATAAACGTTATAACTCACCACACATGTGTCATATAAGCTAACTCGGTCCTTGTGTTCTTGACCCCAAGATTTATTTATATCAACAAATGTGGAATAAATCAGTTCACAAGTATTCCGACATAAACTGATAAAAACATCATTTAAGGTGAGAAGGATGCAGCTTGTGTGGATAAATAATTCTATTATTTATATATTTTTGAGGCTGGGAAAACATTAAAAAAGATCGTGAAACTAAATTAATTTGGTATCCCCTTTAACAATAGTTGTTAATAACCCTACACGATATGACATAATTTCAATTAAATATCTGGAAAATGATAGATGGCCAAAAACTTTGATGATTATGGTCACCCATTTTAATCAGTACGCTTATTTTTTATTTGATTTGTTTATTCTCTTATATCCATCAAAAGTACCACACATATCGAGATAGTATCATGTGTCATATATATATCAATACAAAAAAATATATCTCAATTCTAATCTCCATGGTACTTCATATAAGAAAATTTATAGTATATTTTAAGTTTTAAACAAATAAGTTCGGTATATGCAAGACAAAACTTAATTGACTTCTCACCTCATAATAAATTGTTGTTAATTGAGAAATTTGAAATTGTGTAGCAAAAAAAAAAAAGTTACAATATTTAATAGATCAATTTAAGAACAAACACGCTGTGAGCCTAAACTTAGAATATGTTCATACTTTCTCTAAAAGAAAGTAAACCGATTTGACCAAAGATATATATATATATATATATATATATTGTATCGATGGTTCAACGGTTTTTACTTTTTGAAGGTAAAAATTTCGGAACAAAAAGATCAATATTCAACAAGTCTAATCCAGCTCTTTATATCAAATTAGCAATCACATCGTACTTTATTTGGTTTGTCGCACGGAATCTAACATGTCCCGCTTTCGTTGCTTTGTATAAACAGAAATGTATAAACATAATATACTTATGAAGCTATAAACAAGTGTATATTATTATACTTATATATGGGAATAACCGCTTGCTAGTTGCTACATACAGTTAGGCATGAGCGTTCGGTTTTTCGGTTCGGTTCGGTTCTATTTTTTCGGTTTTTAGTTTTTTCGGTTACAGAGATTTAGTAACCGTTCGGTTAATCATAATATTCGGTTCGGTTTCGGTTTGGTTTTTTTTCGGTTTTCGGTTTTTTCGGTTATAGAAATTCAGTAACCGTTCGGTTAATCATAAAATTTGGTTCGATTTCGGTTCGGTTATTTCGGTTTTCGGTTCCGGTTTTTCTTATATTTTTAGATAATTTGGATAAAAACCGGATAACTTCGAATAATATCGGATAATTCGGATAATTTCGGATATTTTGGATAAAAATATTTGGATAATTCAGTTTTTTATTAATATTTGGTTAATTTTAATTATTTAGTTATGTTAAATATAAATATAAATAATATTTTTAAGTATATGGATCGTATTTCGGATATTCGATTATCCGTTCGGTTATCCATTCGGTTTCAGTTCAGTTCGATTTCGGTTCGGTTATTTCGGTTATCTCAATTCAATATCCAATAGGTGTTTTATAATATTCGGTTCGGTTTCGGTTTCAGTTATTTCGGTTCGATTTCGGTTTTCGGTTTTCTGTTAAAATGCCCAGCACAGTACTTCACTTTTACTATATTGACAAGAAAAGTTATATTTCAATTCTCACGACTTTGACTTGGAATTCTATTTCATAGATAATTAATAGGACAAAAACTGTATTTTATTGCTCCTATCAATTTGGAGAACTTAGTATCCCAAATAATACCTATGTAACTAGTATAAAACAATTAGTAACAATATTTTTCTACAAGCGCAATGATGGCCACAACTTAAGAGGAGCTAGTAAAAATCTATTAATATTAGTGCGTCTCCACTGGATTTTAAAAACGAATTCAAAAGCAATTGTGACCAATCAGAAAATACGGGTCACCTTTTTCCATAATGCCCAATCCCATTCTCACATCTTTGGCGACTTGTGATCTGCCACCACCCCATCCACCAATTTTTATAATATTAATTATAAAGCCGAAAAAAGAAAACAAAACCAAATGTCTTTTCAAACAAAATTGAATGTCTCTTTCATTATTTTTCTACTCGTTTTGAATCCGAGTGAGCCTTCATATAGTCTATACTTTGTTCATGTTTATATGTGTCTGAACTCTGAAGTGAACACAAACTTTTTTGACGAAAGCTTTTTAAGTTACAAAGAAAAAAAGAGAGGAAATTGTTGGTTTGTAATTGTATATAGTGAAGATTAAAGGTGATTTATTGATTAGAATTAATTAACTATTTAGTAGGGAGGAATCAACATAGGCAAATTGCCAAATTGGTTTGACAACGGGCCCACATGTCTACCTGACCGTTTTGGACTTTCCGAGTTAGTGTCGAAGGCTTTGGTCCCATAAAGTGGACCCCACACGAGACGGGACAAAACAATTCTTAAAAATCGTCCACGTACGCATTACAACGTGGAGATCGGACCACGTGTAGGGTCTCTGACAAGACGCTCGTCAGAGTGACGTGGACGGTCAGGATATGCTGTTACTTCATTTTCTCCGAGCTTTTAATAATTGTATATATCAAATTGGACCATAAGATTGTCGAATTAAGATATTAGCCCATTAATAAAGGGCAGGCCCAATTCTGAAGAAATCTCACGCAAAGCATCGCATCTATCTCGATCGTCGACGACGATTCTGAGTTCTGACGGTCGTCTAGAATCAACCTCCGAAGTCGCCGAAGTCGTATCCATAAGCACGCCGTTTCAATGAGGACAAATAATCTGTCATCTCCGGCGAGAATCTGATATCGGGTGAGTCGATTCGATTCCATTGGTGAGACCTAGAGATGTTACCCATATACCCTAAACTTTGATTATTTCTTGAAACCAAAATTTTCTGGTATAATATAAAATTTCGCGGGTTAAAAATGGAGAGTTATCATTTAGTCGATCGGGTTTACACTGTTGCCAGGAGGCCTGCGACTTCGGTTCTAATGGTTAATTCGGGTCGATTTTTTCGGTTATTTGGTTAATTCGGTTAGTGAAAAATCCACCGAAATTAACAGAATTGTATTACGGTTCGGTTCGGTTCGGATCTCGGGTATTTCGGGTTTTAACAATTCTACCGAATTGAACCGAAAAGGTGGAGCTTCCGATGAAGCTTCTGTTTGGCAATAACATAGATCCCGGCGGTGATACTGTTTCTTCTTCCCCTGTGTTTCGTAAAAGTACAGATACAAAGCTTGGCGAAGAAGATGAGAACACGTCACACGTGTATCTCTGATCTTAATTATTATCTTGTCTTTTGGGCTTTTATTTGTATTATTCAATCGTTATGGGCTTGTATATCCACTTGGGAACATTTACCTCTTAGTGGACGAATCTAAAAACAAGTTGACAAAAAAAAAAAGATTTATGTAATGGGTTGATTGAATTAATTCGGCCGAACTAAAATAAAAACGCCCAACTAGAAGATTAAAACGTAAAAGCCCAGCAAATTAAATTAGGTTTGTTTCATTCTTCTTCCTCACTCGATCTCCTTCACCACTGTCGAACGTTCGCCGCTGCAATAATCTAGGGTTCTTGCATAAACTGAAAAACCGATCGGTTTTCCGATGCCGAACCGACCCGAACCGTGAACCGATTAAATTTTATATTTTTGCCGTTCGGTTCACTGCAGTTACTTTGAGCAGAACCGAAATCCCAAAACCTCGGTTCGGTTCGGTTCGGAAATTTCGGGTCGGTTTCGGATACCTATAAGTTTTTATTTATTTATTTGAAACCTAAGCTAAACTACGTCGTTTTTTAATTGAATCATCAATTTGCAACGCATGCTATCGCCGCATCGGTCTTCAGGTTTCTTTCTTCTTCGTCTCCACTAATTTGTTTCGTCTAACGCTTTGGATTCTCTGGGGGATTGATTTCTGCAATTGAACTTCAGGTTGGTTCAGGACCCTGTAAGAAATTAAGCCCATCTTAAGTCGTGAACAGAGTTTTCTATATCTCTGTCGATTTCAGGTTTTTTTTTTACACAATTTTAATACTCCAGTTTAATCCCATTGGAATGCGACGCTTTAATAAGCAATATAGTTTAGAACGAGCCTCGACTTTTGCTATTAGGCAACCTGTAATTTCTTCCTTATTTATCTGCCTGTGGGGTTATATAAATGATAGTGGGCAAACGGAGTATAATTTAATCATAAGCTGTAAGAGTTAGTTCGACATTAGTTTATGAACACAAATTCAGGTTTGTACAGCTTGGATGTGGTGGAATCTCTCTTACTCTTTCGTTTTGATTCGCATCCCTCAGATTTGATTTTCAGCAACTTTTTCAACGAGATCTGGGTTAGCTCACAGCTTCGTATTGGATATTATTGCCACGAGTATATCTTCAATGTGATTGTTTCTCAAGTATCAAAATGATTAATTGGGCTGAAATCTTGTAAAGATTTAAGCTTCGAATCGTACAAGCTTGTTCTTGCAAATAATCTGTCATCTCCGGCGAGATTCTGATATCGTGTGAGTCGATTCGATTTACTTCTTATTCCGTTGCTGAGAAGTGAGAACACAGCTTGCAGAGATTTGCATCAGAAGACGAAGTTTTACACTTCTTTCAGGAATTTGTGTTTATAGGAACCACGTCGCTTGTAGGATGCTCGAGTTACGCGTTAGAGAATGCTATTTGCTCTTCTGTCTTATCGTCTTCATAATCGCTGTGCCTTGCTACACCCATGGGAGCTTGTGAGTGTTCTTAAATACCTCACCTTTATCCCTCAACATGTTCAATTCTTTATAGGTACGTTAGAAATGATGTAACTTTCTCTAGGTTTGATGGAAAAACTTTACACGCGGGGAAGGAACTATGGAAGGAGACTCTGCCATTGCAATCTGGATCTCGAGTTTACAAACTAGAAGGGCTTAAATCAGATTCTTGGTATGAAGTCAAGATATCGTACCCAGCTTCTGTATGTCAAAAAAAATTGTTCTCTTTGTTCTTGGCTTTTGTTTCCAAGTTTTCTTCTCGAAAGTCTGATCTTTTGTTATGATGACAGATCCCTGCTACATTCTCGCTGCAACTATTGAGGAACGGTGAAATGGGTTTGAAGCTGAACCAGATGAGGAGATTACTAAACACTGAGAAACTGATCTTCAAATCCGAAAGTCTTGACCAAGTTAATAACAAGGTATCTTCAATTAGGGTTCTTTAACTTGGAAAGAAGCACGACTCCAAGTCCTCTTGAGTCTTTTTTTTTTTTTTCTGATTTAGGATGGATTGTATGTTTTGGTGACGGTGGAACCAGAAGGAATCGTGGCTATACCAAATTTCAAAGAACGGTCGTTCATCATTTACAACATAGGCAAGCTTTTTTCTTAATTACAATCTCATCAATCTTCTTCTTTTCACAACGTAAAACTTGTAGTGAGTGAAGTGCTTCTTCTAAAGTCTGAACACTGTGACGGTGACAGTTTGTGAAGAACAGCTCTTAGGCATCGCATACTCATGCTGGTCAGTCGTTGTTTTAGTAGTATTGTGTCTCGTTGTCGCGATGATTCTTCTTCGGTTTCTCCCATCTGATCTTCAAATCAAAGATGGAGATCGTGACCGTTAAAGGCTCCAGCCAAGTTGGTATCAAGAGTAAGCTTATGATTAATTAATTACACAGATGGTTTTTATTTTTCTTTCTCGTACATCTCTGTTTTGTTACTCTGATAACTTCTTGATGTTTGTTCATCTAGTTCGGTTTGGATTCAGTTGTATTATATTGAAATAATGAGTTGAGGTACTTTGGATACTTACGTTTCCTGGAAATTTGTCTCTGAGAATAATTCGACATGTTTTTGAGCCATTTAACGTAATTCTGTTTCTCGGACTTGTCGTCGTCTAAAGAAAATATGCATGTCTCAGATACTCTTACGACAACTAGATGCCAAACAACGTCAAAGGATTTAAAAAATCTAAGGCTGCACACTATTAAGGTAACGACTAATCAAAATCAGGACGTATATAGTAAGATTATGCCTGGCATATTATAGATTCGCATAGGATGCCATGTGTTATCAACAGTTGGAATTCAAGTAATGAAAGGGTGACTGGAATGTTACTCTAACAAACGCATATGAATATTATGTTTGTTTATTTAGTCTTCTGTCAGAAAAGAGTCCAGGCCATTCACTTTTAAATCAACTTTCAGGCAAGGGCTCGTTGTGGGCCTACGTGAAGACATGGGATCCATAAACCTTAAGCTAACTGGTTTGCATCCAGAATTTATAATTATAAGTGGAGAGACGAAATTCAACAACCCTTGATTGTGTTGACTTCACGAGACGAAATTCTCTCTCATTTTTCTTGAGTAGATAGTTTTTAATTTCTTTGTATCTTGAGTTCCAGTAGAGAGAACTGATTTTTCTGCGTAAATACAAGTTCAATCTTGTTTCGCCTACCAATTTATACATATATTTTACAACTATTTAGTTGTGAAAAAGACACATGACCATTGTCAAGGAAAGTCCTTTTCTCTTAACTTATATGATTTTATCGTATTATAGTTTAGTAGGTCGATGGTCTCATAAGGCTTTATCCATTTCAGTTTCTATCCAACATTCCCTTAATATTAAAAAGAAAAACGTAAGAAAAAAAATGTTATTTCGCGGCAGTAATCAACCACTAACTCAGAACGGTGATAAAAAGAACGAATCGGAGAGACATTACACTATAGTAACTTTTACACAATTCAGAATTTGCTTTAACCGATAGATTCACGAGAGAAGGAACACACACATTATTCAAATAATTTACAGCGTTAATTACATAAACTAAGATGATTTCGAGCGGGACCCATTCTTATGAGAGCAGAAGAAGAACAACTAACTCTTTTCTCTCTCTCTCTCTCGAACAATTCATGAATCATAAACACGCATCATCGTCGTCGTCATCACCAACTTCTTCTTCATCATCATCAATGTAAAATTCCCCGAAACAAACCTTACTTTTCCTCTTTTCCTATCTATAGTCTCTAAATCACACTGATTCTTCCCTCTTTTCACTTTCCCACCTTTCTTTTTTTCTTTTTCTCTCTTCATTTTCCATCTTCCCTCAACGCTTTGATTCAAGTTCGTCTGCGAATCTGTCTCTCTCGTTTCTGATTTACACCGTTCGTCCCTAATCAACCAATTCAGAAACCCTAGACCTACCGGCACCGACTCTCTCCTCTTCCTGGCCCATCTTCCGAAGTTTTAAAACGCCTTTTCCCCTAACTTTTTTTTTTTATTCTGTTTTTTTTTTCCCGGGAAATTTTATCTCTTTTTTTTTTTTTTCTTTCTCTGTCATGATCATTACTTGTTAGGGCCGATCTCCTTTTTCTCTTCCTCTTTCTCTAACGCAGACCCGAGTGAACCCTAGAATCTCCGCTTCCTCAATTCGATGTGTTCTGTATCTTCTCCTCCTTAACTCTCATTAAAACTATGTCTAGGGTTTACTGGGTCAAGTTCTAGTCATCACTTAGAGCCGGTCCTTCCCCATACTTTCTCCGTCTTCTTTCTTCTTCTTAAAAACCAAAAGTTCCTGTCTTTGGCTCTAATCATGGCGTATCATTCGATTCCGGGCTCTGGGTTTCATTTCTCCAACTCTCCTTTTGGTGATACAACCTTCACCAAGGTCTTTGTTGGTGGCCTCGCGTGGGAGACTCAAAGCGAGACTCTTCGTCGGCATTTCGAACCATATGGTGAAATCCTTGAAGCGGTCGTTATTACCGATAAGAACACCGGTCGATCCAAAGGTTACGGCTTTGTGAGTATCCTATCTTTTGTTCATGTTATTATTCATGCCTTTTGCCTTCTGTATCTGAAGTTGTCTGTAATGAACAAACATCCTCTGCTTCCATGGTATGATTAGAGACTGTTGGGTTCTCAGTTTTGCTAATCATAGTGACAGTTTTTGTAATACCACCTTAGAGTCTCGCATGTACAAAATGATTCAACGAAATTTTTAAAAGAAAGTTCAATTTCTAGATGCTTGTTTTGCTGAAACCTCTCTGCCCATCTTTGCTACTTGTGTATTTTTGACCATATGAGTCTTGTTCATCTGGTTAACTTATTTATCTGTTAGTTTATTTTCAAGATTGTTGAATGACTCAGCGCTCTGTTATTGATTTGTATGGAGGATTTAGGTGACTTTCCGAGATCCAGAGGCTGCTAGGAGAGCCTGTGTCGACCCAACACCTATTATAGATGGCAGACGTGCAAACTGTAATCTCGCGTCCCTTGGGAGACCTCGGCTTCCAATGCAATATGCGCTGATACCCAATATTCCTGGTCAGTCTTGCTTCAGTATTCATCTGTTCTTTTATCTTGCATTACTTACTGCGACATTCATATTTTGTTGAATACACAAATCACTGAGACCTTCGTATTGCATTGTTGTTGTTGTTGTTGTTGTTAGGACGGATAAGACCTGCTTCCCCATATGTTGGAAGTGTGCAGGGTCCTCGCGGTTCACTTTTCGGAAGTCATCCATATCAGCAACCACCTGCTTATAGCTACCAGCAAGGAGTGATGTACCCTTATGGGTGAGTTAAGCAATTCGGAGTGTTTACAAAATCGCGTTGCTTTTGTAAATCTGTTGCACAGACATGCTGTGACGAGCCTAGCCAGTTGTAATGTCTACTTGCTAGTCCATTTCACAAAGGTGGAACATTTGTTCAGTCACTCTGATCAAGTGGGATTAACCAATCACAGCATGGACAATCACGTAGAGATTCTAACGGTCTAGGGGCTGATAGTTAGCTTCTGCCACGTAGGGTTCTTGACTGCAGGACGGGGATGTGACATGTTGTGATTGGTAATCTTGCAGGAATACAAAAATAATCTCAGAGGATATGTGGCCGAGCTCAATTTGTTTTGGACAGGCAAGGTCATGGAATGTATTTGGACTAAGTTAAGCCCAAAATGATATGAAGTTTAGGAATGAACATCTTTGAATGGACATTTAGGCTATTTTCTCCTAGTCTAGTGTCTTCTTTTCGTAGTATAATGTATTTTAGCCATTGTTGTTTAATGCTACACTTTTTCCTTATGTTCTCTTTGAGTGTCTAGCAAACACTATATTCATCTGTTTTTAATTTTCGTTGTTCTTTTTTGTGTTCTCTCAGGGTTACACCATATGCACCTGAGTACATGTACTCACAGTCTCAGGTTGGCTTCTGAATTGTAGCAGTCTCTTCTTGGTTTATTTGTGCATTTAAGACTATTTTGACTTGGGTTATATAACTCACGCCTTCTCTGTATGGTGTTGTAGGGCTTATATGGTCCTTACCCGGGTCAACAGTACCTTCAGGTTTATGGAGTACATGGGGCAGTTAATTCACCGGGCTACCAATACGGGCAATTGAGTCAGAACATCCCCGTTGGTCACGGGTATACAGCAGTACAGGGTTATTCAGTTCCAGGAAGTCATATTCAATCTCCTTACCCTTCAGCTGTAGCAGGTTCTGCGCCAACGCAGTCCCATATCGTTGTCCAGACTCCTCAGTATATGCAGAGTAGCGGTTCTGACCAAACAACAGGGTGAAAACTCGATCGATGTAAGTATATTTATTGGTTATTTTAAGGATTTAAATTTGGCTTGAGATGATACACACTTACACTACCTTGTAAGTTATTCATCCGGTTGCAGTTAATAATCTTGAAGAATGAAGAAAAGGGAAAGAAGTGAAAGGGCAGCGGAAATGCTGTGCTGATTAGCGGCAGGCTTCCTGTTTTAAGCTTTGCGCATTATTTATTTCTTTATATTAGAGGTAAATCGTGTTACGTACTACAAATGCCCCTTTTCATTTCATTACTTACAAATGTTTTCGGTCTCACCGCATTACTGTTGTTACAGGTCGTAAGTAAACTAGTCTTGCTCACTGAAGAAGTCAAAAAAGGGTTGCTCTCGGGAAAACGGATTTAAGGGTAAAGAACAATGGGAAGTTTCAGGGTTTATGCTTCTGTTATCTTAACCCACACATCATATATATATATACGAATGGTTTCACCCCGGAAACAAGGGTTTTCGCTGTAAACTGGTAGTAATAAGCTTCATGTACAAAGAAAAAAACATACATATATAAAGTAAAAAACTCATACAGATGCATATAGAATGGTGGGAATCAAAATCTGATTCTTTGGGTAGTTTTAAGTAGTCTTCTTACTACATACTTTACTAAGGCATAGGAGTGTTAGTAAGAAGATTGTTAGGTAGCTTTTCTCTGTCCTCTTGACTCTTGAGTCGAGTCCTCTGCATTGTAAATAAAATTAATGTCTGTTGAGCTCACTTAGCTTCCTGTCTGTGAATACATTTTAGCTCCAGGGCTCTTCTCTTTTCTATGTATGTACAGTTTCTAGACTGATAAATTTATTATTTCAGGATCTTTCTTATTGTTTCTGTCTTTTGCCTCCATCTTCTGCTGAATTTCCTCTGTTGTGGACTCCATTCTTCTTGTTAGAATCTATTCGTTTACGTTTAGTTTAGTTCAACTTGAACCCATCATTATGTAAACCTTTACACTATATCTGACTTTATTAAGAGTTTACATCCACGCATCCATATATCGTAACGGGTTTAGATCATGCGGCGACGACTATGGAAATATTTAATTTCAGTATCGTGGTAATGACAAAGTAGTGACGTTTGGTTGTCAGACAAAATTGAATCTGGAGATGGTTATTGGTCAGTCTGCACAAACAAGGAATCAGCCAAAATTTGTTCCCATTTTCCGACCACTTTCTCTCTTGTTTATATTCTTGTTTTCGACCTTTTTTCATGTCTTGTTCCTTTTTTTATATAGAATTTCATAACAAAATTGATTAATCCAAGTATTAAAAGTAGAGTAACTGAGTAAATAACTAAATATTATATGAATACTTCGATTAACATTTTTGACAACAACACTATATTTTTTTTTGAATTCACTTGAAGAATAGGACGAATAAAAAATTCAGGCCTATTCACTTTTTGTTAAAAGCCCAACAATGTTACGTGGCGACTCAGGTGAGAAGCGGTGACTCCAAAAATGGTTATTTGCGGGTCCCACGTGGAATCCACGTGTAGCAAGCAAAGGATCTCATACTCTTTGCATTTTTGCCCCTACCAACAAAATTTCTCTCGCTTCCTTTGCTGCAGAAAATATCTGCTGCTCCTTCCTCCCAAGTTTAACAACTCATTACAGCAAAACAAAGGTAAACTAATTCCTTCAATTGATAATTTTATCTGATGTAAGCTTCCGGATTTTCTTCTCGTTTTTAGTTGCAGTGCTGCTTAATTTCTGAAATGTATGGGCATGCAAGGTTGAAATATCCGAAATCCATGTGGTTTAGTTATGTGGGCAAATGTGGGATCGATTGTTGAAATAGAGAGTGTCGTCTTCAAGCGTAATCACCTTTGGATTTGAGAGATTGTGACTTTGAACTAACTAGTAAAATGGGCATCTGGTTTCATGAATTGTGATTATGATATTTTCTGGGTAGAACTTGTTGAATATTGAACAAAACGAAGTAGAGGTGTTACATCAGGATCGATTTCTCGGAATTTCAGTGTGAGTGAACTATTAGAGTTCGGCTATGTTTTCTCCTTAGTGACGACGATACAAAACATGATGGTGGAACTCAAGAAGCTAGGACTGAATCTGACAATTTTAAGTCTCTCTCAATTTCTTTTACCTGTAACTACATATCTGGCATGTCCTTATGCTTCCCATTTGTGGCGTTTGTGTTGCAAATTCAGGTTCTTTTATATATAGTCATTTTGCTGGATTGAATTCGAGGAAAAGAGGGGAACATGAGCCTGAGCAGCGACGGATCATCGAGCGATCCGTATTTCTTGGTTAGTTTCATCATGAGCAATTATTTGGGTCCTGATGTGTATTCTGATAACCCAAGATGCTCAGCTTCTCAAAGATTTGCCAAAGGCTTGCCTCCTTACACCTCGAAGCACATTGGATCTTCCTCTCTAACTGTTGCGCAGCTACAGAACTTGTACTATTATGTACTGAGAAACGCCAACTCCAGCCTCCTTCTTCACCCGGACATGTTTCATTTGTATCTCAAGGGACATCTACCTATGGAACCAAGTGGAGAGCTTCATCAGTTCACATACTTTTTCCCGACGAATCTCCACCCGCAGAAAATGTACTCCCCGAGCCACGAGATCGTGAAGGGCATTGTTGTGATCGATGATCCTCTAGTAGCATTCATAAGCAAGGAAGAACTCGACAGGTTTAGATGCTTGTCACGTTTGGACGACCCGAAAATCGACAAGGCCGTGTCTTTGTCTCCTCGACGTGTGCGGCTGGATGAAAGCCGAGGAACCGAGCAGGACTGTTCGAGAAAAGGACAAGTGAGATCCGATGGACTTGTCACTAACCAGGACGTCATTTCATCAGGAGAGCTTCCAGAAACGTGCAAAAGAAAGAAAGAGGAGGAAGCAGTTGCTGGTGATGCTGTTTGTGATATCAGTGAAACCCCAGAAGGAATTTCAGTAGATACACCACAAAGAAAGGGGAAGGAAGAGGAGTGTTTAAGAAACGGGGAAGCGACGACGCCCAATGGACTTGTCTCTTACCAAGACCGTAATTCATCTGCAGAGCCTCGAGAAACATGCAAGAGAAAGAAAGATGAAGAAGAAGAAGCTGCTGCTCATGCTTCTTGCCGAATCATCAGTAAGACCCCAGAAAGATTTCGGGAGACTTACAAGAGAAGACGGCTCAAGAACTCATCAACAGAAGCAACAAACAAGAATGGCGAAACTCTTATGGAAAGAGACGAAACAGATCAACCCACCGGTCTGCCACTTGTATGTCTTCCTCCTGAGATGAAGGAATGTGATGCTGAACCGGCGGCTGTTACTACAGGAACAGCCAGTGAAGGAAGTTTAGGACCATCCATTGGTGTTGTCGACATTGGTGTCAACAAAGTTGCTTACTTTTTCCAGGTTGCTTTGCCCGGTGTCTGCAAAGATTCGGGTACTATTTTCATGTTTTGCTACCCATTCAACTGTTTCTATAGTTCTCACCGGGTCTAAGTGATGAACACATGCATCGGTTTGGTCTATTTTGTGCAGGTGAATTCAGCTGTGAGATTGAATCAGATGGAAAGGTTATACTAGAGGGATCAACTACCACAGGATGTAAGACGATAGAGAGGCATTCTCGGGTTTTCAAGATGAATATGCGGAAGCTGTCTCCGCCTGGACCGTTCAAGCTGTCCTTTAGCCTCCCTGGACCAGTTGATCCGCGGCTATTCTCTCCTAACTTCCGATCAGATGGTATCTTCGAGGCTGTCGTCATCAGACAGAAAAACTCTATCTAAGCCAGAGGTTCCTTCAAGCTGGGAACACATAGGATCTCTATAAATCTTCAATGTTAATGGATATAGAAGAAGCTAGGCCCAGATCAAACAGCTTGTAGGGACAGATCTCTCAATCTTTCAGACATGACGACGTCGATTTTGCTAACTATACGTCCTCGTAATGTTGATTCCGCAAGGTTTTCATGTTAAGATTGTCTGCGTGTAAGACGCCGAACCGAAGCACAGATGTTTGTTACTAGACTACTAGTTTACTCTTCATCAGTTAATTAAACCGAAACTAAACGGATTGATACAAAATCCGGTTTAATCGGCTGGAAAACTTCAAACAATAAATGTTGTGCCCATCGTGACAACATAAAATGGAGTAGGAACAACTGACCAAGTCTTCCTCGGAGTCAAATCATAAGCATATTCCATGCGCATAAAAATAAAATAATTAAAAAGAAACAAGAGACCTGTTGCTATAACTTATAAGAACAATCCTTGTCCTGCTGTTTCACTTGAATTTGCCTAGGAATTTCTAGAATATCGATAAACAGAACCAAAAGAAAAGCTCTGGATTCGGAATCGCAGATCAAGAAAAGGACGATGCCATTAAAGATATTGTCGTCGCTTGATGCAGCTCGACTACAATGGTACCATTTCAAAGCGATCATAGTCGCAGGAATGGGACTATTCACCGACGCTTACGATCTCTTCTGCATCGCACCGGTCATGAAAATGATAAGCCATGTTTATTACCACGGAGACTCCATCAACACAGCCGTTCTCTCCACTTCTTACGCCATCGCTCTGCTCGGGACAGCGACGGGTCAACTCGTTTTCGGTTACCTCGGTGACCGAGTCGGTCGTCGCCGAGTCTACGGGCTTTGCCTGATCATCATGATCCTGAGCTCCTTCGGTTGTGGCTTTTCCGTGTGCACGACTCGTAGGTCTTGCGTTATGGTCAGCCTCGGTTTTTTCCGGTTTATTCTCGGTTTGGGTATCGGTGGTGATTACCCGCTCTCCGCTACCATCATGTCCGAATTTGCGAATAAGAGGACACGTGGCGCGTTTATAGCTGCCGTGTTCTCGATGCAAGGGTTGGGGATTCTTGTGAGCTCAGCCGTGACGATGGCTGTTTGCGTGGCGTTTAAAAACGTTGGCGGCGGTTCGAAGGCGGACGAGGAGGTTCCGGCTGAAGCTGACGTGGCGTGGAGGCTAATACTTATGATCGGTGCTCTTCCCGCTGCATTGACGTTCTACTGGCGAATGTTGATGCCTGAAACCGCGAGGTTCGTCCAAAACTTTCTCATCTTTTCTTACTAATATTAATCAGTATATTCTTTTTATTTCGTTAATATTATATTTTTATATATATATATATATATATCCAATCACAAATCAGAAAGGACGTAATGCTAACGGTCTTCTCTCACTATTTATTGGCTACTTGTCCCGCATATAAAATTCTGAAAGCTAATAGATTTGATAAGTTTCTTTTTTTTGTCTTTTAGAGACAAAAACAGCTGTATCTGATGTTTTGATGAGTGAAGGAACGCATTTGTAAACTGTCACCACACAGACACACATATAGGATATGTCCTCCATTTTTAAACGATAAAATCACATATGATAGAAATGACTATTCTAACTTTGTTTTTATTTATTACCCTATTTATTATTAATTACTTAAACTTTATCTCTAAATAATAAATATAAATGAAGAAAAAAATACAATAACGAACTACACCTAAAAAGGTAAAAAACTTGAAACAACTAACTTCAAAAATAAATAAAAATATCTAAAACATTTACTATTATTTAAAAACAGAAGTAGTATTAAAGAACCAAATTGTCTCATCATTTTCTCCGACTTGGTAACGGCTGAGGGAAAGGTTTGAGAAGCATTTACAGAGCAATTTGAAGAAGCCTAAAAGCAGTTTTTCAAGGATTGTATTTTTTCGAAAGTTGATTGATACACTGCTCTATTCAGCAGTTTCATTTATTTTACTAATCTTGCAGTTTCACATATTTTGTAGGATTTTTAGATATAAACTTATGTGTGTAAACATCTTTTTTTTTGTTTAAACCAATAGAAGCTGCCATGTCAATTAACGTGTAGTTAATATAAAGAGATTAAAAGAAAGCAAAAACGTTTTTAATCATTCGTCCCAAAACTGGAAAAGTGTCATTATAGACGTTTCTGACTATGATCAAATTCAGGGAGCTTTGAGTGGATATTTTTTTCACACGAAAGCAATTCTCAACCGCATCGGGTCTCTCACACGAACATCGTCGGTATATAATTTGCATGAACATTAATTGAAATCCCGATTTGCCGAATCTCTAAAGAGTTTTTAAGGAGATGCGTGTGTGACCTTTCCCTTCCCGACCACCATGATAACGCCTCACATGTATTCCTGAACGCATTCCTCAGCTCTAATGTATATATGTGATTAATTGAGGAACAAAGTTTTTTTCTGTTTTGTGAAAAACGTTAGAGTTGATGGTAGGTTTGGAACTATGGTTCGATGGAATTTTAGATATTATTTATATAATGTTAGATTCCTTAAAACAAAATTTGTAGCTATTTTAAATAAATAAAAATTAATAGCTAGGTTTTATTGATATATCAGTTATTTAGAGGGTCACAAATTAGTGGTTCGTTTCAAATGAGTCATTGACTTTGTGTAAGAGATAGTCGGATAGATACCAAACACTGTGGTATATACCTTACTTGCCATTCTTATCCTTACTAGTATTCAACATTTTCTATTCCAAGTCTCCACCAAAAACAAAAACAAAAAAGTCTTCACCAATCATACATATACTTTATTTTTTAATCTCTTATTATTCTTTCATCTAATATTTATATCTACCTCAGGTATCAGCTCCAGCTAATCCACTATTTTGTTCACATTACAACTATTTAAAATTATTCCACACGTACTCTAGCTAGTCCTTCCAACACTCAGTCTCTACGGCACTCAATTGAAATGGAAAAGAAAAGTCATAATAACAAAAACTAGATTTCGTAAATATATAATAAAAATCGTCTATTTTTATAAAATGCGCCTTATTAATTAAAAGTAGTACCGATGCATGCAGATACACAGCACTTGTGGAAAACAACATCGTCCAAGCGGCAAAAGACATGCAAAAGGTCATGTCAATATCTGATATCTCTGATGAAACAACGACGGAGCAACCTTCTCTTCCTCCGTCGACGCATTCCTACAAACTCTTCTCCATTCGCTTCCTCCGCCTCCACGGCCGCGACCTCTTTGCCGCCTCCGCTAATTGGTTCCTAGTAGACGTCGTCTTCTACACAAGCAACCTCCTCCTCTCCCAAATTTTCAGTCACCACTCCGGTAAACCTTCTTCCTCCCCCACCGAAAACGTCTACGACGCAGCCTTCAAAGTGGCAGAGTTAGGAGCCATTATCGCCGCTTGCTCCACCATTCCCGGTTACTGGTTCACAGTTTACTTCATCGACAAGATAGGTCGTGTCAAAATCCAGATTATGGGGTTTTTCTTCATGGCCGTTGTTTATCTGGTCGCCGGGATTCCGTACAGCTGGTATTGGTCAAAGCATGAGCAAACAAAGAAAGGCTTCATGGTTCTCTACGGTTTGGTTTTCTTCTTTTGTAACTTTGGTCCCAACACTACAACTTTTATCATTCCCGCAGAGCTTTTTCCGGCTAGGTTTAGGTCGACTTGCCACGGGATATCCGGTGCCGCGGGTAAGCTTGGAGCTATTGTCGGCACTGTTGGGTTCTTGTGGGCGACGAAGAAGGTAGAAGGCGGCGATGATGTGAACCGGCTTTATCCTGATGTCAACCGTATGCAAGTTGCTTTCTTGATTCTTGGTGGAGTTTGCATTGCCGGAATCTTAGTGACGTATTTCTTAACGAAGGAAACCATGGGAAGATCGTTAGAGGAGAACGAGCGGGAAGGAGATAACAATGATGACAGCGAAGATGAGCCACAGATTGTTGACGGGCAGTCCTCGGCAAGCACTTTGCTTCAGACACAATGATGACCCAGATACCAAACTCATTATCAGTTCAAGTTTAGTAGACAAAAGAAGCCACTTTCATTGTTTATTTCAGTTAACTCTTTGATATTTGTTTTTGATTTTACTCCTCACCCAAGAAACTGTTTTATGTACGCTTCCTCTGTTTTTTTTTTTTAATCTACTTTATAAGTCCTCCTCTGTTTTTTCTTCAGTTTAGTGCTCTCTGTTTCTCTTAAAGCATCATTTTACATACAGTTCCTTAAGTTCTGACGTCATTCTTGGAAGCTTATGCTTTATTGCTCATAGTTGTTACAACATTTCTATTCATAAATCAAAAGCGAAAACAATTAAAGTTGCAAATTCATGACAACATTCATATCGATATGAAGATAATGATCAAATGCATGTAGATAAGATATAATGATCTCATCATTTAGTTTTGGTGGGGAAAGAAGCCATCTTGTTAATTCCACAGAGACCCTCTGGTTTCCCAGTGTTCCTCTTCATCCTGATGTAACCTTTCTCTCCCCATTTTGGTCCCCAAGAATTCTTCACAATGATGTAATCCGAACCCTTGCTTGATCCGTACCCAACCGCAGCCACACCGTGATCCAAATCTTCCCCGCACCGCCCATCAAAGACACCCTTCATATACCAAAACACAGTGATTCAAACAACAAAAACAGTTAATCAATCATTTTCATGATTCATGGGTTTAATAATGTACTTACGCCGCTGTAGAACTGGAACTCTCTGCCAGAGGCATCAATGGCGACACTGAGAGGTTGATGAGCCAATGCCTTCAAGAGACTTTTCTCATCGTTCCTAGGTACGTCCTGGTGCCCACTGATAGTCACCATTTCAGATTCATCCTGTATAAAACCAGAGAGGATTAGTATGACCGACTTAACTATTAGGTTTTCCTTTTATTCTTGTTCTTCACGCATTTACACAAAAACCTTTTGCGTCTCGCAGGTTCCTTCTTCCATGGAGTAAGGATAATCCTCTTCCTTGCGAAGGCCTCCGTTCTTGACAATATACTCAAAAGCATAATCCATGAGACCACCGTTGCAGCCATTGTTGTAGGTTGTGTCACAGTCTATGAGTTCTTGTTCAGACAAGGTTGTCAAGTTTCCTGTCACAATCTTGTTTATACCTTCCACTGCAGCTACTGTCGAAAACGCCCAACAACTTCCTGCGAAACAATTGAAAAACGAAGCCTTAACAACACGTCAGAGTCCAAGATGAATATTTGAAAATTTAACACATCAGAGTCCAAGATTTTAGATTACCGCAAGAGCCCTGGTTCTTGACATAGCTCACGGCTCCTTTCTTTCTCCAGTCAACTGATTTAGGCAAAGCCTCAACGTCTTTATAAGCGAACTCTTCGTAAGATCTTTCATCATCGCGTCTCGCTATATCAGTCTTGAGCCCCAAATACTTATTCTTGAATTCCTCGTGGCTCAAATCCGCAAACTCGTTGAGACCAAGCCAGTAGCTTTTCACTTTCTTGTTAGTCTCATCGATGTGCTTCAGATTATCCTTGAAAACTTCGAACCTAAGAAACTTCTCTTCAACGGTTTCGTAAGCTTTCTCGAAGTTGGAGATCCAGTTTTCGAAGAGTTCGATGAGTTTGTCATGAGACTCCAAATCCTCTGGGGAATATCCAACGATGGAAAAATCGTGGGAAGCAGCGAAAGTGAGGGACAGAGATGCAGCGGATAAGGCAAGAACAAAACAGAGGATTCTTGTACGCGAAGAGAGAGCCATTTGGGTGATTCGAAGTTTGTACTTTGTTAGTTGATAGAGTCATTGGAAGAGAAGGGTTAGTTTATATAGGCAGAAGTTTTTGATAGAGGTTGATCTTTTTGCTTTAGAGTAAAGTTGTCTGAATCTGAATATAAAGCCTGTGTCTTTAAGCTTAGTTTTGTCTTCCCTGAGGAAACTTTGACTCCAAGTAATAATTGTATATGTTTTGTTTAGTAAGTTCTCTGCAGCACCAGAACCATCAACGTGGGCTAGATAGGCCTCTGGAATGTTATATGGTCATGCTCCTAATCAAGTCCAAACTAGGCCCACATATTTGGAGGTAGTGAATCTGGAGTGTGAAAATCAATTTTGACAATGATGGTTACATACTCACATGGTTGATGGTTTGTATCAATATCGTCTTGAGTGACCACAAAAAAGCACAAACATGCAACTATCCTTTTATATCACATGATTAAATCCAACCTCAACAACAAGGGAGTCCAGAAAGAGACCCAACAAGACAGCTATGTAACTAAACCGATGATAATGTTTTGATCGACGCTAACTTCAAAATGTCTGGAAATCAGCAGTCCTGTTCTATACCTTTTTAGTAACAACAATATAGAATTATGGATCTTGCGGCCCACAATCACTAACCTTCTTTCCAAATGTAGAATTATTCTACGTACCAGCTAACTTTCGGGGTTATTCGGCAGCATTTCTTGGAATGAAAATGTGGGTGAGAGTAGCAATGAGAATTGGCCCATTGTACAAAAACGCCACGATGTTTTACGTTCCCGGTACTTCCCTTACCCGAACAAGGCGCCGTTCTGGTCATTTAATCAAAACCGTTTCATGAGAGTGGTAGTAAGAAAATTATTACAGTGGAACTTGTTTAGTTAGGCTTTATTTTTTGTCAAGCCATGTATTATGGTGGTAACGACTAACGAGTGTTAGACAATAAACTTTAAATGATGTGATAATTAGCTCATGTTTGTCCACTGATATAATTTTTTTTAATCAGGCTATCTAAAATTCACAAAACATGAGATCATAGTGAAGTAGTGTTTATCCTTCGTCTTTTTATAAGATTATTATCCTGTAAAGAACAAAGTTTGACCTGTCCATCCACCAAGATATCTGATAATAAAGTCAGGAGGAGCAGATCTTCGTACTTAAAAGTTATTGTATTCTCATGACCACCAACCACAATGACGTAAATTAGCACCATATTTTTCATAAAGTGGATCATTTAAAACTTGAATCATGTAAACTTTCAATTTGAAAACTCACCTGTTCTATCTTTACAGGACATCTAGCTGCTTGTATAAACGAAATAAATAGTTGCTATATCGTTTGTATGGGACAAAATCAACAAATGTATAAAAATGAAAATGAGAAGAAAAAAAAAAGCATATCATAAGATCCGTTTGAGGTGGAGACACGTGGTCGGAGATGCTCGAATGATTTGGGAGCACGAACTCTACGAAGAAAAAGACTGTTGTCTATATTATTTTAGAGTTAACAAATACTCCATAGAAAAAGGAACGTTGGATTTAATTTCTCAAATTGCGTTGCGCAAAGAAAACTAAAATCATGAACTTGTCCCGGAATTAGAAAAATATAAATATATGTTATCATATTGAAATTTTTTATGGTGATTGTATCCTGTTGTCGACTAAAATTTTCATATTCGATTATTTATAATGTACCATATAATACTAGTAGAGGAGAAGTAATTGGTAGGGCACAAAAACGTACGTGAGAAAGTGACAAAGCACTAATAGTATAAGATCACATGCCCTCTCATCGACGCCATGTTCATCTCCCATTGCACTTACCCCATCTGTCTCTTAATTATAATTTTTTTTCCTTTTTAATAGTAATTTTAACGTTATTTTATTGTAATCTTCTTCTAAAATATTTCCTTATTTTTACCGCAAATTTACAGTCCATCCAACGATTGTGCGCGCGTATGTTTTTATGTCTACGAAGTATGAGCTAATATGCTACTAAACCACATCACGATCAGTTGTGAATTCCAGTCTATTAGTTAAGTTAAAACAAAAACAAAAAATCAGTACGTTGAATCATTATTTGCACGAATTGTTAGCTCCCCACCAATGTACGAATTAGAGTGTGATATCTGAAAACTGAAATTACTACTTTCGATTTGACAGAAATTTTGTAGATATGTCTGTGGATTCTACTTTCTAGCTAGATGGTCGGAAAATTTGTAAATTGGTATATTTACTAGGTTTCATTTGTCATCTGGACTACGCTCAGTTTTCGTATGATATATCTGGAAATCTAGCTAGTAGGCTAATTTGTAACTGAAATTTGGAGAATTTAAATGAGTAAAATTATTTGACTAGAGAAGGCTAATTAACGAAATGAAGATTATGGATAAAAGACCAATGAGCACGTTATTAACTTGGACAACAATTGAGATGTTGATTTATAACGTGGATCCTCTGTATTTGCATGTTCCACATTGATCCGGTCGTAACTTAATTAAAATACGTTTTCACCTTCATTGCTGTTTATTTTGGTCTCTTCTGCTATTATATCATAAAATATTACTTAAAATTATATACAGGTAATTGTGTTAAGTGTTAAGTTCTTAAGATTCCAACTCGTGATATGGAGAAAAAAAGATTCTGGGTAAGTGGATAGTGATGATCAATCTTTAAACGGTGCTATAACTATTGTTTCTATAGGAACTGCTCGCTGATCCGTTAACAATATAATACATTACGTGGATTTGAATTTAGTAGTGAGTTAGTGATACATAGTCGATTTTTAATACGAACCAATATGCGTTTCAAATGTTGGCAGATAATTACTACAGCTAAATCATTTTTAACTTGACACTGAAACAAAATAACTATAACGCCTCAACCGCCTCTACCGGTGAGTCATCCATCTCTCAGTCGGGCTCGTGGGTCTCATCCCAGTCCGACGGTCGGTGCGTAAGGCTCGAAAGTCATGATATATTGTCCCTGCAATCACCACATGACCGTTTCCCGTGTTGTTTTTCTAACTCAAACGGTACCGCGAATGACTTCCCGGTAGGTCACACATCCTTCCACTATTCCAGCTCAAACACGCTTAACTCTGGAGTTCTTTTGGGATGGTTAACCGAAAAAGTAAGTACACTTTGGTGACATATGTAGTCAAATCAATTATTTTATTCTCTCCCACATATATTTCCATATATACCAGAAATCAGGATGTTACAATAACATTTCTAGATAAAAGTCTAGTATGTTTTTGTACTTTCTAATGAAAGAGGATACAGTACAATGTATATTTATATCATCGGAAAACAATAACTATACATAAAATAGGCTTAAAATAAAATATTGTGCTTGGTAATATATACTACATTAGTAATGAGCCTGCTAATGAGTATGAATTTAGGAATTATTAAGCAAACAAATGACTACAAGTTATTGATCATAGTCTTTCAGAAAAAAAATTCTTTATGAATTTTTTTTATTGAGATAAAATAGAGAAATTCTTAGGAAAGAAATAAAACAAAGTAAGTGGGAAATCAAGACTCCACATATATGGTTTGGTTTTCTTTTTTTCTGGGTAAAATATTAAAATTTATATTATTTTCTGAAAACTTAAATAATCCAATACAACTGAAACAACGGCAAAGGTCTTCAAAAAGACCTAATACAAGAAAAGTAGAAATTAAGCAGGGAGGGAGATAGAGAAGATTTAGCTGTGAATAATAGAAGGCGGTCCCGAATGAGCCAGTCAACAACTACACAAAAGGCCAAAGGTGAGGAAGACGTGCCGATGAAGATTATGGCATTTCTTTCTCTCCAAAGCAAGTAAACGACAGCCTGAAACATGAGCCTAATGATCACCTTGGTAGACGCGTCAGATAACGGATGAGGACCAGAGATCCAAGATGCGGCAGAGTGAATATCCAAAAGAGGGTTCGGCCAGACCGAGGAGGCAAAGTACATCCAAACACTAGATAAGAAAGTGCATTCAATAAGAGATGATGGTGAATTTCTGTACTGGAGGAGAAAAAGACGCAAGCCGCAAGCACATACATCCCCCATCTATGCAAACAATCTCTGGTCGGAAGCCTCTGTAGTAGAGCCAACCAACAGAAGAAAGAGTTCCTCGGAATGCGTTCTTTAAACCAAACAACCCTGTCCATAGAACAGGAGAAGAGTGGTTCTTGATAAAGTTCCAAGTTACCTAAGAGGAGAAAGACCCATTATAGGTACTATTTGCTTGACACTAGAGATACTGATCTTCTCCATGAGAGGAGAGAGGTGGAGGAATCGCTGATAAGTTGATCTGTAAATCCATCAAACTCTGCGATCTAACCCCCTGAAAACTGCCACGAACCATTATGCGTGGCCTCAATCACCCTAGCATCAAGTCTAATTCTAAAATTCCTCGGTCCCTCACTACCCACAAGAGTAATAAGCGGATATAGGTCAGTCCATACGTTATGCCAGAAAGATACCAGTTCACCATTAGCAATCTCACATTTGAAGAAATCTAGGAGTAGGTGCTTAAACTGGAACATACTTCAAATCGTACCTGGGAGATGGAAGGAGTCCACAATAAGCCAGAAACTTTTCCGAAGGAAGATATTCTTTTCAAATATGGTTTGTTACTTATCTACGAGAAGACAGATCAATTTACCACAGTAAAATATTTGTAAAATCGACATAGTCAATGAATTTGTAGTCAATAGAGCATAATCTCCCATATATAAGCCATGGACTTCCAAGTTGGTAAAGTAAAACCATGCACAAGTTAAATAACCAAATTACACACATATATATAAAACAATTTATGCATTTTTATATTGTAATTAGAGTGTTGTACAAGCCAAATTGCATTATACAAAAGCAAAATTATCATAAAAATAAGTAAATATCGTTTTCTCTTAGCCATATAGATAGATGAAGATCTAAAAAACCTAAATAACCATCCAAAAAATAATAGTAAAGATGGTTAGCTAATTTCTAAACTATTTGGTAAATAAGTAAACAGAAAAGGAAAATGATCTTTGTGAGTACCAGCATTTAACTTTTGGAAATAAATATACATTTTATGTCTTTATTTAAAGTTGAACTGGGACAAATGTCATTTCATTCGAAATGAATTTGTTTTGGATGATAAAACCAAAATCGAGGTGATGATGATCTTACAACCAACAGGTTGAGTTAAAAGACTTTGAAATTTTATAAGAGATCATAACAGATTTATCGAATTTTTTTTTTACCGTTTAATCTATAAATTTTAAATAGTCATAAAAGCTTGTTAATGATATTATTGTTTATTTCGAGTTAACTAAATATTCATTAATAGTATATTACTATTGATTTTGGTTATGGAAATTCATTGGGATTGTTACCAACTTATAATTTATAATAAATAATCTTTCTTAAAATGTGAAATTCTAATAATTTTTAATGTGTTATAATAATTATAAAAAGTAGCAGTTTTTATCAGTTAATTATAAAAAATTCTATAATCATCCATCATAATTGCTTTTGACTAATTTGTTAAAATCAAATACGCGTATTAAAAAATTATTTATATGACGTTTTATGACGTACAGTATATCCGCTAATAAATATAATTAATTGCTATATATAAATTAATAGTAAACATAATTAAATATCAATTTAATTTACTTATTTCTAAATTTGAATCTGACTTATTAAATTATTTTGTCGGTATTCGGATCTAACAAATTTAGAAATTAAATACGTGTATAAAAATGTAGTTTTTATAAATTTTGTGATGCACGTTATAGTCCTAACTATAATTAATCTTTATAATAAATTATAAATGATTAAATATCATAATTTGCCTGTTTCTAATTTAAATAAATTTTGGTGTTCTTAGTAAATCTGAAAAGAAAAACGACAACAAAAAGGTCCAACTTTTACATGAAAGCCTAGTGACAAAGGACCGGACCACTGAACGATAATTTGGAAACGTAACTTTCATAATAATAAAAATAATAATATTTTCTTGAAGAATAACAAAATTTTATCCTCTCCCGTAATCCATGTCGAAACGGACGGACCCTCCTTAAATTAATTTTCCTACAAATCTACTCATAAATGAGTCATGACAATGATTTGTTTTTTAATATTTGTGTTCAGTCAGGTATAGTTTTAGCTAGATCTTTACATCGGAAATTTGATAGTGATATAGATATTGGTTACATTTTTATTATTTTCGTTAGTCAAGCTTTTTTATTCGACTTTTTCCTTACTGAAATTTTCTATATAAAGTTTATCGATAACATTACACAATCCTCGTGAAAAAAGCTCTCCACCACAGATTTTTAGCAGCCGGAAGAACTACTTTCCAGAGAAAAAGATTAATCCCGGCGGTGAGAATTTTCTCTTGGGAACTGTCTTTTAGAGAGTGATAACAAAACTTTTGTTGGTAGCAATAATTTGTTTTTTTGACTCCATTTTGTAGCAATAATTTTAAAAACCATTACTTGTCCTTATTGTAGATTCCATTGCCGGAGCCTGTTTGTAATAAAAATTTATCTCTAAACTTGGGAAAATATCAAACGAGTCCAAATCAATCTTCCCTATTTCAACGCTTCTTTTCTTTCTTGATTTATAAATCGGAGACGAAAAGGCAAAGCAGAAAAAAAAAGGGAGCTCAGTCCCTCGTAATTGCCGGAGAATTGTACTTTCATAAGAAAAAAAGGTGACACCTTTTTTCCAGAAAGTGAAGCAATCTTTTGGTTTTTTTTTATATCTCTTCACATAAGCTTCCTTACTCAGGAAAACTGAAAAGCAATTCTTTTTCCCTCCTAGGTTGCTGCATTTTCCACATCTGTTGATAATCTTGTGTTTAGGGTCTTTTAAAGCTAAACATTCTTGGTTTATCAAAATTATCATATTGTGAGCTGACTGTGATTTAGATCTGGATTGGGAAAGAGTGAGATTTTTTTTGTTCTTCCTTTTTTGAATTGTTGACTAAAAGTTTGAAACTTTGAAATGTTGAATCACTGATATGAACTGTTTTGAATTTTGACGTTGTTTAGGGTTGGTTGAACAATGAAGGGAGCGACACTCGTTGCTCTCGCCGCCACAATCGGCAATTTCTTGCAAGGATGGGACAATGCCACCATTGCTGGTTTGTTTTTTCTTTTCACCCTTTTTACAGATTTGAATATGTTTTGATCAGATCAATTCTCATTTGATATTTTGGAGAATGTTAGCAATGTTTTTGTTTTGTTTTTAAAACTGAATTTGGTTGCAGGAGCAATGGTCTACATCAACAAAGATATGAATCTACCAACCTCTGTTCAAGGTCTTGTGGTAGCAATGTCATTGATCGGTGCGACGGTCATCACGACTTGCTCAGGACCGATCTCTGATTGGCTCGGGAGACGCCCGATGCTGATTTTGTCATCGGTTATGTATTTCCTCAGCGGTTTGATAATGCTATGGTCTCCAAATGTCTATGTTCTGTGCTTAGCTAGGCTTCTTGATGGCTTTGGTGCCGGGCTCGCGGTTACGCTTGTCCCTGTTTACATCTCTGAAACCGCTCCTCCTGAGATCAGAGGACAGCTAAACACTCTCCCTCAGTTTCTTGGCTCTGGTGGAATGTTCTTGTCTTACTGTATGGTTTTCACAATGTCCCTGAGCGATGCGCCTAGCTGGAGAGGGATGCTCGGTGTCCTCTCGATCCCTTCTCTCGTTTATTTGTTCTTCACAGTGTTTTATTTGCCCGAGTCTCCTCGTTGGCTGGTTAGTAAAGGAAGAATGGACGAGGCTAAGCGGGTTCTTCAACACTTGTGTGGCAGAGAAGATGTTACCGGTAAGGTTTCTTCTCGCTATCTTTCATCGGTTGAATCACTTGATGTCCACGTTTAACGGTTTTTTTTTTGTGTGTTTTTGCAGATGAGATGGCTTTGCTTGTTGAAGGACTAGATATTGGAGGAGAGAAAACATTAGAGGATCTCTTAGTGGCTCATGAAGCAGATGATGCGCTTGAAACTGTCGATGAGGACGGACAAATGAGGCTTTACGGAACCCACGAGAATCAATCTTACATTGCTCGACCTGTCCCGGAACATCAGAGTTCACTTGCGCTACGCTCTCGCCACGGAAGCTTAGCAAGCCAAAGCATGATCCTCAAAGATCCGCTCGTGGGTCTGTTCGACAGTCTCCACGAGAAGATGCCTGAAGCAGGCGGAAACACAAAGAGTGGGATCTTCCCTCACTTCGGAAGCATGTTCAGCAATGCTGATCCGCCACACGGGAAGCCCGCTCATTGGGAAAAAGACGTCGAGAGCCAGTTCAACAAAGACCATGATGACTACGCGACTGATGATGGTGCAGCTGATGATGACTCGGATAACGACCTGCGTAGCCCGTTAATGTCGCGCCAGACCACGAGCATGGACAAGGACATGATCCCACATCCTACAGGCGGAAGCACGCTCAGCATGAGACGCCACAGCACGCTTACGCAAGGAAACGGCGAAAGCAGCATGGGGATTGGTGGTGGTTGGCATATGGGATACAGATATGACAACGGCGAGTACAAAAGGTATTACCTTAAAGAAGACGGTGCAGAATCTCGCCGTGGCTCAATCGTTTCTCTTCCTGGTGGTCCCGATGGAGGCAGCTACATTCACGCTTCCGCACTTGTAAGCAGATCCGTTCTTGGCCCTAAATCGATGCATGGATCTGCCATGGTTCCCCCGGAGAAAACCGCTCCCACTGGACCACTCTGGTCTGCTCTTCTTGAACCTGGTGTCAAGCGTGCGTTGGTTGTTGGTGTCGGCATTCAGATACTGCAGCAGGTAAAATGGAACTTTCTGATTCTATATCATTTTGTCACTTGTCGGATTATTATTGAGTTTTTAATCGTTTCGTTGATCTTTCTAATGCAGTTTTCAGGTATCAATGGAGTTCTCTACTACACTCCTCAGATTCTTGAACGTGCTGGTGTAGACATTCTTCTTTCGAGCTTTGGACTAAGTTCCATCTCCGCGTCATTCCTCATCAGCGGCTTGACAACTTTACTCATGCTTCCAGCTATTGTCGTTGCCATGAGACTCATGGATGTCTCCGGAAGAAGGTATAAGTTTAAACCTTTTTTTAAGATATTTGACATGATCCCTTGTTTTCTCATGATTCTGAAGTCATCTCTGTTTTCCTTTGCAGGGCACTACTTCTCTGGACGATCCCGGTTCTCATCGTCTCACTTGTCGTCCTCGTCATCAGCGAGCTCGTCCAGATCAGTAAAGTTGTTAACGCAGCGCTCTCCACAACTTGCGTCGTGCTCTACTTCTGCTTCTTCGTGATGGGTTACGGTCCGATTCCAAACATCCTCTGTTCTGAGATCTTCCCGACAAGAGTCCGTGGTCTTTGCATCGCCATTTGCGCTATGGTTTTCTGGATCGGAGACATCATTGTCACTTACTCTCTTCCCGTTCTCCTTAGCTCGATCGGACTGGTTGGTGTCTTCAGCATTTACGCTGCGGTTTGCGTCATCTCGTGGATCTTCGTTTACTTGAAAGTCCCAGAGACTAAAGGTATGCCTTTGGAAGTTATCACAGATTACTTTGCCTTTGGCGCTCAAGCTCAAGCTTCTGCTCCCTCCAAGGATATATAATTTGTAACTTTGATTCTTCTTCATTTGCTCTGTGTACTTAAAGATTCTTCTTCTCTTTTTTTTTTTGGGGTTCTGAGATGCCTTCGTTTTGTCTCTTCTTCTTTTTTTTCTCTGTTTTGTTATCGAAATTAATCTAATAATTACTCAATTTTCTCTCTTTCTTTGACACTTTCTTAGAAAGTTTTGGCACGTTGAATTTGGCGCAATGCGTCTAACTAAAACTGATAGTTTCGAAGATGAGAGATTCGAACTCTTCTCTGAGATTCGAACTCTTCTCTGAGATTCGAACTCTTTCTCTGAGATTCGAACTCTTTCTCTGAGATTCGAACTCTTCTCTCTCAATGGAAAAGCAAATGAAAAAACATAGATTTAGGGTTTTTGAAGGTTTACAACAAAAAATTATCTCCAGTTTCTTGGAACGCAAGTGTGATTCTCAAGGCTATATTTACAAAGCTTAGTGCGTCTCAGGAATTGTGCGTCTCCTCAGAGGATGAATCGCCACTATGATTTTCCTGAGAATTCTTCTGGATATTCTCGTCTTCGAGCTTGCCTGAGAACTTGTATGGCCTCTGAAAATCTCTGGCATTTTGACTGTCGATTCCAAGATTATTCAATTTCTCCTCCTGTAAGAAACAACCCAACAATCATTATTTCTCGGAACTTGTTGAATACCTGCGAAACACAACAATTAGCTCTCCTAGGAAAAAAGACAGAAAAAAGCTTACGTTTTGTAAAGCTTCAAGCTTTTTCTGCATAGCTTCATGCTCAGCTCGAATCCGGAACGGAACACCTTGCTTTTGGTACACATTGTTCTGAGCAAGGTCTTGATCGATATCGCTAACCGTGGTTGCAAACGGATGATTGGCCGGGATCCATCTAACTGTATCAGGATCAACATCAGGCGGTATTGAGTCTCCTTCTTTGAGGAAAACCGTTGGTCTCTTCCACTGGTAAGCTCTTGACCTTCTCTTCTGATGAATAGTTTGTTCTTTCTCTGTGAGAGTGACAGGAGCTAGCCGATAAACTTTCCCGCACATCTCTACCGTTGAGCTTCCTTTACCAACTTTAACAAAAGGGTTGTTGAATGGGTCTTCGTAGTTAAGAGCCTTCGAGCTGATAAAGAAAACGATAAACACCATCAGAAGCTAGACCAAAGGTAACACACAGAATCCAGTTAAGTGTCTGATTAACGAAACTAATTTGAAAGTACTGTTTTTATTTTCAGACTGATAGTTATAAACAAGAGAAAAGAGTGTGTGAGTTTCATACATGCCTCTTCTATCGCCAGATCTCAGCTGGCCACGTCTGACAAGATCAGAAACAGAGCCAGCAGGACGGTTATCTCTCGACTTTCTCATTGCATAATCCCGAGCAGAAGTGACCAAAACAGTAGCTGCGATGCTGATCCCAATCCAAATACTGTTCCCTGAGCACTTTTTCATCTGAAAGAGAGAAGATTTTGTAATACCCAAAATGAAAATCCAAATCCAATGTGCAGTAGTACTAGTAGTAGTAGTAATCAATCAACAGAGGAATCTAGGAAAGTAACATTTTTTATTTGACCAGGCACTGGAAATTGCCGGATTCCGGACAACGAAACATAGAGCAACTCGTAGTAATGCCTTATCAAATACTCCAGAAAAGTCGAAAAAGATACGAGATTTAGGCAGCATCATACCAGGAAGACGACAGGAGGAAGTGTGGTAATCATACTCCTGAATCTCAAAGCTGAATTCTCGGAATCGTGTGCAATGTTGGTAATCATACTCCGGAATCTAGAAACCGAGCCCTGGGAATCACGGGAAATGTTACTCTGAGTCGTGGAAACATCATCTTCATCTTCACCGTCATTCTGAATTTCTTCATTTGGAGACGAGGAATCATCACCAATCGATTTGCACGAGAACTTTCGGTTGGTTTCGACTTGAACCCAGTTCAGATTTTTGTGTCTCCGTCTGAACACAACCAAACTTGACGGACTCCGGAGCTTGGCTCTTCCAATCGACGACTAGGGTATCAAAGACAACAACACAAAAACGCGAGATTTGAGATTCTCAATCAATGAAATGAATAAATTAGAAGAGAAGGCAGTATCAGTGAGGTGTAAATGGAGAAGAGATGGATCGACTTTACCTGGAGATTGCAGAGAGAATGGAATTGGAGAGAATCAATGGATGCCATTTCATGCTGAGGGGAAAGAAAGGCCAACGACAAACTCACCGTGCCGATTTGACAATTTATTCAACCTGTCTAGTGTCGTTTATTTTCAGATAAATGTATTCGTTTGACATGGGGATCCGTGGCGCAATGGTAGCGCGTCTGACTCCAGATCAGAAGGTTGCGTGTTCGATTCACGTCGGGTTCAAAACCCGAAAAATTTCGGAAAATCCCCTATTTTTTTTATATATATTTCTAGGATGATTCAGACAAATCATAGATCTTTGTAAAATACAAGTTAAAATTGTTTATTGAGTAATTGCCTTTTCGAGGTAGAAAAAATATCAGGAAAAAGTTTAATTGAAGCTTTTTGTTTACTTAAAAATGAACTTGCATAGGCACGAATACGATCAAGGAAGAAGTGAGTTAAAAATGTGCAGTAAATGTTTCAAAGGAGACAATAATATACACAGAAACGGCACACATGTCGACGGCCGTTTGAAGAATCCAATCAAACTAGGGAAATGGCCACTTTGGTCGCAGGGTTGGGCCTTTAAGAGATTCTTCAGTCAAAAATCAAAATGCTCTGACACATCAAACTCTCACTGATGCTTTTTCTTCGCACCACTATCAACAATATTCGCAAAAACTTGTATAATCATTTCTTTAACATTACTTTTGTAATCCTTTCCAAGTGATCAATTAATATGTATATATATATATATATATATATATATATATATCTAAGGCGAAATCATCGAACCACCCACTTGAAATGGAACTTTCTGGTTGTGCAAAAAAGGGCGACACTCAGTACAAACTACAGAGTTTGATGGAGATTCTTTGTCTTTGCTATTTTGGATTTATATTTATTTTATGTCTGTTTCTGTTTATACTTTATACACATACACACACACACACACTCACATACGTACACACATACGCAACATATGAAACAATTTTATAAAATTATAAATGTAAACAGAAAAATAAATCTTGTTGCAAATTGCGTTTACATGCCAAAGAATATTTGTTTAAACAAATTAAATATTTATATTTCGAAATGGAAACATACTGATTTTAATAGATAGACCCTAATGTGTTGTTTGAGACAACTAACACTGTCTATTAAATTGATCAGTGAATATAAATCACTTCGAGATTCAGTTTAGACCCCTCGTAACATTTTATTTTATGTATCAAATTTAGATGTCTAAATTCATATAAGCAGACTAGACACGAAAAATAATATATTTATATTAAATTCTTCCATTTGTGCCTCGTAAAACGAACGAGCGGGTTGATGAATCATTTATCACAGTCCTCACAAATATATTTCGCAACACCCATTCTAAAAAGTTGTATCAATCGGTCACGTAGTGAACAAAAACAATATACAGTAGTAGTAATGGCATTACTGTGATGCACAAAATAGTGCAGAACATAAATGTGGGAATCTCCAGCCTCATTGGTAAACTTTTCCCCTCTCATCATTTTAGTCTGCGAATTTATAGGCCTTCAACAAAACACAAAGCATCTTCTCCTCTTCACTTTAAAGTTGCTACTTCTCTTTGTTGGTCATAAGTTCATTTTATTTTTGTGGCGACTCTTTGTCGCATTGGTACAGCTGCATGAGAGCTTCAAAACGATGAGATTACACTCTATTGCCATTTCCAACACATGCATTAGTTATACTTTATAATGTTATAAGTAAGTGAATAAGTAATTATAATGATAAGAGTGTGATTACTAATCCATTTCGTTTGGATTTCTTTTTGTTTTGTGATAAAGTATGATTTCTAGTAAATTTAATTATTCGCATGCATAAATATTCAATAAAATATTTTTTTCTCACGATCCACTATAAATTGAGCTTTAGGTTAATGGTCATAAATTCTTGTTGAACTTCTGGTTAATGGTCATAATTTTTTGCTGAATTAAAAAGGGATTAAATTATAATTTAAATATGTATATAATATGGTTAACAGCACTAGTTGAGCACAAGGACGCACCTTCCGTAGTGGAAATGTTTGTGATGGGATTATATGGTGGACCATCCGCCGTATTTAATTCAATGGCTCCCCTAAAAACCGAATAATATTCATTTTAAATCACTAAATCACTGTCGACAAAAAATTAAACTAAACCATCAATTCGTATATGTCTACTGGCAATTATTTTCTTAAGAAATTAACGTAACTATATATACATGGGGATACCGCAATCTATTTGTTAGGTCAAAACTCAAGAAGTTCGAAGACAACACAAAAATAATTTCTTGCAGTGTTCTTGAATCTTTCAGTTATACATTAACACTATCCTTGTAGCTAATATATTAAACTGTATGATATTTCAACAGTCGTTTTGACTAACTCTTTTTTTTTTTTGTCAAATCATTTTGACTAACTCTAAAATACGATTATTAATTAGTGGTTGAAATAAGGAGGGTCAAGTACGAGCCTACGAGGGATGATGTGGATTTACATTTAAAACTTTTCGTTTTCAAAATTTTCTATAGTATTACAAAATTTATAAAATTCATCTCATTTAGTGGAGTATATATAGGCTCGTGTTTCCAGAATTCTATAATGACCCATCACCCATCAAAACTAGAAGTTGAACTGTTGAAGAAACACGACAATTATTTGTATGTTACTTCCCTTTATAAATAACATAACATGGAAAGGTAAAACTCAGCCAATACATTACATACCATTTGTATCACGCACACTGGCCAGGTTTCATTTCCCATTTGTTAGGGAATATTCCATAGTTAGCAAGAAGCTATTTTGGTGCTCAACTTTTAAACAGAAATTGTATTCAACTCGATTTTTTTTTTGTCGGCGCATTCAGATTATTTAATATTTCATTCGGGCATTATAAACTGAAATCCACTGTACACTCCAGTTTTGTTTAGTTTATATTTATGAGTTTTTAATGAATATATAAAGCAATTTAAACAACAAAGTGGTTAAATTTAGTTACTAGTTTCCGGATAAAAAATAACTAATTAACTTGAGTTTCCTATAATAAGTTATCGATCGATGGTGTCACTAAATAATTTTGATTATCTACATTTTAATTTAAAAATCAAATGCGTAGATTTGAAATTTTAGTCATTTTCTCCTACTTTTTATTCATGATAAACTACCTGTAAATAGAAGAAAATTTCGATCTTCGAATATATTATAGTTTATCAAAAATAATACTCCCACTTCGATCGATATCTAACTTAAATATTAGAGAGCGTTTACGAGGAAAATATATATGGAGTAAGATGATCTACTAAGAAGTGGACTTATAGCAATCCCAGATGAGACATTTTCTCATCTTAATGGACGAACACCTGTTATATATATCTACTCACCGCCTACTTCATGCAAAAACAATCACTCCAAAGTCCAAATTAATGTAAAAACTCCAAACGTGATAACCAACAAAACCGTCCGTAATGGAAACTAAGTTTTTTTCAGTTATATATATTTATATGGTAATTTATACATGCAGCATTTTCCCACGCTAAAACATTTCCCATTTTTATAAACAGTAATAATAATTTAATTTATTAAAATACGCTCTACTAATATATTTTTTTGAATTTCGTATTCTACTAATTTTAACTAATATATAATGCATAAAAAGCTAAAACAGATTCATTTTCATGGAAAAAAAAAAACTTGAACATAAATCTTCTGAAAACGAAGAGATTAACAGTGGAAAACTCAAACATAAATATTAGTATTTCTCTAGCCGCGTCTTTTTTTTTACTAACAATGGAATTTTTTGTATCGGTATAATAAAAATTAGAAATCTCGATTATGAGTCAAGCATGCAAATTAACTTGACAACCCTGATTGGCGATTCGGTGAGGTTAACTTGGAATAGGTCCACAAATCGTTAAGTTTCCATCTGGAAAACTAAAAGCAGTAAAAAAAGGTTGGACGCAAATTGTTAGATTTCCATTTCATACAACATTTACAAATTACAATATAATGTACATTAAGAGAATAAACGTTATCCACTAAAAATGAGCTGCATAAAATTATAAAGATATCTATCTAAACACACGAAGGAACAGAAAAAAAAAAAAAAAAAAAAGAATCAGGGCAAGAAGGAATTGGGATCATCTTCGCCTTGCTTGATACGGATCACGATTTCGGGCTCGGGTTGGGGTTCGGGTCCGGAGCTAGAGCTACTGGGCAAACCGCCACACTTATTACACCTGGCAATCACCAAGATCTGACGGCAAGAAGGGCAAGACGAGTGAGACCCGAGCCACGTGTCAATGCAAGACAAGTGGAATCCGTGACCACACTGCGGTAGAACCCGGAGCTCGTCGCCGGCGGAGAATTCCGTCAGACAGATCGCGCACTCGGCGAATTTCTCCGACGAAGGTGATTCCGGCGAGAAAGTCAGCTTCGGGAGAGACTGGAGTACTTTCTTCTTCAGTCCTTTGTTCGCCGCTGCTACCGGCGGTGGAGGAGATTGACCGGAACCGCCTTGAGATTCGGAGGTGGTTCTGTTTCCGGCGGCGAGACGACGGAGCCAGACGCATCGAGAAACCGCGATCAGACCGAGAACGCAAATCAAGGCGCAGAGGAGAGCAGCGAGGATGACGACGAGATCGGAATTCAGAGCGGCGGTGGAGGTATCCGCCACCGGCGACGGAGAGTTGGATTCTCCGAGAAGACGGAAGAGAAGGCGCGCCATTTTTGTTTTTTTTTCTGTTGTTTGATAATTTTGAAAAAAAAGGAAGGATTTGATTTGAGTCTGAGAGGTTTTTGGAGAGGCAAAGAGGAGCAGAGCTTTATAGAGAGGGCGAGAGTTCTACTTGGTATTGTCTTTACTCTTTAGTAACACATCGCTGTCGATTAAGGTTATTACGGTCATTTACAATACAACACGGTCATTTTATAATAATGATAACATCATAACACTAATATATTATTGGGAGAATTTAATGAATATACACCAATACTTGAAAAATTAAGTCTATGACATATGATAATTGAAAAACTAAGTAAATAGCAGAGAGAGAAAAAATTCATACCAAACTGATCCTCACTTTTTGAAAAAATTACAAATCTGCCATTACCGGAAAGCACTATTCATCCGATGATCAGTTATTTGATTTCATTTTATGTTAACTCTTATATCAATTAATATTAACATGTTATAGCGTTATAACATTAAATATTGTTAGCAGGTAACTATTGTTAGCACGTTATAACTATTATGTTAGTACGTTAACATTGGTAGCAAATAAAAATTGTTAGCACGTAAATTTTATATATAGTATGCTAACTTTCAATAGCAGATAACAGTTACGTTGTTAGCAAGTAAGTTTTATATATAACATGTTAACTTCAATATCAGATAAATTTTATGTGTTAACAAGAATTAATGCATATTATTAGCGTGTTAACATTTATATGTACGATGTTAACTCTGATATCAGATAACGTTTACGGGTTAACAATATCGTTAGCATGTAAATTCGTATTATTAGCATCTATCAATATTAACACGCTAACATTGTTCTATGATTTCGTTCACGTTTTCTATTCATCCTCTCCCATCGTTAGGTTTCTTTCTCCTTTACGAACTTGTCGCTGATTCGAACCAGAGCTTCGATCGTTGTTGATCGCATCTCGTCTCTTCGTTTAAGAAATCATTCCATTGATGCGCTGTGACCTCATAACTCTCATCTGTCATCATCGCTGTCACGGAACCGGCGGTTTGCTTCTCCGTCGTCGTATCCATATCTCCCGCGAAACACTACCAGAGAGAGAGATAGAGAGATAGATTGAGAAGAAGAAGGATTCGATGATCAAACATTGTCTCAATAGCAGATAACGTTTACATTGTTAGCACGTAAGTTTTTTATACAACATGTTAACTTCATTATCAGATAAATTTATGTGTTAACAAGTATTAATGCATATTGTTAGCATGCTAACATTCATATATAAAATGCTAACTCTGATATCAGATAATGTTTACGGGTTAACAATATCAGTAACATGTAAAATTCATATTATTAGCATCTATCAATATTAACACGCTATCATTGTTGTATGATATCATTGTTACCTCATGTTTTTTTTACTCCTTCTCTCCCATCGTAAGGATTCTTTCTCCGTTACGAACTTCTCCCAGAATAGAAGCAGAGCTTCGATCGTTGTTGATCACATCTCGTCCCTTCGTTTAAGAAATCGTTCTTTGAGACGTTGTGAACTCAAAACTCTCATATGTCATCGTCGCCGTCATGGAATCGGCGGTTTGCCTCTCCGTCGTTGTATCCATATCTCCCGCGAAACACTACCAGAGAGAGAGAGATAGATTGAGAAGAAGAAGGATTCGATGATCAAACCTTGTCTCAATAGCAGATAACGTTTACATTGTTAGCACGTAAGCTTTTTATACAACATGTTAATTTCAATATCAGATAAATTTATGTGTTAACAAGTATTAATGCATATTGTTAGCATGTTAACATTCATATATAAAAAACTAACTCTGATATCAGATAACGTTTACGGGTTAACAATATCGGTAACATGTAAAATTCATGTTATTAGCATCTATCAATATTAACACGCTATCATTGTTGTATGATATCATTGTTACCTCATGTTTTTTTTACTCCTTCTCTCCCATCGTAAGGATTCTTTCTCCGTTACGAACTTCTCCCAGAATAGAAGCAGAGCTTCGATCGTTGTTGATCACATCTCGTCCCTTCGTTTAAGAAATCGTTCTTTGAGACGCTGTGAACTCAAAACTCTCATATGTCATCGTCGCCGTCATGGAATCGGCGGTTTGCCTCTCCGTCGTTGTATCCATATCTCCCGCGAAACACTATCAGAGAGAGAGATAGATTGGTTGAGAAAAAGAAGCATTCGATGATTGGAAAAGAATAGAAGAGACAAGGTTACTATCAAAAAACTTTTTGAATGTGTAGCACATTCTCTCTCTTTCTGGTATTATTTTTTCCGATGATGGCATAAACACGTAAATTTTATAAAGACTAGAGGATAAAAAAATAATTTACATTGGAGACAACATCACTGTTTTTGTCAGTTAATTTCCAAACTATCTGATACCTTTCATTGTAATTTCTCTATATTATTCTTCGATAACTATACTTATTGCTTTCTGTCCTTTTTTTTTTTTTGGGCAAAACTTATTGCTTTCTGTCCAAGACTAATAAAAATAGTTAAATTTGTTTATTTTTAGCATTAACGTCTTTTTTCATAATCAACTTATTACGTACGTACTCATAAGTGAATAATCATTTATGGTCAGGTTATTATTTTTAATATTATTCACTCAATTAATGAATTAAACTCAAATTCAGTAATTCTACATAAGTAGATTTTGAAAAAACGTTAAAGCTAAAATAAAACAAAAATGATTATCAAACACAAAAAAACGGAAAAATAAGTTTAGAAAGATTATACTAAGTTTTTCTGTTTCTAAAAACGTTATTTTTAGATATTTAAAATGAACAGTCACGATTTTTTTTAAAAAAAGTCTTAGAAAAATGTTATACGGATCTACATATGTAAGTAGTTGTATGCATCCGGTGTGAGTGTACGTGAGTGACCATGTTTATTGTATTATTGTAACAAGTAACAACCAATGTGGGCGTGTGTGTTTCTGTTATTGGACCATTGGAACAATAACCGAAGAATCTTTGGTCAAATTCTCAATAATTGCCTGCCTTTGACTCGTAAACACACTCACATAGTCACATAGAAACGCGACACAAAGTGATTGTTAGGGTTTGACTGGTTTAAACGCGGCAGTTGCGGCTGCGGTTGCGGGAGTTTGCGGATGCGGGTTGTTGCGGTTAATAGTGTTTTCTAGCGCTTTATACGACTGGTATAACGGTTAAAAATTGTTGCGTTTGCGGATCATTTTTGACTGGTTTCACCAGCGAGTGCAAAAACAAATTAACTAAAAATATTAAAATAAGCAAATTTTATCAATATTAAAAATATTGTTATCATAAAATTGAAATTATTAAAAATTTTTTTTTATAATTATTAAAAACATAAAAATATTTATTATAATAAAAATATAAAATAATTCAATCAACGTAAATAATAATAAAAAAATTATAATTAAAAATAAATAAATTAATGATATATTAATTTAGAGTTTTTTTAATATTAATTTAAAGATTTTGTTATGTTTGCGGATATTTTTAACTAGTTTACCGAGTGCAAAAATAAATTTTTTTATAATTATTAGAAACATAAAAAATTATATGATTATAATAAAAATGTAAAAATAACTCAATCAATATAAATAATAAAACAATAAATGATAATTAAAAACAAATAAATTTATGATATATTAATATATATATAGTTTGTAAATATATATATGGATATATTAATTTAGAGTTTTTATATTAATTTACAATTTAATGATATCTTTTTTGATAAAAAAAATTCTTTTTTTTTCCAGCCGCAAACGCCCGCAACCGCAAACGCTGGCTGGAAGGAGCTTTCCTGAGCTTCTGATTTTTAGCGTTATAAAATGGTATAAAGCGGTTCAAAGCGTTTTGTATGATTGGTTGCAACCGCTACGAACCGCTACTAACCGCAAACGCAGCGTTTGCGGCTCATAGCGGGAAAACCAGTCAAGCTCTTAGTTATCCGCGTTCGTAACTAAGTAATCAAATTAAGATTAAACAATGTAATAACTTAAACTGATATCATTATAATAGACGAATAACTCTAACTAATATCATTATAATAGACGGGAAATCACCTCATTTTTATATATATTACGACCGAATTTGTATATTTATATTTTTTTTTTCACATGGTCCATTCGAAATGCAAAGGTGATTGTTCTCTTGACCGAAAAGTAAAATAAATAAAAATCCGTGGATGGTGCAACGGCTGTGAACAATAAAAAACTTCAATAATAGAGTCTGTTGTCCAGAAAAAAGGTAGAGTCTTTGTGAAGATCAAAGATGCCCTTGGCAAAGAAAGAGCATTGCAATATGTTATTAGATGCCGAATTAACTCGAACCGTCCATAGTAAGATCCTTCCATTTGCACTCAGAAAAACTTTTGTTTAATGTCTACTTACTGGTGTATATTATTTAATCATTTTCTTAATATGGACTTGGACTTTAATTAGGTTGAACTAATTATTCAATTTTTTTAAGTATCTGTCCAGTTGATGATTTTGGTAGGAGAGAACATAATGACGACTGCCCTTGTGGAGAAATAGTATGATTCTTAATCGTTAATGCTAGGTAATTAATGTTCGCAAACCACAAAATTATAGATATTTTGTTACGGAAAATATCTTAAGCTCTTTAATAAAGACAACTTTCAATATGTAATTAGATTACTTTATTTTAATCCTAAGTATTTTAAGGGATTTCTTAACGTCTCTGCTATCTTACCTTTGATAGCCGATTACCCGAAGGAGAAATAAAGTTTTGGAGAATTATTTTTCGAGGAAACATTACTTTGTAGGCGCCAAACACATTCCGCCACCATGATGGTGCCACCTACACACTTACTAGACACATGTCGTCAGTCTACCTAAGAAAAGTAAGATTGCGCAAACTGCAATGGACACAAAACGATGGAGTATAAACTTTTTCATAATGCAAATTAGTGATAAGAGACCAGGCACTTAGAAGTAATATGAATCAGCGAAAAGAAGGGATGTACATGAAAAATGGTGATACATTCTTACGATACCATGATCGAGCTAGAGGCGATACTCGTACAGCTTATTAATGATTTCATGGGTGCACTAATTCGTTGTTGATTATTCAATCTAGTTTATATACTCCAAATTCATCCGAATTAAATTCACTAGAACAAGTGCATTAATTCATATGCAATCTAAGTTCTAATTACTTATACATACTCCACGAAGGCACGAAGTTACAACTTCTGCAATAGAAAACTATTCCTCGTATGTTTTCTTTCTATTTGGTTTCGGTTTATTCAAAAGGTAACTAAAAATATCCTATTGTTTCACCTAAATTTCATATATATTCTGCAAAAAATGCATAATTTTGTTGTTGATTTGTTGTATATCCTTTCCCTTTCATCTCGGTATTTTAATGAGTTGTAATTTCAAATATCCCTAGAAGATAAATAAAAAAGTAGAAGGTTTAAGAAGAGTTAATTACAAGTGTTTTGTTCACGAAAAATCTTTTCTTAAGTTACTCCAAGTTTTGTATTATTTGAGTTGAATTATATGTTCTATATATATATTATGACTAATAACAAAACTATGTGGAGAATGGTAGCCAGAATCGGCCGAATATATGGTCGTTCTCGTGTTAGTTGTCAATGCATGGTCTTTATAAACTTTTTCACAACTCACAACGATGATGATGCATAACTAACTTCAAAATAATAGGTGTAACACTCAACGATTTGGTGAAGAAAGTGGAGAGACACTTGTCAAATTTTCGTTAAAAATATTTTTATTTTAGATGTTATGTATAATTTTTTTTTCTTTTTGTTTTCTACAACACTAGTAGGGCCTTTTTATATCTTGCTGTAGAAGTGAAACAATGGAAACACCTTAAATGCAATATACATTTGGAGCTTACTAGCAATTATCTGACATACAGCAGTATTGCTAATGAGTAAGTCTAAGGTTATAGTTTACACACACTAATTAACAGATTATATATAACATTCCCCAAAAAAAGTAAAAAATAAAAAAGAAGGATACTAATATACTAAATAATGCATGCTAAGAGAGGTATGTGAGGAGGAAACGTGTGAAATTAGGAGTTTCTAAATATAGTAAATCGAGACAAAAATTTAAAATTGGTATTAATTTTCTGGTTGACTCTTTCTCTTCTCAGTGCACTCTCCACTTTCTATTTTTTCACCGCCCACTTCTTCTTTCTCCACACATGCTCTAATTTTTCTCTTTAAATATATAAACTGTTGGATAATTAATAGGAAGATCACCTCAAAACATGTCACTATACAAACCCTTTTTTTTCAGCCCATATATTAAATGATTATGGGTAAGTCTATAATCATCTCCCATTACTAGTCGTATATAGTCAAAGCGAGGAGGAAACTTCGTTCATCCACTAATTAATCAATCGCGCGTTTGAAAATAATGCAGCCTCGAGGAAAATGCATTGAAATTGACCAAATTCAATCAATTGTGGGCACGAGATTGCTCTATGCCACATCTTTGATTTATGACAATGACTTTGGCAATTTCCCACGTCGGCTAAAGACCAATCTAGTACATTTTGATCTTACTTTTCAAAATGGCATCGAGTATTTCACCATTAAAGTCAAAACTACTTCTGGTAATGAAAGTTTTTAAACATTAAATAACTATCAACAAGGTAATAGATCCAGTTATGTTGGAATTTTATAAAGTGTGATTTTTGTCAATGTAACATTCATCTATTGTTGATATTGAAGACTATGGTTTTCGATTCTTGGTCTGTGATTGTTTATGCATCATCTTTGATTTATGACCATCAGAAGCAAATCTTTAAAGATCAAGATATTCTTCACCTTTGTATGTGGGACTCTATTGTCAATTTTATACTGATGGTGATGTTCAAGGCTCATAATAGCCGCATCCCGATCTCGAAGTCAACCAAAACCGTGACGAAATTACCAAACTATAAACGGTCTGAGATAAGCGGATGTTTGGTTTGTGAACGATAACAGCGTTCTTTAGAATTTTTGGTATCCAAATTGCATGGCAGTTGGTACAGACGAGAGAGGATTGATTGGTTTAGTTTGGCTTCGGACTAGTTTGGTTGCAGTTTCCGGTTAACAACAACTGTATCACAAAGTAAAGGAGATCCGTAAGGAAACCAAGCAGGTTTAAGACCACATACAAAGTCAAACCTAGTAGATACGGGTTCTTTCTCCAGACATGGGAATAACTATATGAGCGCAGGAGACAATAACTAAAGTTCCAGATGGTTTCAAGAGTAAAAAGTGATTGACAACAAATCAGAGATCTTTAAATTTGCTATCAATGGTTAAATCAAAGTGAGTTTTCCTATCAGTAATATACGTTTCTCAAAATGATCGAATATAAAATGTAACCGTCCTTTAATCTTTAATGTGTTTCTGTTCATGTTTGCTCCTTACAGATCAAACCTCACATTCCATTTTCCTTTCGAGTTCGTGTTGAAACTCCAATTGTTTTCTCTAATCTGCATATAAGGGACCTGTAAGAAAGAAAGAAAGAGAGAGTGAGAGACAGAGAGGCAACACATTGTTTAATGTTTTCAATAATCCAACACAAAAGCCTCGGAGTTTTTAACTTTTAAACAGTGAGGTCAAGAGAAAACTTTAGTACTATCTGCATAATTCAGATCTCCAGTACCTTCTCAAACATTTCGTAGCCAACTCTGAGGCGTAAATCCTGATCCTTCTCAAACTTCCATATGTTCCAATCAAACTCAGCAGCTCCTTTCGGGCTCCTCTGTCGCACAAAATCACAAAATCTCGGTCCACTCTAGTTTCAAAAACTAATCAGAAACATAACTAATGAAGAAAGTTCCTGAAGTATGAACAAAAAAAAAATAAGAAGGTGAACCTGAACAAAGTCCTTGTCAAAATCACATCTTCCTTTAATATTAAAGGTTACAAGCTCATCAGTTCTCACAGGAAACTTCTTTTTCCCACGTACAAGACACCGAAGCTTCTCGCTTTTATCATAATGCAATCCCACTCCAACGTTTGCTGAAGCCTATATGCAACTCGCGGCATTAAAAATGGCTTCAAAGAGATCAAGCGAAGAAACAAAAACTTGAGATGGAAAACCTCATGGAAAAAGTGTCTTATCATCGCACAGAAGTAACTTGGCGCTCCAGCTCTTGTATCTAGCTCTCCATGAAGCTACCAGAAAATGAAAACCAACAAAGGAAAGTAAGAAGAGAAACAATCTTAGCCAAACCAAGCAAGCCACACATCATTTCATATTTGACAAACAACTAATCGAGATTTGCCAAAAGGTTTGAACTTTCTTGTTGACAATAACCAGTAATCAAAAACTTAAACTAAAGACAGGATGTGGCGAATTTTGCAAAAGCTAAATACAGGCCAAGAACAAATCTTCCTAAAAAGAGAGACCATCTATTCCCCTTTCAGCATAAAAAGCTAACGACATTGAAAAGATTCTAAAAGCCTATCTCTTAGTTGTCCGCGTATCATATGATATGTAAGGAAACTCATCTGATTAGCATTGAAGCCTTTTACATATATAAAAGAGCCCTAAACCCTAAAGCAATAGGCTTCTGAGTTCTGACCATAACAGCACTAATTCGAAGGAGACGGAGAGAAAAAGCTGGAGCTACCTGCAAACGAATTTTGGAGCTCAACGGGAGCTTCTCCTTGGCATGGATTTTCAGAGACTTGGAATTTGTTGAATACCTCAGAGAAGTCTCCATCTTTCCTTTCTGTTTCAGTAGATTTTCTCAGGAAAAGCTACCGGAAAAGAAAAACACTTACCAAAAAGCACTAGCAGAGCCAGCAACCAAACTCCTACCTAGTCGCTATGGCCTTATCGGTTTATTATCAGGTTCGGTTTACAAAATTCCTGTCAGGATAAAAACTTAAGCAGCTACGGTTTAAAACATTCGGTTCGGGTTTTTACAGCTCTTCGATTTCAAACCATTTCGTTATTTTTGGTTTGGTTTCTAAGCTCAGACCATCTCATTTCGCATTCCGAGTCTCTTAACATATCAACCAATTAGAAGCTGCCACTTAAGAGCCAACTAGTTTTTAACAAATTCTATTCCAACAGATAATACCGGTTATTTAGTGTACTGTAGTCCAGGCACCGAGTATACTCGAAAATTTACATTTTTTCTCTATATTCTCCTCTCTAATGTATCTTTAGACAAATGACGGGACAATAATGATGGGACAATGCTTTTGAAAGCTTCAGACTTCTCTCTCTATCAGTGTTCGGAAGAATCTTGTTCACTTCTCTTCTGGGGGCGTCACCTTAAGCAGCTCTATGTTTAGCTCAAATGTAGCTCCAGGCTGCAACAACAAACACACATGTTTTTCTTTCTCTATCAAACCCGAAACATTAAACCACATTTTGTAATTACTTTCCGCAAAAAAAAAAAAAACGGAGCTTTCCTCATATACAATTTGTAGGTTCTCACCGGTATCTCGTTCATTCCTTTCTGACCATAACCAGCTTCAGGAGGAACAATCACAGTTCTCTGCAGGTCAAACACTACTTAAGACATTGCAAGGTAACAAAAAGTGTTGTCATTAGTATAAAAGCAAAAAGAGCCTTGTCCTGTTTTGAACCTTGCCACCGACTTTCATTCCTTCGATTATGTAATACATTGCTGGAGGAGGCTTTGGTGCAGCCTGCGCAGAGAACAACCCGTTTGGATTATCTACAAATTCGCGTTTCCTTTCCTTCCCTGGCGTAGATCCGACCTTGAACTCGTAAGGCTGTTCCAGAAGAAAGTAAGCCACACATCAAGGAGAAGAATCATATAGAGTTGAAAGAAACGTGAAAGATGGTTTAGGTAACCTGAGAAATACTACGGTTTCCAGCCAAAAGCTTGGACTCTCGGGTAGAAATTGCAGTGATGCTTCTGTAACGGCAATCGAAATGCACCTAAGTAAGGGAGAAAGTAACGGCGCATTAGAATCTAAAGGTGAGAAGTTGAGTTCGAATATAGTGTAATGTCAAGAAGGGGTTTTCTCAAGACCTGAGCAGTTGATCCTTTTGTGGCTACTGGACCTTTGCCTTCCTCGATGTCATAGAATTTCAATCCTTCAGCTGCAAGAACAGAGCAACAGTAAAATGTAACAAACTTCAGTATAATGGTTACAATCTCCAGAAACAGGTAAAGCAGAGCCCTTTTACCAATTGAAAACTCTCGAGACCTAATTCACCAAAGAGAGTCATCATGGCAACGAACAAATAACCCTAATTTTCTCTGAGAATTAGTTTCCAAGGATGAGCTCTGTTTTCAAGTGAAAATTTGTGCGGGAATACGAACCGAGAGCTAAGAAGAGAGCGAGGGACTTAACGGCTAGTGGAATACTCTTCGAGAGGGATAGCTTTTCTGCTCCGTCTCTCTCTCGCCTCCGAAGAACTCGGCGGTAGAACGAAGAAGCTCGTCAACGGAAGCGAGCCCAGAAGAATAAGATTAGCGTCTCTTCTCGAAATGGGAACCGAAACAGGGAAGATTTTATTGGTGAGTCGAGGCTGATCTACCTCAGAACTCGAAGAGATTCGAGGAAGACGAGAGTGATGATCAATTGCCCATCTGTGTAAGCTACTAATGGCAGCCATTGAAGATGAAGCACAGAGAGAGAGAGAGCTGTCACAAAACCCAGCTCGAGATCCCCATATCCATATCTCAATTTCTTATTATAAACGCAGTCGTTTTGAAACACGTACCCAGTACGCAGCCGTTTTTGAAATCTCTCCCCTTTTTTTGGAAACTAGCTATTTAAACTATTTTAAAGAGGAAAACAATTCAAACCCTAGGCGGCAGCGGCTTCAGACTTTTTTTTTTTTCCAACATCCGATGGCTTACAAACTCTGACATTGTACCTTTTTTTTATTTATTTTTTATTCAAAGATCTCGATCTATCTGAGAGTAGTTTCATTTTCGATTTTGGTTTTGATTTTATCGGATTTGGAGTGATATTGTTTCGACGATTCCCACTACATCCTTCATGGTTTGGTGTTATTTATCATAGATCGATTGACAGATCTCTCTCCTGAAGAGTCAGAGGTTGGTCTTCTTGTATGGACATATCTGATGGGGTGCTGCAGCAACGGTTCTCGGCAATAATCGCAGTTACTGGTTTCTAAATTTTTATCGAGTATTTCTGGTTTTTTGTTTTTGTTTTTAATTTTTAGGTTTCTAGATTTGGTGAATTCAAAGAAGAATTTCTATCGAAATTATGATAATTATTACCACTTTTTCGTAAAGATATTAGAAATCCGCCTACTATTGTTGATACGAGAACGTCTAATTCTTTACCTTGTGTCTCGAATCACCGTTGTGGTATTACTAATGTGTCATCAAAGCATGTTTCTTCACACTATTTTTGATGTGGAAAGACCATTAGTTCCCCTCTTTGTAATATTTCATTGTTGAATTTTTTTCTATGATGTAATCGGTGTCAAACCAGTTTCAATGAAATCTATACTATTAAGGGAATAAAAATATACTTATAAAACCTTGTTTGGACTTATTCATTAGCTAATAATTTTTTTTGTCATATCTAATATTATGGAAATTAACATTATCTTTATTAAACAAGTAACCAAAAAATATAAAATAATGGATCCCACTTTCCTTACAAATTAAAAACGAAAATAAAATAAAATAATACATATTAAATTATTAAATCAAATAATAAATATAAGTAAATAGTATAACACATCAATTATTTTTATAAATCACAAAATAAAAATAAATAAATATGCTTTTGAACATTCTTCAATTATTAAAAAATAAAAACATACATAAATAATTCAAATATAATATTAACACTATTTTACATTGTTACCACGTCAAAGTCGATCAAATATATTTTGGCACCTACGAGTCTATGTGGAATATGTGGCTTTAATTTGGTTAATGAAACTAACATGTTTGTTTTTTTTTTTTTTTTTTGAGAAAACATGTGTTTTATGTTTCCTGATGACTTCCATTCTTAATTTATTGACTACTGTTTTAAGGAAAAAAATCAAATGACTCATGGGCTCAAAAGTCAAAGTCTTTTAATTATCTACAGATTTCAATATAATTACAACAGTTAAAATCTTATCAAAGTTTTAACATATGAAGCAACAAAAAAAAAGAGCAAAAGAGAAATTATGTCCCACCAAAAAATGTTATATTTTGTTAACTTTTAATAAATTTTGATAGAAATAAATTTCCTTTTTATAGTCAAATATTTTTATTTCATAGCAATGATAAATTTGGCACCAGCATTAATGCAAATAAATGGAAAGTAAGGAAAATGCAATTAGTTATCTTGTTAAATAGTTTTGAGAAAATAGTCATTATAATATTGAAAATTTTCTTTTTACAAAAAATATATTTTTTTTATAATCCAAAACATATAAATTTATGTTGACTAGAGTAAGTTAGGTGTTAGGTGTTATATTTGGTCAATATTAAATTTTATTTAACGATTGTTTACTGTTAATGGTGATCGAAAGGACACCGTGTAAAAAGTTTATAAAATTTTGATCTAATAAGGTAGTTAAATAAAATAATGTTGACCAAAATGATGTTTAGTTTAGTTTGGTAAACACAATTTTGTACAATTTTTACATAATTAAAAACTTTCTACATTTTTGATACGAAACTCGATAATTTAGTATCTTAATGACTGTTTTATAGAATCGGGGGTTTTTAATAGGAATGTACTATATATACGCACACAGCGGAAGCAAAAACAATAAAAGAATCACATCAAATAACCAAGCAAAAGCTGTCAAAAGAAAAAAAAAATCAACCCAAAACCCATTTATCCGATCATGAATAGCTTACCTTTGAATCTCCTCGACCAGATTCTCTTTAGGCTAGATCCCAAATCTCTTGGGATGATGCGATGCACAAATAGATCTCTGGAAACCTATATATCCAAAGACCCGAGTTTCAAATCCGAATACTTATCTCGGATGGGATCCAGTTTGGTTCACATGGGTGGACATGGGTCCACAATACTCTGCTTCCACCCTTCCGGCGATGCTAGGACGTTCCAAAACGATAGTCCCTTAGAGAGCTTGTGTCATGTTCTCGGTTACTGTTCTGGCCTTCTCCTACTCCTCGTTGATAGGTGTTTATGCGTCGCTAATCCCCTCACGAAGAAGTTCCGATTTCTCGACCGCTCTATATTGCAAACAAGAAACTGCATTGGGTTCGCGGTTGATCAAATCGATCCAACCACTCAGAGATTCAAAATTGTCTGCATAACCGAGCTCAAGCATCCAAACCCAGGAAAAACGAGGTATCAATTCCACATTCACGCCGGAGTTTCATGGAGGGTATCGGAAACCACAATAACTTGTGCCCCAAGCAACCTCAGCACGAATACTAAATCGGTTTACTTCTGCGGAGCTCTCTACTGGTTGAGAGACGACGGAAACATGGTCACTTTCAATCCCGAAACATTGAAAGCGGGACTGATTACGATCACATTCAACCGGGAAGAGGGTGCGAAACTCTTGTTCGGTGCCAGCGATAACTGCCTAACGTTAATATCGGCCACGGAAAAAGTGATTTACGTTTATGCCCTCGAGGGTATCCTCACCGATCCTAAATGGATCATGACGAGACAGATCAGGAACGAGCCGGTGCAGCAAAGTACGCCGTTGTACTGGAACGTGGAGGCGTTCGACGGCAGGCGTTTAGTGGTAAGGACGATGAAGCTGGAACTAGATGGCGTAGTGATTTATGACTACGACTTGAGAGCGAACACGTGGGGAGTCGTGGGTTCGATTCCACGGTGGTGCGACGGAACTCGTGACTTTTATCAGTTCAAGCCGTCTTGGTCTTCTGTAGTCGGACTACCGTATCAGAATTATGGGCCCATGTCGAGTTTATTCATAAGACCTCAGTCCCAGCGCGACTCTGTAGAAGGTATTATGGAACTGATTAATCGTAATTTGAAAATCTAAATCTGTTGATTTATACAAGTGAAGAGGGCGCTTTTTCTTTTCTTTTATCTTTTTATGTTTTAAATTCTTAATTTTACTTCTAGTACTCTCTTTCTATTTTGTTAAGAATGCATGTAATCTTTTTTATTTTTCCTTGTGATCCATAATTAAGTCTATAATGCATAAGTGATCTTTCTGGTTTACATTGGAAGAAACTGGCAATTTTCATATATTCAGATCTTCATTTTCACGCTGGTAAGCGTGAGGGATTAAACTCGAATATGATTTTTCGAGATAACAGAAAACAATATTGTCATAAAATAAGAATCTGATTCATCTCATGTGATGTTATTCAAACTTATGATTCATAACTTTAGTCCCAAATTTTGAGGATTATGATTTGTAAAATTCTGATCACAAGAGGAAATACTTTAAAATCCCTTTTGGAAATTTTAGTGCCAAAAATTACCTTCTACTTTCGATAAAGAAAAACAAAAAAACAAAAATGACCTTCTAATTTGAAAACGACAGCGTTTTTTTCCGAAGAAAAAATATTGACCAAAGCTACACACACATTATGTGCTGGCCCTGGGATAAGTCGTAATACGTCCTATGTAAGTAGGGTTAACTTTGCTTTGCTTGTTCCATTTTGGAATAATATAATCAATGACCATATGATATTGAACGAGAAATTTTCCTCCACAAACATATAGATCCCTTTTAAATCTGAGACCGATTAAATGATTCCAATTTCCAGCGTACCATATAAACAAACAAATCAAATAGCTTACAGCACACGCAAACAAGAATCGAAATTTACAATATATACCCAGAGAAAAAACTGGATGCTATTAACAATAACCCCCTTCAAAAAAAACCACAAAAGTCTTAAAAATCACTAAAACTCACCGGACGGATAAAGAGAGATCTCCCACTATGCCATGTTTGGGAATATACCTGAGAAGTTTGGGATCTTGTCAATGTGTTTCAATGCGTTCTCAGCGATCTGTCGCGTTCTGAAATCACCGTTTTGGAAAGCGTCCACAAGCGCAGCGCTCACGTTCGGTTCTTCTGCGACCTCTTTAGCAATGTCTTCAATCCGCAAGATCCTTTCCACCACCCAAACCGCTCTCCTCGTCAGCTTCTCTGTTCGGTTTTGAGACAGAGCGGTTAGTATATGCCGTATCCCGTCCGCTTTATCAAGTATCTCGACCCCTTGCTTTATATCTAACCCGTCTTCTAATAAGCTTGAAAGAGCTGCAAGTGAGGCCTCGACCACTTTCGGGTTTTCATGGTCCAACAGAGCCACTAATTTCTCCACAGCTTCTCCTTGGACGAGGCAAAATGTTTCTCTTAACGAACATATTCCCTGGTGAATCTTGCACAGACCGGTTACAACGGGGGGTCTGCTCATACATGAGAAGATGGAGCCACAGTAGTTTGGAGGAGGCAGCTCGGGCATCCGTGACAGGTTTATAGACTCCAGTGAGAGGTTCTCTAAAGCCATGGCAGAAACCATCTGGATGTTGTCTTGACCGTTGGACTGAAGCAGATGAATGAAGAGGGAAGCAACATCGTTCTCACGGCAAAAGGTAACGGCCCGAGGCTCATTGTTGAGTGCAAAAGTAATCCTAGCAAGTATACGCACAAGTCCTTCTTGGAAATTTCTCTCAAACCGCATTCCTCTGATAGACCCTTGGCGGATTCCAATCACTTTGGAGATGATGTTCTCAAAAGCACCAACTCCTAACATTTCCCGAGTAAGACCCAAATCCCTCTCTGGCAGTTCAGCTAGGAGCCCAGCGGCTGCAGCCTGTTCTTCAGAGATTGGTGTCTTCTCCGAAATGATCGCAACAAGGCTCCCGAGTTGTCCAGCAGTGCCACGTAAGGCCTCCGCTAGTTCTTCACTCATGAGTGGGGAAAGGTTATGAAGAAGCTTTATGGAAGCCAAACGCAAATCATCATTCTCTCGGACCTCTACAAACTGAACCAGACTGATGACTGCACCGGAGGTTTTAATCGCAGAGACAACATGTATGACTGTTCTCGGGCAGCTGGTGAGTCCAACAAGAACCTCCAACAGCTTGCACTGGATCGCTGGACCAGTGTTGCTAATTAGATACAGCAGATTCTCCACTCTGTTCTCTGAAACAAGAGTGGCTTTGTCAAAGTCATATCCAATGTTCACTACGTTAGCGAGAACAGTGGCAGAGACTTCTTTCAACCGAATGGGAAGGTTGTTTGGCCCTACATAGAACAGATCTTTGATAAGTGGGGGGAGAATCCCTATGCTGATCAGCACCTTAGCACTCCCTTCGAACGATGAGATATTGTTGAGAGCTCTCAGGGCAGCTTCCCGTTGGGGCATGTCACCACTTCTCATAAGATCGACTAGAGAAGAACCCACCGTCTGAGCTACAAGAACCTTCAAATCATTATTTAAGGCAAGCTCCCCAAGAAAGGTAGCCATGGAGAGTTTCGTTTCAGGCGAACCTGCGCATCAATTGAGAATAAAAGCTAAGACTTGACCATCTTTTATGCAAATAAAGCAGAGGGGTGGATGTAGTTAGATCAAAACCAAGCAAAGGAAAGCATATCTATGAGCTAATCGATAAAGAAAGTAGGGATTGATTGATCAATCAATCACCTTCAAGGATTTTTCCTAGAAGAGGCTGGAGTCTACCATAGGAAGCCATCTGCCTAACAATTTCCTCTGACCTCTCCATGTTCTCCAATGTTCTATCAGCTTTCTCAACAATCGAGACGTTTACCGAGTTGCTGCTTGTCAGACCAATCAATAAAATAAGTGCTCCATTAATCGAACCAATCTTCTCGCACAAAGCTTCTGACTTGGAGAGCTCAAACAACAAAGAAACAGCTGCCTCCCTCCCTTTTGATGGCTCGTGTGACAAGAACTTAACCAGTGTACGCACAGTGTCCCCTTCAGCTATTATCGCCTGCAAGATGTTGAAACTTTTAATAACCACCCCCTTGAGTATTACCATTACAATGCAAACGCAGAAGGTTAAATAGAAGTCAGAAGACAACCTTACTGTCCTCATCTCCTTCAACGACAACTTGAAGAGTCTGTAAAGCCTTATACCGAACTTTGTGACTGTTACTTTTTAACACGTCGATGATCATGCGAATAAGCTGAGAGTTGCGCACAGCCTGCCTATTTGATCGGATGCTCCTACAAATCTGTCGCACATGCATCAGAGCTTGCAAAATATCACTCTCAGCGTTTCCTAAAAACAGCGCCTGACGAGCAATGTCGAGCTTCGCAGCGTCGTTTCTGGATCTCCACTCTTCAATTGTGTTACGCAGAGCTATGCTGGGGCTCACATCAGCGCTGCTCAGCTCCTTAGAAGTTAACGGGCAAGACGGAGGTTTGCCACTGTCCCGACATTTCTTGAACCATTTTTCAATGGCTGCACGCTCGAATGTTCGTCCGTTCTCTAAAGTGACGGGGTCGTGCATGACCTCCTTTGTCAAAGGGCAGATGAATGCTTCATAGATATGATCTACGCCTCGCTCGAAATGAGAGCTATCATCTGACTCGCTTCCATCCAAGCTTCCGACCATCTTAATCCCTGCACAGTCACTGCAATATAGCAGAAACAACATTGATGATATGAAACAGATCTTAAACCGTTGCTCAAGCAGAGGATCATAAAAGGCCACTAGAATCAAGATATCGAAATATTAAATGCAGAAGTTTGGTACAAATTCGATAGTAAATGAAAGCAGACATTTTTAGAAACACAAAAGCGGAAAATACCAGATTTAGCTAAGTTCTTCACAGTTTGTTCCCGGATGTTTTCACAGCAAAGGAAGCAAAACTCCAGTATTATTCCAAATCGAAACTAAACTAAATAACGAAAAGCAAGAGCCTTCCAAAAATCATCATTCCAATCAACCTAAATATAGCAAGATTACCAAATTTGGAAATATTTGTAGCATTTAAGGAAAAAGCATTTTCAAAAACACCAAAAGAGAAGAAGCATACCAACCAAATCCGATCGCAGAAGCGCCTCAAAGCTACAGAGAATGAACAACACAAAACCCCTAGTTTCTTCTTCTAAGTTGACAACTCGAAAAAAAAAATGACCACTTTGTTAATCTCCTTGAGCAACAAACGCGTCTGAAAGTGTGACTTCTTCGTCGTCCATGGATCCAATTTGCTTGCAATCGAGCTTGCTCCTACTCTTTCTCTTCTCGAGCTTGATATTCAACAGGAATGTTTATACCCGTGCGTAGAGCGAGAGAGACAGGCGAAGCTAATGGAATGAAGAGAGACAGAGAGATGGGTTCGAGGAAAATGAATAAAAATCGAAACTTTAATATAAATAAAAACTGGAAAATATATAGAAAAGCACGAAACGCTGACTAAAATCGAAAAGTCATGAGAGAGAGACGTGGAGCCACCAAACGCCAACTTGACAAACAGCCTGGCGGGTGTACACACTAGACTTAGGGCTTGACTGGTTTAAACGCGGCAGTTGCGGCTGCGGTTGCGGGAGTTTGCGGATGCGGGTTGTTGCGGTTAATAGTGTTTTCTAGCGCTTTATACGACTGGTATAACGGTTAAAAATTGTTGCGTTTGCGGATCATTTTTGACTGGTTTCACCAGCGAGTGCAAAAACAAATTAACTAAAAATATTAAAATAAGCAAATTTTATCAATATTAAAAATATTGTTATCATAAAATTGAAATTATTAAAAAAATTTTTTTTATAATTATTAAAAACATAAAAATATTTATTATAATAAAAATATAAAATAATTCAATCAACGTAAATAATAATAAAAAAATTATAATTAAAAATAAATAAATTAATGATATATTAATTTAGAGTTTTTTTAATATTAATTTAAAGATTTTGTTATGTTTGCGGATATTTTTAACTAGTTTACCGAGTGCAAAAATAAATTTTTTTATAATTATTAGAAACATAAAAAATTATATGATTATAATAAAAATGTAAAAATAACTCAATCAATATAAATAATAAAACAATAAATGATAATTAAAAACAAATAAATTTATGATATATTAATATATATATAGTTTGTAAATATATATATGGATATATTAATTTAGAGTTTTTATATTAATTTACAATTTAATGATATCTTTTTTTGATAAAAAAAAATTCTTTTTTTTTCCAGCCGCAAACGCCCGCAACCGCAAACGCTGGCTGGAAGGAGCTTTCCTGAGCTTCTGATTTTTAGCGTTATAAAATGGTATAAAGCGGTTCAAAGCGTTTTGTATGATTGGTTGCAACCGCTACGAACCGCAAACGCAGCGTTTGCGGCTCATAGCGGGAAAACCAGTCAAGCTCTTACTCCTAGATTCCCAACCGGATAACATCGGGTTCGGTACACTACCCACCCAGAACCATAACCGAGTTTGACCCGGGCACATGGGGAGAAACATCAAACATGTGTCAACGTCAACCCCAGGAGGAAACCATTTGACTTGAGCTAATGGGCCTAATAATACTAATGGGCCTAATAATATCAATGGGCCTAATAATATTAATGGAAGCAGCCCAGTTTACTCGAGGGTCTCTCTCTCTCTCTCTCTCTCTCTCTCTCTGCTGGAAAAAAGAAAAAACTTCTGTTGAGCTGTGTGGATCGCTTGTACCACGTTCTGGTGTAAGCTTTGATCGGTTCATTCGTGTGTTTGGATCTAAATTAGCGATGGAGGGAGATGAAGGAAATGAGATTCACGAGGAAGGAGAGGAAACCTTGGATGTGAGTAACGAAGGAGGAGTGAAAACTGAGCTGAACGTGTTGCATTTCTTAGATTCGTTGGATGAGTATTTAACGCTTATGGATTCCGCGAGTTCAAATCTTCGAGAGGTAATGGAATTTTTTTTTTCTTTTTTTGTTGGTTATGAAGCAAAAATTGGATCTTACGGGTTCTTCTGTATTTCCGATCGTTTACTTCTCAAATTTTGGTATAGATCATGACTTTTTTAGATTAGCTTGTTTCTTAAAATAAAAAATCGAAGCTGTTTGTCTACTTTTGGTGGAATAATAAATGATCTCTATCTAATGGTGTTACTTAGCTTGCATTTAGTTAAAGCTTAGTGTGCTAATTGGTCTCTGTATCCTAGATTTTGTATGAGTTAGGCTACAGCTTCTGATGTCAAACGTTTGTGCTTTCTCGTTTAACATCTACAAATTCTATGTAAGACTGAATCTGGGAAAACGTTTGGTTGATTAGCTAGCTAAGGAAGCCCATGGGAGAAATGTTTTACATGAATGATGAATCTGCTTCACTGATATGATGAGAGACTCACTGGTTATAGAAACTTGCTGAACGTGTTCTTTTTGCAGGGATGGTTTGATCTAGCTAGTGCTCGGCATTCTATGGGAACTTTACGTATCAACAGTACTCTCTTAGACCTCAAGTATCATCCCGCTGCGTCAACATTGCAAGTGACAGAACAAGAGGGTAAGTTTGGCTTCTCGGATAAACTCGCAAAAGTTTGGCGTTCTTATTTAAATGCGATGAAATATGTGTGATCTTACCATATTATTATTATTATTTTTTTTTGCGGGGGAGACACTTATATACAAGTCTATGAACTATTTTTGTAGTTGAATCTTTGGGATCAGTACCTCGTTTTGCTTTGTCCAAGTGGGCTTCCAAGGGCGGTAGCGGGAAAGGCAAAGACTTCTCTGCTGATGCAGATACGGAGATTGGCTCACCTCGTAGTCCACAGCTACGGCATCGAGGCATTTCTGGTAAAGAAAAAACAAGACTTATCTGTTGGTTATTCTGTTCCCTTTGTTTGTCTGTGTCTTATCTCTCGCTTATGTGATTCGATAGAAGAGAAACCATCAGCCAAGGGTGAAACCGTATTTGCAGCTGATGAAGAGGTGAGTAATCCTTTAATCTTTATGCAACAGAAGACTACCTGTTTTAGAAAGGTACAACATGTGTTTTACTAATTCGGATGTTTCAATCTCCAGATTAAGAGAGAACGAGCGAAGTCTCTGTCGGTATTCGGAGGTCTAGTCTCGCCTAAGCTGCGTGGCGCTCAACTATCATTTGAGTCAGGTAACATTCATCACCACAAGCGTGTACTCACAGATAAAAATTCCACGTTTCAGCTGAAACAAATATCATTTTTCTTTTGCATTGGGACAGCTCTTGAAACTCTTGTGGAAATAGCCAACGCGCGATCATCGATGCTAGCTGCCTTTGAGCGGATGACAAAGAAGTAAAGACTGACCCTGAAATGTGCTCGATGGATTCCGCGGAAGAGTAGTAGAGGCGACCTCAAAGACAAGGTTACGTTCATAATGGGAATTTGGTGATGCCTTTCATCGAGTCAGAGAGATAGAATGTGCCAATGCATTAGCTCGATTTTTCAATTTGTAGCTACCACATTCGGTGTAAACACAGTATCTGTTTTGATGTGGCCAAATGTCACCAGGATTTCTTATAGACGTTGCGCAGATGAAAGATCAAATAATATAAAAAATTTTGGAGGCAGAGACTCAGAAAAATGGAGAAAAAGAGAATCAGTCACGTTCTCCACGACCGAAAGACGAAAGCAACAAATATATATATTTTTTTTTCATAAAGCAAATGAATTCATAAGAACAGAACAGAGATACAGTAGGAAACCCATACAAAGACAAACTTTACAAATTACAAATAGTCTAACGCTATTGTCTCATCCAAAACCAGAATTTGGGGGGAAAAATTATAAGGTTTTTATGAAACAACCACGAGTTCATCGAGCGAGGAAATATGGAAGATTAAAAAAAGGAATTATAATCAACTGTGGCTAGAAGGAATTCCAGTTATCTGACTTTTTCTTGGGGCTTTTATCATCCGAGGAGACTTTGAAGGGACCTGTGGAACCAAACGGGTCTGCATCATCAAACGAGTATCCATGGCTACCACTGAAATCCTTTGTACTATTCATGGAGTCGAATCTTGAAAGCGAGGGACCACCAAAGTCTCTGCTACTATTCATGGAATCGAACCTCGAAAATTTCTCAGCTCCACCGAAGTCTCTGGAACTGTTGACTGAGTCGAACCTGGAGAAGGCAGCTCCACCAAAGTCTTTGGAGCTGTTGATGGAATCAAACCGAGACAGTCTCTCGGGCTGGGAGGAAAAACCAGCACCAGCTTCACTGGTGTTGAAAGAGTCAAATCTGGAGAAGCTATCAAAGTTGTTATCTCTGGTTGATGCGTCGCTGAACCGAGGAGGAGAGTTCCCGAATCTCGAGAGTGGAGTGCTGGGGACTGAATCATCAAATGCAAATGGGCTCTTTCTCTGACCGACGAAGCTTCTTGAACTTGGAGAATCTGATCTTCCTGAGTTTCCACCAAAATCGCCACCAGATCCAAAATAATCTCCATCCTGCAAATGTCAATATTATAATGCTAAGCTTGAAGAACTGTGGAAAGGTAACTAAGCTATTTCGCATACAAAAGGCAAATTTAGCATCCCAAATCTGAAAGCATGAACTTATTCATGAGAGAGAGGATTTCAAAATCTTCAGGTCAGTGTGTAATTAATAGTCACAACTGAATGAAAGATTAAATGTTTCAATGGATTGACTGATTTGTTAAACCGAGAGACACTATGGATCCTTTACTAACCTGGCTTTTTGATGCATCAAATCCCCAGACTGAATCCACATCATCGTTAGTGTCAAATGCACTTGCCCAGTTCGAGTCATCAAAGAGTTCAGAATTTTTCCCATGAGAATAATCTGGAGAAGGGATCTCAGTACCAGTCCTAGAGACAGGACTGTCCCTAGGACTTCTGCCTGAATCATCTTCACTGTGAGTAGCCCCATATTCACTCTCATGGTGGCGGTCTGAGGTTTCTGAGAAAGGTCCATAACTCTCATCTAAATGAGTCGGCGAATCAGGTGGTCCACTACCATCTTCCACCGTACCGTTTTCCTTCTCACCAGACGAGTTTTGCTCTTTTGATTTGTCAAAAGTAATCTCATTTCCAAATCCTAACAAGTGAGAGGATTGTCAGTCAACGTCCTTGCTATGTGCTTGACTACAAAAATCTTGAGTAATAGAAGGCTAGGAAAAAACAGTTTCCAAATGTACCTTCATCTTCGAACTTATCCCATTCTTCATCCCAAAGAGCTGCCCCTTCCTGAATTCCAGGTTGCCAGCCTGTAAGAACATTAACAGTTTCCAGATGATTTGTTTGTTTACAAAATACATGTAATTTGCATTCAACTACAGTGAAAGCAAGATGTCACAAGGGGATAGAATCATATATAGTACCAGCTGGAAGGTCTACAAGGGCCTTCGACTTAACCTCCAACCCATGTTTCTTGCAACGTTCAGTCAAAGCCTTCATCAGCTCCTCTAGATCTGATTGTATTCTGTCAGCCCGGACCTAAATATGTCCAGTAAAGCATCGTATCAGGCATGCACAACAGATAATTACTAGTTTAGGCATTACATATATATAGAGAGCATGTACCTGAAGTAGACCATCAGCACTACCACCTTGCTCCATGTTCACAATTGCTTGACTCAATTCCGTCTTCCGCCCCTGGAATGAGTTAGCAAAACTTCAGTAAGTAACAAAGTTCCGTGAGAGATCTGTTACAAAATTAATCAAAGCCCTATCGCCAGCAAAGGTAGAAGAAGGGAGAACTGAGCCATAGAATAAGGTGACTGGACAAGACGCACAACACGACCCAGAGAAAGAGAAAATAAAGAACAATGAAGAAGTTTGGAAAAACGAGAAGCTTAGTAACGGGAGGAAAAAAGCACGTAGAAAAAAATATACAGTTGGAATGTGCATTAGGTGTTCCACTATATGTGCCAGCCAAAGAAATTAGGCATACCTCAATCTCGCGGAACCTGGCCTCTTCAATAGTTAATTTTGACCCTATTTCTGCAACCTGCTTATACTTCTCCTCATACTTCTTTGCCAACATTTCAGCCTGCAGCAGAAATTGTTCTGAAATAAGACAGAGATAGCCTCTAAGAAATGAGAAAGTGATTTTTTTTATGTGAAAAGCACCTCACGCTTGTCAGCAGAAGCCCTTTCAGAGATCTCATTTAATCTGTTGTCACACCTGCTTTTGTACAAGACCTGACAGAGAGAGGAAAAATACAATAGAAAATAGCATTATAAGAATCGGATCTCACAAGAACGCTACTCTAAAAAATCGCATCGTGAGACAGATAATAATCACCATTTTCTCTAACCAAATAACAAGAGTAATTTATAATGAAGTACTCACAATATCCTGCATTTTCGTTCGGTAGTACTCAAGTTTCTCCCTGGAGTCCATATAAACATTCTTCTTTTCATCAACCTACAGCGATTAAAAACATTTGTTCACAAGCATCCAAGAAAATGCACATGGAATAGTAACTTATCTAAAGCTTTGAGAATAATTTTTCTCTTCATGATAAAAGTGAAAATGTAAATGATTACCTTTTCCCCATCAGTTGCTGTTTCTGGAAGATTTGAGCTCGCAGAATATCCGTTACCTAGGTGACTGGCAAAAGGATCATCCAAAGCGGGCGCTTGATTCCTTTGCTGATTAGGTGTTATACCACTGCCAGGGTGAGGGGCTGGTGCCGGAACTGGTGGTCTCATTCCAGTCGGTGGAGTGATTGGCCGCGCACCCATCACTGGCTGCTGTACAAAACCTTGCAATAGAGAAATTGGACTTATAGAGAAGTATCAGGAAAAGGGAGAAGATCACTAAAATGCATGAAATCTGAGCAATACCTTGACCAGATCCCCATCCAGCATTTGCATAACCCTGACTAGGTGCACCTGAGATAGATAACAGTGTTTCATCAGACATGATGCTTCTAGGAAGTTCTGCTGGGAGAGGACGGCCTTCTCTGTACCGCTCCATCAGATACAATGAAATGCAGAATTCCCTTAGAGAAAGCATAGTATCATTATCCTGATCAGATAATTCCCACACATGCTTCAATACCTCTGGAAGCGAGCAAAAAGAACATGTTAACTTAAACAGTTCATAGCATAATCACTTGAAGATATTATTAAAGAAACATAAACTTCAGGAGGGTGGCAAATCAATTTAACAGAACACAACAAGAAGAATAGTTTAAAATGATTTTTCAATACAGAATTGTATCTAATTTCAAGAGAGGTGGCAGTTGAACGGAAAATTATATTCCTTATGTAAAGAGGACTGAAAGATTGAAGAGCCTTACCCCTGGGTAGCCTCCAGCTTAAAAACAGATTCCTTGCCTGCTCACCAGTAATTTTCCCATCCTTGTCACTATCAACTTCCATAAATACCTTTGTGTATTTCTGGACATCGGATGGTTTCACTTTTGGCCAGGGAGGCTGATTATTTCCAGCAGGAGTTGAATAGCCAGATCCAACTGCACTTGCATGTGGCAAACCGGAGGATGGACTTTGTGAAGACACTGCAGGCGGATGTGAGCTTGATGCTGGCCTTGGCTGCTGTGAGCTTGCTGGTGGCCTCGGCTGCTGAGGCTGATTTCCTGCAGGCAGCATTGAGAAAGTATTCTGTAGGGAGTCGAGAGCATTAGGTTTTGGTGGAGGTTGGGCTCCAGCAGAAGCAGGGACAATAGCTGAACTGATTGAAGAATTATTCACAGTGGGTTCTTGTTTTTGCTGGAAAGAGGAAAACATGTCACCTCCATTTCCAGACACAACCAGCGCTTTTGGATTAATTTGTGACTCTGGTGTTGAGCCAGGAGAAGGTGCTGCTAAGCTGCCCCCTCCAAAGCCTGACGAGTATCCGCTGGTGTTACTAGCATACAAATTATTAAGATTGAATGTTGAACTACCACCAGGACCAGGTGCACCAGTGGGAACGGCCTGAGAAGGACGAGTAACACTACCAACAGGAACTGGTTGAAATTGACCTGGTAAGGCACTTGGTCTATATTCTGGACCAGCAGTTGGTCTAAGTGAAGTCAACCCAGATATTCCTTGATTCGGTCTCACTTGCTGGCTTTGTTGAGGTGGAAAATAATTCTGGTTGACATTCGCATTTGGAGCTCCTGGTCCCCTAAAACCCACATTTTGATGACCTGGGGGAACCAGACCGGCTGTGGTAGCAGCAGAATTAGGTTGGGGTGCAGGAATAGCTGAGAGATTAATTTTGGGCGCTGGTATTTTGGCTGCGGCAGGAGTATTAAGTGCTGCATTAACAATCTCCGGTGTCAGGTCTCTCTTGCTCTGTGCTACTGTTACAAGTCTCAGAGAATTATAAAAGTCTTGCCGACCAAGGAAACCACTGCGTGAGCGATCAGAAAGCGACCATATCTACAAACGCAGAACACAACTGATGAGTAGACAATTTTACATAGCAAACGTCACTTAATGGAACCCCTCCAATAATTCTATGCAAGAAAGTTTCCTGATACAAACACATAATTACTGGTAACTATCCCAGCAACAAGATTAAAGAAACATAGCCACAAAAAGCAAGTGAGATTCAATAAATCAATTTGCAATTATCCAACAAATGGCATCCTCATGTAGAGGCAAATTTGAGTAAAACCAAAACCAGTGAGAAAAGTTTAGCCTCGGGGAAAGAAGACTAGCCGACTTACAAAAAGAGCAAAACAAGCATCTGAAAGAACCTTAGCACAAAAGAATAAATGCTACTAAGTTTCCTCCGTAATTGCAATGAGATTTCAGCATTCAGGCGTCCAACATAAAGTATGAAAGGAACCCCTAGAATCTTACTACTGTCACAGACGTTGTAACTTGCTGACAACAGATCCGAGCAAATGCTGCTCTTATGAAGCATGTTTCTAAAGGAGAAAATTGAAAATCAGCGCCACAAATCCTGCCCCCGTAACTTCTTTTATACAGTTCATAGGCAATTCAGAATCTCAGAGTATAGCATGTGATTCAAATGGAAGAATAAAAATTTACGGCATTTTTGGAAAACCCAAATCGGATCTTTCTCTGGATAACTCAAAAAACAATCTCGCCAGAAACAATCAGAAAGCAGAGATCTAAGAAGAGCTTTTTAATACCTGGGCGAGAACTTGCTTAGGCAAACCAGATCCTTGAAAAAATCCAACAGCTTCGGCTCCACTGATCCGACCATCTCCGTCCAAATCTGCTCTCTTGAAGTACGCCTCGAATTGATCCATGTTAGGATTCTGCCCCGCCATTTTGAGGGATCACCGGAGCTACACCCAAAACTTTTAGATCAGAGCTCCGAAATCGATCAAATTCCTATCTCCACCACAATTCTCCTTGTCCAGATGAAAATTGCCCGATTCGAACAGATGCAACAAATATAAAATTAAAATGGCATTAAAAACTTTAATAAAAAGAAATAACCGGAAAAATGAGAATGACTGTGTGACACAGCAAAAGCTGGAATCGTCTTCCCGATGTTTAAGAAAGTCATCGTTGTGTTTTTTTTTGTCTGGAATTATTTTTGTCGCTTTGCTAGTAAATGGGCCTTTTATAAGCCCACGTAAGGTCCATTGTCACAATGAAAAACTATTGCTCGTCTCTGCGAAGCCTCCAAAATTTGCACTACATACCCAGCTATTGTTGCCTCTGTGTATATGTACTTTCACGGCTATTCGTCCTCGTATTGAAGAGCCTATCTAAAATCTTTCGATGAGACTAAATAATACATCCGGTGTAGACCTGTTCGTAAGCTTGCGATTGGCTCTTACAAGACGAAGAAGAAATACTAGCAAATATATGATGTTAGTTGTGATAATGATCATGAGATCCATAGACAGACTTTATCTTCTGTATTATATGGTAATTGTAAGATCGATAAACAAGTCTTTCGAACATCAAAAAATAATATGTTGATCGTTAGATAAATATGAAATCCACGAGTTAAGAAATGATTGTGAGAGGCATGGACAGTGACGATCAGAACGTTACATAATTGTTTTGGGACTAATCATGTTTTTCCATTGTGCCATATTCAATTGCCAATGGAAAAATAAAATTTACTTATGTATTCTTATTTAATGAAAAGGCACCGCAAATCTGGAAAAAAAAAATTTGTTACTTTACTTAGCAAAGTATAAATCGTCTAGGATTTGGAGCATGCATGGTTGTACAACATTCCATTATGCAAAAAAGATGTCATATAATAATATTTTGAAACATATGTATGAGAATTGGTTCTCATAAGAGATACTTTGGAAACTCATTCAGAACTCTTTGAAAGAGGACACATCTCTACTTCCAATTAGTTTAAGCTATTTTAACAAATCAGATACATCCAATCTCAAAAACTTAATTAAATGATTTATATGTTTTTTTTTCTCTACAAATCATAAAATAAAATTATCTATATATATAACAGGATCCATTATGCATGAACCAAAATTATATATTAAACTTAATTTAGTTGATATTAATTAAGATTAATAAAATTAGTTTTAGGAAAGGGGTTTGAGTGATTTCAGATAACAAGTAAAACTCAATCCAAACTGAATCCTAAAGAACTCAAACTTTATCCAACTTGAAAAATAAAATATCCGAATAGAACGTATGATCATGTTAATTTTAAAAAAAAAAAAAAAAAAACGTATGATCATGTTATCGGAAATTCGAGAAGTCAAAAAAATATATTCGGAAGCCTAACAGACGCCCACCCGTCCAATGGGCTTTTTCTTTCTTTTCTCTGCGTTGTTAATAAATGGGCTTTCACAAGGACAAACAAATAAAACAAATGGGCTTAGTTAAGCCCCCACTTGTGGACGTCACAATGGTTACAAAGTATTACGTTCTCTCTTAATCGATCAGAACTACATGTCGTTTTAAAATATCAGCTTTGCCTGCGAACAACAACGACGAGCGCCAAAAGAAGAGAAACCCGAAAATGAGTAAAACTTTCCCGCCCATTTATTACTAACGCGAAATTCTCAAAGCTCAGTTCCCATCTTATTCCGTCACCGGACTCCGAAGGATCTCGACGAAGATGGTTTCCACAACCAGCCAATCGGATTCGAAGCAAGAAGCGAAACAAACCCTAAATTCCAAAAACCCTAAAAATGTCTACCAAATCGGAGGCCTTCAAGTCGAATTCCCGTATCAGCCGTACGGGACCCAGCTCGCGTTCATGAGCCGGGTCATATCTACGCTCGATCGTGCCCAGAGAGACGGACACTGCCACGCGCTGCTCGAGTCTCCCACCGGTACGGGTAAATCTCTCTCCTTGCTCTGCTCGGTGCTCGCTTGGCAACAAAACTACAAATCGCGGCTTCTGAAAGGAAATTTGTCGCATTCGAAGCCTGCGCCCGAAGCAGCCACCGACCCATTGAATCACGGAGGTGGATTCATACCTGAAACGCAGCCCTCGGGTTCGTGATTCCTTGCCAAAATTGCATATATTGATTGGGTTTTAGATTTGGGAATATTAATTTTTGAAATTCTGGTTAATCTCTGAATAGATACTCCTTTGCCTAGTAACGTGGAACCAACTGAAACTGCAGCTAAGAAGAGAACCAAAATTCCTACCATATACTATGCTTCGTAAGTATGATTACATTCACCAATTTTTGTAAATGTTGCTGGTGAAACTATGTTTTCTTGATTCTTATTGATTGTTTGCTTTTGTTTTTATAGACGAACTCATTCTCAGATCACTCAAGTCATTCGTGAGTATCGTAAAACTGGTTACAGAGTTCCCATGGCTGTATTGGTATGTCAAATTTTAATTTTGCTCTCTTTAAGGATTTGTTTTGTTTATGGTTAATCAAGATGATTTGTGTTTTCTTACACTCATCAAAGTTGTTTTATTTTTTTCTTTTTCTTTCCTGGATCCATCTTCGTCATGTAAGGCTTCAAGAAAGCATTACTGCACTAATCGTCATGTGCACGGGAAAGAGAATGTAGATGAAGAATGGTAAATCTTCATCCACATTCATATCATCTCACCATTTTTTTCAGTTGCAAGATAACTTCTATGCTAACATATATTGTTTTGTCCAGTCGGTTGCTACTAAAAGATAAGGCAAACATACAATGTTCTGAGTTCAAGTGAGTCTTTTCCTGATCATCTAAGTTATTTGTTTTTCCTCTTTTGTTGTTAGCTCGTCAAATCATGTAATTTGTTTTTCTTAACTTCCAGGAACGTTAGTAAAATCACAGCTCACCCATCGCTTCAACAGAGAGGTCACAACGAGGTTCACGATATTGAAGATCTTGTAAAAGTTGGAAAAAGTGTTAGAGGTGAGACTTGGTTTCTATTTTCAGTTTTAATTTATTGCATCTTTCTATTTCTTAATCTCAGAGAATTTTCTTTGTAGGCTGCCCATATTATGCTGCCTGGTCAATGGCGGAGAATGCGCAACTGGTTTTTTGCCCTTATTCATATATAGTTAATCCTGTCATTCGAGCAGGAGTTGAAGTAGATCTGAAAGGAGCGATTATAATATTTGACGAAGCACAGTAAGCTTCAGAACCCTTTTTTAGGTTTTACAGATTAGCACTTATAATTTGCTGGTATGAAACATTAGTTGGCAACAAGTTTGTGAAGTTGGTGGTTAAGTCCGTGGACTAAACACTTTTCCTGTTCGCAGCAATATGGAAGACATTGCTCGTGAAGCAGGAAGCATTAACTTGGAAGAAGAGACTCTTTTCAGTATGTACAACTCAAATATCTCTGCTATTATTCATGGTTTTGTTCACTGACTTCTACTTTACTAATGTTGCTTTGTGTTATGCAGAATTGCAGAATGAACTAGAACAGATGAGCGTGGGGCAGCCAATGATATATCAACCCTTGTGCGAAGTAGTAGAGGTAATTCATTAGCTGCAAGATAATATTCATAGGTACAATTGCTGACTACTTTTTAATATCGAGTGTTCTATATATATAGGGATTGATAAGCTGGATTGGAAGAAAAAAGGATTCTCTAGAAAAACGTGATTTTCAGCACTATTTCTCTAGGTACGTTGAAACTCTTCTTCCGATCATCTCTTTACTTTATAATTTGGAAAGGGTTCCAACTGTATCTATATTCTTGGTTTTCTTATTTCCCATGAGAACTGTTTTGCTGCAAATGTAATTTGTTGGAAGCAGGCATATATATATATGCATTACTCTTCATAAATTTATTTGCTATTTATCATTTAACAGCTGGACTGGAGATAAAGCTCTAAGAGAGCTCGAGGAATCTAATATTACTCGGGAATGCTTCCCAATCTTATTGGAATGCTTTACAAAGGTAAGTTAGTTCTTCTCTGTTATCTGGCTGGCCCACAGACCTTTATACGATACTTGAATGTGACATTGTGCTTACTGCAAAAGGCGATCAGAACATCAAAGGAAGCAGAAATGGAACCAGATATGCTTCATTTAAGTGGGATATCTGTCTTGACACTAGAAGGTTTTTTGCATCACACTAACTTTATTAGGCATTGTTCTCTGTATTATCATTTTAAGGATGAAAGAGCTTATTTGCCCAACTTCATGCAGAGTTGTTCGCTTCACTTACATACTTCTTTTCAAGAAATGGAAGTCACATCTTAGATTACCAACTGGGTTTACAACGCTCTACTAAAAGAGGTAGAAGTTAATTTCTGAGGGGTCTATTTAGCGGAATTTGTTGAAGTTTTACCCGTCTGTAGAAACAAAAGGTGTTCATTTTTGGTCTACTGGGATGCAGGAGATTCTTCTGGTACCTGGACGCATACTTTCAGCTTGTGGTGTATGAATCCGTCCGTTGTTTTCAAAGACTTAGCTGATCTTTCTTTATCCATCATTTTAACATCCGGGTAAGTAGTATCCTGACTTTTGCTTCGGCAAAGAATTATGTCATCCTTCTCAAAGTCACGTACACCTTTTCATCTGGAACTTTTTAAAATTTAGAACTTCTTGTGTACTTCTGCAAAGAGTATGGTCTTGTTAGAAACCACGACATCATCAATGTACAATGAATCATACTCATCTTTTTTAGTTAAGTTTGATCACATTTTTGGTTGCGGCCTTATATGTATTTCAACATTAGATCTATGCATAGCATTCTACTCTTCACCTTACCCCATGGGATAGGGGTTTGCTAAATTTTCAATGTTTCTTGAGTCATCTCTTTCAGTATTGATGAAGTTTTTTGAGTTTCTTGGTTGTGAAATATAGGACTTTGTCACCGATGAATTCTTTCTCATCTGAACTTGGGATGCAGTTTGGCACATGTTTAGAAGCTCCACATGTGATTGATGTTAATCTGCAGGTTTTTACTAAATCTCTCCACTTAGCAACAGTTTCCAGAACTGAATGTACGATTTAACAGCCTCTTTGTTCCAGGTGTGGGCTGGTGCAATCTCCAATGGTCCTGGTAATTATCCCCTAAATGGAAGTTATAAAACAGCTGATTCATACTCGTTCCAGGTACTTTGCATTATAGCCACCGTTTCAAGCTCTTTTTGCATGTAAATCTGTTGTTCTTGAACAGAGATGCATTGTTTGCGTGTATTGACACGATGCTTTACATTTCTTTGAAGGATGCTCTAGGGAAATCGTTGGAAGAAGTTTGCACTATTGTACCAGGTGGCTCGCTAGTATTCTTTCCAAGCTATAAGTTGATGGAAAAACTCTGCACTCGTTGGCGTGAAACTGGGCAATGGTCTCGGCTCTGCTTGAAGAAGGACCTTTTTGTTGGTGAGTAGCTTTTATCTTCTATGATCATATTTAGAAACTGTTGCAAAAAATCATATAGTGATGCATTTTGTTTTCTTGTCAAAATCTCAAATAAATTGTCCTTTGTTGCAGAGCCAAGAGGAGGAGCCCAGGATGAATTCGATTCTGTTCTGAAGGGTTATTATGATTCTATACGCGGGAAGAACAGGTTGATTGGAAGAAATAGAAGAGTTAAGAAAGCAGGGCCTGTTAAAACTGAAGCTCAAGATGATTCCAAGAAAGGAGCTGCATTTCTTGCAGTTTGTAGAGGAAAGGTTTGCCTCTCTTTTTTTGTCTTGGTTTCTATAATTGGTGAACAATCTATGGGAGCAATCCTTTCCTAAGATACAGGTGTAATTGGATTTGAGATTTGAGTTAGTCGACATGTTTCTCTCAGGTTTCAGAAGGAATTGACTTTGCTGATGACAACGCCAGGGCGGTGGTATCCTTTTTAACTGTCTTGGTATTTTGTTTAGTCAGTTACTGTAAACCTTTGCTGCGGTAGATGCTTTAGAATAAAGGATTTATACTGCTCAATTTGGCAAATGAAGGGCTGTTAAACCTTGATGATTACACACAGATAATTGTTGGCATTCCATTTCCCAACTTGTAAGATTTCTTTTTCCCTTTTAAAATTGTCAGCTTCGTTCCAAATCTTCCTAGGAGAACAGTTTTCTAACGAGTCACTTTATTGCCAGGCATGATCTTCAAGTCGGACTAAAGAAAAAATATAATGATACGTATAAATCATCTAAAAACCTTCTTGGAGGGAGTGACTGGTATTGCCAACAAGCCTATCGTGCTTTGAATCAAGCAGCAGGTTCGATGTGACAACTTGCACTGTCACTTGGTTCCAGTCAATATTAATACTGTAACAGGCTAATCTTCATGGTGTTTTTGTTTACAGGGCGATGTATCCGTCATAGATTTGATTATGGTGCCATCATATTTCTGGGTACGTATAAGATTTCAATGGATAGTCACTGCTCAACAGTATTTAATTGTTCAATTCAGTTATGAGAGCTTTGTCTTGTTTTGGTGTCCAGATGAGCGATACAGAGAACAAAGGAACAGAGCGTCTATTTCAAAGTGGCTAAGGCAGTCTATCAAACTCTATGATAATTTTGAAGAATCTATGGAAGGGTTGAGATCTTTTTTCATCAGTGCCAAGGTTCAAACCATCGCAGTTCCTTCTGAGAAACTTTATTACATAATCATTAAAGTTCTTTGAGAATTGCATGCAGGAACGAGCTGACAGTAAGATGTTAGGGTCCCAGGATCAAACTGTTGAGCAGAGCTTTTCCTCGGAAAACCAAAGAAAGGAATGCAAAAGGAAGGAAAATCAGACTCGGAAGAAATGTAGTCTTGCAGAACCAAAAGTACATTCTAAAAGCAAATAATTTTTCTGGTTTGTGGTGTTTTCTCATGAATTCATTTTCTTATTGATCATGAATTTTTGTCCAGGATATCGCAGATAAGAAGGTGGTGGACGTGGAGGACTATACAAGTTCGGATTCAAAATATCATTTTATGAACGGAGACTGGAAACCAAAAATAGCTGAAGGTCCGAGATCCATGCGGCTTTCTGGTGTGAACTATGGAACCTCCATTTCCCAGTTATCATCTGTAGGTGACATACCTGCTCAGACATTCATTCAAGCTAAAGTGGAAGAAGTTATTGACCTTGAGTGTGGGGTCAAACCTGAGCCTGGGTAAATATATCAGACAAGTTTTGCTTTATATTTACCGGGATTTTATAAGATTCACACCATATAAGAAAAATGAGGAATAATTGTCCTAAAGTGGCATGATCGTTAGAGGTAGTTTCAACTCAAGAACTAGCATGTCATGTGAATTTTTAATTAAAATAATGCAGAACGTAAGTTTATATTATACATATGTTTGAGCAAACTTAAAAACTGTCATGTGCAGGTATTGTGAGGTGTCGTCGGTAACCAATTGTGATGAAGATCCAGAAACATCTTTTGTTAAGGAAATCTCTGGTATGTTCAAAGGTATTTCTACAGCCAGTCCATGTTCTTGCTCGAAGAATGAGAGCTCTAGCCCAGCAACAGGTCTCAGATCTCCGAGGTCTCCTGATCAATACCTAAAGCAGCATATATCCACTGGAAATTTCAGAAAATCTCCTCTTGAAGCAGAGTCACCTGTGAACACGAGTGTAAATTCCCTTGCTTGGAAGAGAAGAAAGTTTACAAGCTCTCCAGTCATTGACCTTGAAGAAGAAATCTGTAATGCTCCTAGTACTAGACCCATGGATCACACGAGTTTCACAAGAAGAATTGAATTTGGGTTAGGGAATACCGAGTCAAGATCCCAAAACGACAATATATATGCTTTTCCAGAAGTAAATCAGAGAGTGGTGAAAATATCTTGTTCACTCTGCAGAAATTCTTTAGGCCACCCTGAGAACCACTCACATCCCAAATGCTTGTTGACTTCGTCGTCCAAAACGTATTTGCTGTCTCTTCTGAAAGAAACATTAGGAACTGGTCCTGCAGAAATGCCAACAAGTGTTTCAGTTGTCATGACAGATTGCGCGTTAGTCAATCAGAGACTCTTTAGAAGTTTTGAAAGCTCAAAAGGTCAGGGTATTTGGTGCGAGCAAGATGGATGTGTATTTAATACTATCTTTTGCCCTTTCTGTAGTATCCCAAATACGTGTCTCGGTGTGCAAGTTATGGCCACCGATTCATCAAATGTCCAGTTTCTAAGCAAAGTAAGCTGACTTTAGTGGTGATTCTTCGTAACGCTAAGCATCTCTCATTTATGATTTGCTTTTTTGTCTTGACCTCTCTGCTAATATCAGGATATATATTTACTTGTTGGCAGGTTTTGTTCTTTGCTGATCAAGTGGATGTCACAGAAGATGATGCAAGCAAGGAAACAGCGTTAAAGCATAAGGTATTCTTGCACGCCGTACTCTTATATAAGAGAAGCAATATGATGTTCAGTTGGGGAACAAATGGATATACACTTTTGAGATCGAACTAAGATGAGTTTAGTGCTTTCAAGACAAAAAGTCTAGTCTAAATATAGTTTTAGATCGACTTCATTGTAGTAATAAACAACAATCTTTCTATTGGTTTTGTAGAAATCTCCTGATGGCACTAATACAGATGCGGACAAGAGTGATGTGTTTAAGTCAATAGAGAGATTTGCGTACTCCCCAAAGCAGCAGGAAGATTCAGGAGGCTGGAGGACTACAAAATCAAAGGTCTGAGAAAGACAAATAACACGCATTCCGGTCTCAAACTATGTTTACTGGTAGTCTAGTTCTCTAACTTCAATTTTAATTATCTTCCTCTTCGTGCAGCTGAGACTACCGAAACGCAGTTTGACAGCAAGCAAGAAGGCCTAGAAGAAGGGTGTATTTATGCATTAACACGCTAAACCGGTCTGATTCACAGTGAGGGGGTAGTCAAGATAGCCAAACCGGCATCAACCTGCCCTCAACCTATGTGAACCAAAGGAACTTCTGCTCGTGTCGTTCGGAACTTAACTTGTGTACATGTCGTGACGATTCCGCAGCTCATGGTGGATCGGTCATATGTATATACATTTTTGAAACTTGAAAACTCTATTAACTTTGAAATATATTATGAAAGATATGTTTTAAAAGAGTGATTTCTTAAATACTAAAAAGGCAGAGAGAAGACAATGACAAATCATAGCAATCTTTCTCAATTATGTAACTATATCTCTCTGTCAAACTATAAGTATAATAATTGCGATTTGCTTAATCCCATGTCGTCCATAATCAGTGGATGCGAAAGTATTGCTGTTCGCTCTTAACAGATAAGAACTGTACGTCGTTTTTTTTAAGACCCTTAGCTTCCCAGCGAAGCTAGATTTTTCCCGCCCACTTTTTTAACAAAGCAAAATTCTCGAACCTCAAAGGAGATTCTCCTACTTCTTCTTTTTTCTTCCGTCATTGACTCCGACGGATCTCGACGAAGATATGGTTTCCACAACCATCAAATCGGATTCGAATCACGACGAGAAACAAACCCTAAACTCCAAAAACCCTAAAAATGTCTACCAAATCGGAGGCCTTCAAGTGAAATTTCCGTACCAACCTTACGGGACCCAGCTTGCGTTCATGAGCCGTGTCATTTCTACGCTCGATCGTGCCCAGAGAGACGGTCACAGCCACGCTTTGCTCGAGTCTCCCACCGGTACGGGCAAATCTCTTTCCTTGCTCTGCTCGGTGCTCGCTTGGCAACAGAGCTACAAATCGCGGTTTCCGAAAGAAAATTTGTCTCATTCGAATTATGGAAGTGAAACACAACCCCCAGGTTCGTGTAAGGTCCTAATGAAATTGCATCTATACAATTAGGTTTAGATTGGAAAAAGTCTTAAATTTTCAATCTCGTGGTTATCTCTGAACAGATGCTCCTTCACTTAGCAATGTGGAGACAGTTAAACCTGAAGTTCCTACCATATACTATGCTTCGTAAGCATTTTACATTGATTAATTTCGGAAATCTTTTGTAAAGTTATGTTTTTTTTTTTTCTTTTATTGTTTTGTTTATTGTTTTTTTAGACGAACTCATGCTCAAATCGCTCAAGTCATTCGTGAGTATCGGAAAACCGGTTACAAAGTTCCCATGGCTGTATTGGTATGTCAAAATTTGGTCTTTCTCTCATTTTAGGAACTTGTTTAAAATTTATGGTTTAGTCAAAGATAATTTATCTTCTTTTTCCTTCTTGGGTCCATCTTCATTGTGTTAGGGTTCACGTAAACGTTACTGCACCAATCGTCATGTACAAGGAAAAGAGAATGTAGATGAAAAATGGTAAATCTTTATCTACATTCAAATACCATTTGATCAGTATCTTTTCCAGCTACGGCATAACACCTCTATTCTAACAACATCTATTTTCTTTTTCTAGTCGGTTGCTCCTAAAAGATAAGAAAAACGTAAAATGCCCCGAGTTCAAGTGAGTTTCTCTTGATAAATCTAAGTTCTTCATTTTTTCCTCCTTTGTTGGTAAAATCATGTAATTTGTTTTCCTTAACTTCCAGACGCGTCGATCATGTCCTAGCATCACTTCAGCAAAACTGTCACGATGGTGTTCACGATATTGAAGATCTTGTAAAAATTGGAAAAGATGTTAGAGGTTAGATTTGGTTTAAACTTATAATCAATACTTTTCAGCTTTTTAACCTCTACTAATTTTCTTTTAGGCTGTCCATATTTTGCTTCGTGGAGAATGCTGGAGGTCGCACAATTGGTCTTTTGCCCTTATTCCTATATTATTGATCCTGTCATTCGTGGAGGAGTAAATCTGCAAGGAGCGATTATAATCTTTGACGAAGCGCAGTAAGCTACCTGCTTAGTTTATACATATTTACATTTGTAATTTGCTGGTAATGAAACATAATGTTTTCAAAGTTCTTAAGCATGCTTAGTAATGTTGATGGTTAAGGCCGTCTACTAAACACTTTCACTGTCTTTAGCAATATGGAAGACATTGCTCGTGAAGCAGGAAGCATTAACTTGGAAGAAAAGACTCTTTTCAGTATGTACTAATCAAACTATCACTGCAGCTATTAATTATGGTTTTGTTGACTGAACTTTACTAACGTGGTTGAGTGTAATGCAGGACTGCGGAATGAACTAGAACAGATGAGTATGGAGGAACTAGAGACATATCGACCCTTGTGTAAAGTAGTAGAGGTAAGTCATTATCTGCAAGATAATAGTCAGAGGTATCTTTGCTGACAACTTTTGTAATACTCAGTGTTCTATGCATCTAGGGATTGATAAGCTGGATTGGAAGTAAAAGGGATTCGCTAGCGAAACGTGATTCTGAGCAATATTTCTCGAGGTAAATTGAAACTTTTCATCTGATCTTCTACTTTACTTTACAGTGGAAAAAGGGTTCCAACAGTTGTTACATTCTTGGTCTAATCACCATGAGAACTGGTCTTGTTGGACAACTCATGCTGTATACATTGTTACTCTACGCTGCATTAGTGACTCAAATGTGTTAAATATAGACCTCGTGATAACCCAAGAGAAATGTCAAACTTTTGTGATTATATTTGCATCTAGGCATTTTGTGCATTGACATGTGTAGTGATAAGCGTTTCATCTAGTGTTTGACAGAAAGAGTGCTCCAGCCATTGGTATTGGAACTTATTTTCCCAAAATATATTTAGTTGAGTAGGGAAACAATTTTAGACCACATATGAAATGATAGAGGCTATACCCTTCTTGTATGTTTCATATATTAACTGTGACAGCATCACTCAACCAAAAAATCTAATTAGTATCCATGTGGGTTTGAGTGAAAATGATACTATTGCCAATAAGACCCTTGCATGCTCCCATGAAATGCAATTTTATGGTTTAAGCTTGGATCTAAAATTTTGTCATTTCTCAACATTTAGAGAACCTGATATCTACTTTCTATTTCTTTTTTTGCAAATTTAATTCGTAGGAGGCAAGCTGATTTATATGCATCACTATGAAACCTTTGCTATTTATCATGTAACAGCTGGACCGGAGACAAAGCTTTAAGAGAGCTCGAGGAAGCTAATATCACTCGAAAATGCTTGGAAGGCTTCAATCAGGTAAGTCATTTCTTCTATGATATCATCTGGCTAGGCCCACATGCCTTTATACGATGCTTGAATAGTTGAATGTGACATTTGTGCTTACTGGTCAAGGCGATCACAAACGCAGAGGCAGCAGAAATGGAACCAGATATGCCTTTTTTGAGTGGGCTATCTGTCACGACACTAAAAGGTTTTTTTTGTCTCTCCAACTTTTGTGTGTCTCCCTTTAACCCATTAAGCATTGATCTCTGTAATATAATTTTGAAGATTCGAGCTTATTGCACAATTTTCATCATGCAGAGTTGTTTGCTACATTTACATACTTCTTTTCGAAAAATGGAAGTCACATCCTTGATTACGAACTGGGTTTACAACGCTCTCGTAAAAGAGGTACAAGTGAAATTTTTATAGACCTATACTTAGACGAATGTGTGGAAACTTCTCTCATAATTAACGTTGCTCTGCTGGGATTCAGGAGATTCTTCTGGTACCTGGACGCATACTTTCAGCTTGTGGTGCATGAATCCGTCTGTTGTTTTAAAAGACTTGGCTGATCTTTCTTTATCCGTCATTTTAACATCTGGGTAAGCAGTGTCTGTGCATAGCATTCTACTCTTCCCCTTAATCCATTGGCTAGTGGTTTTTCTAAATTTCCACTTGAGCTATCTCTTTAAGTAATGATTTATAAGTTTTTGAGTTTCTTGGCTGTGAAATATAGGACTTTGTCACCGATGAATTCTTTCTCATCTGAACTTGGGATGAAGTTTGGTACTTGTTTAGAGGCTTCACATGTGATTGATGCTAATCTGCAGGTTTCTGACTAAAGCTCTCCACTTAGCAACAATTTTGCAGAACTGAATACTTGATCTAACAGCCTCTTTATTCCAGGTGTGGGCTGGTGCAATCTCCAACGGTCCTGGTAATTTTCCTCTAAATGCAAGCTACAAAACAGCTGAAGCATCTTCATTCCAGGTACTGGTTCTAGCCCTTTTTCCGGCCTGTAAATGTGTTCTTCTTGTACTGTGATGCAAATTTTTCACTGTGTTGTAAAACGCTGCTTTGAAGGATACTCTAGGGAAATCGTTGGAAGAAATTTGCACTATTGTACCAGATGGCTCTCTCGTATTCTTTCCAAGCTATAAGTTGATGGAAAAACTCAGCACGCGTTGGCGTGAAACAGGACAATGGTCTCGGCTCTGCTTGAAAAAAGAGCTTTTTGTTGGTAAGTTAACATTCATATTCTGTGATCAATGTAAAAACTAACTGTTGCTACAAATCATATAGTGATGCATTTTTTTTTGAGTTTCTTGTCGATCAAATAACTGTCCTTGGTTGCAGAGCCAAGAGGAGGAGGTCAGGAAGAATTTGATTCTGTTCTAAAGGGTTATTATAATTGTATACTCGAAAAGAACAGATTTGTTGGAGGAAACAGAATAGCTAAGAAAGCAGGGGCAGTTAGAATTGAGGTTCAAGATGATTACAGGAAAGGAGCTGCATTTTTTGCAGTATGTAGAGGAAAGGTTTGTTTTTTTTTAACTTGTCTTTGGTTTCTGTGATTGATGTTCATTTAAAGGGACCAATCCGATCTCACGAATATAACCTGAGATTTGAGTTTTACACCTGATTCTCACAGGTTTCAGAGGGGCTTGATTTTACTGATGACAATGCCAGGGCGGTGGTATCCTTGCAATACAAGCTTTAGGATATATTATTGATAAATAGGATTTATATCTGTTAAGCCTTAACAGTTACATACAGATAATAATTGGCATTCCATTTCCAAACTTGTAAGAACTTCAGTTCCCTTTATAAAAAATTCAGCTTCGTTCTTAATCTTCTTGGAGGGGGAAACAGTTTTCTTACGAATCACTTTCTTGTCAGGCACGATGTTCTAGTCGAACTAAAGAGAAAATACAATGACACGCACAAGTCATCTAAAAACCTTCTTGGAGGGAGTGAGTGGTATTGCCAACAAGCCTATCGTGCTTTAAACCAAGCAGCAGGTACATTGTGAATAACTTGCGTTTCTGTCACTTGGTTCATGTCAATTTCAATAATGTTGTCATTGTGTTTTTCTTTACAGGGCGATGTATACGGCATAGGTTTGATTATGGTGCCATCATTTTCTTGGGTAACTATAAGATTTCAATATATATATGATATCTTTTCAGTTCAGTTATGATAGCTCTGAGTTTTCTTGTGATGATGTCCAGATGAGCGATACAGACAACCAAGGAACAGAGCATCGATTTCAAAGTGGTTAAGGCAGTCTATCAAACTTTATGATAATTTTGAAGCTTCTATGGAAGGGTTAAGATCTTTTTTCAACAGTGTCAAGGTTCGAACCATGTCATTCCTTTTCCATGAAACTTTTATATTATATCATTATTAATATTCTTTTGAGAATTGCCTGCAGGAGCGAGTTGACAGTAAGATGTTAGAGTCCTCGGAAAACCAAAGCAAAGAATGCAAAAGGAAAGAAATTCAGATTCAGAACAAACCTAGTCATGTGGAACCACATGTACATTCTTAAAGCAAACTAATTTTTCTTTGCTTTGCGATGTTTAAATTCTCATGAATTCATTTTTTAAAATTGAACATGAATTCGTGTGCAGGATATGGCAGGTAGGATTGTGGTGGACGTGGAGGACTATACAAGTTCGAATCCAAAATACTATTCTACGAACGAAAGTAAGGGCTTTTCGGATCACAAAGACGTGAAACCAAATATAGCTGAAGGTTTAAGATCCACGGGGCTTTCTGGTGTGAATCATGGAACCTCCGTTACTCAGACATTCATTCAAGTTAAAGAGGAAGCTAAATGCTACAAAGAAGTCATTGACCTTGAGCCTGGGTAAATATACTGTGGCATACTTGTACTTAAGTGGCATGTTTGTTAGAGTTAGTTTCAACTACAAGAAGTAGCATGTCATGTGATCTTTGAACAAACTTAAAAACTGTCATGTGCAGGTGTTGTCAGGTGTCATCGGTTACCAACTGTGATGAAACCTCTAGTATGTCTGCATCCAGTCCATGTTCTAGCTCGAAGAATGAAAGCTCTAGCCCAGCAACAGGTCTGAGATCTCTGAGGTCTCCTGATCAATTCTTAAAGCAGCATAGATCTACTCCAGGTTTCAGAAGATCTCCTCTTGGTGCTGAATCGTCTGTAATAGTAACTCCGAAAAGATATTCCATTGGTGAACCAGATTCACCTTTGAACATGAGCGTTAATTCCCATGCTTTGAAGAGAAGAAAGTTTACTAGCTCTCCAGTCATTGACCTTGAAGAAGAAAACAGTAATGATCACACGAGTTTCACAAGAAGAATTGAATTTGGGTCTGGGAGTACCGAATCAAGATCCCAAAACGACAATATATATGCTTTTCCGGAAGTGAATCAGAGAGTGATGAGGATATCTTGTTCGCTCTGCAGAAGTCCTTTAGGTCATCCTGAGAGCCACTCATATCTTAGTTGCTCGTTGACTTCGTTGTCCAAAACGTATTTGCTGTCTCTACTGAAAGAAACATCGAGAACTGGTTCTGCAGAGATGCCAACAAGTGTTTCTGTTGTCATGACATATTCCTCGTTAGTTAATCAGAGACTCTGTGGTAGTTTTGAAGGCCCAAAAGGAATTTGGTGCGAGCAAGATGGATGTGTTTTCAATACTATCTTTTGCCCTTTCTGCAGTATCCCAAACACGTGTCTTGGAGTGCAAGTCATGGCTACTGATTCATCAAATGTTCAGTTTCTAAGAAAAGTAAGCTGACTTTAGTGCTGCCTTTTCAGAGTGCCAAGTATATCTTCTTTATGATTTGGTTCATTTTCTTCAGCTGTGCTGATCTCAAGACCTCTATTTACTCGTTGGCAGATTTTGTTCTAATTTGCTGATCAAGTAGATATCACGGAAGATGCTGCAAGCGAGGAAACAGCGTTATAAACTAAGGTATCCTTGCAATCTGAGGTTTCAGTTTGGAATAAATGGAGATGCAAAAAGATTTTTGTAACTTATTGAACTACAAAAAGCTAAAGTCTATATAGACCCTGTTTACTGCTGGTGGGGTCTAGTCCACTAACCCCAATCTTAGTAATCTTCAATATTGCAGTTGAGACTACCAAAATGCAGTTTGGCAACAAAGCAAGAAGGCCTAGAAACAGGATAGGTTTCATGCATCAACAAGCTGAACCGGTCTGGTTCATAGTGAGGGGTAGTCAAGGCACCCAAACCGGTATCAAGTTATCGTAAACCGATGTGAACCTAGGAATTTTGCTCCTGTTGGTGAAGAAAGATTTTGGCTTTTGCATTATTGCATCTGAGCATGGCCCAGCTTTGTTCGGAACTTAACTTGTGTTCATGTCGTAGCGATCCCGTAGCTCATGGTGGATTGGTCATATATACATGAGATACATAATTTATTAGATTATATAAGATATATTATTTCCCATCTTTATGAATACAAAAAAAAAAAAAATTCCTCACACCGATATTCATATATTTGAATCTCTCGTTAATTATGGAAATTCTACTAGCAAACTCAAGAATTCCACATTGTTTCATTCCTCAAAGATTTTCGTATATCTAGAAAATGGAATTTGTCGTCACAGATAAGTTGTATGAATAAAAACCACCAGAAGAAATAAGTCATTAATTTTTTTTGTCAATGTGGCAGTAGTCAGTGTGTCACCTGCGTGCAGGGCATGATTGATTAACCTTTCCGTAAGCCACACGGAGAATCATTAATTTGTTCCAATTGTTCTTGACTTCTCGTGCCGCAAACCGCAAACGCGAATAAAAACTCATATTATCTCAAAAGTACTCGACTATGATTCAACGGAATAAAACTTGTATGTACAAATCCCAATGATAGAGACATGCAAGAAAACGGTTTTGTATGCTCATGAATCTCTTTCTCCGTTCTCCTCTCTCTTTTTTTTTTTCTTAATTCGTCAATCTGAGTAACAAGGTGAATGATTTCAATTTTCACCCTATAATATAAAATCTTTTTCTCACACACGATAACATCCATTTATTGGGAGACAACCAAATATTGCTTTAGTTTGGTGAAAACTGAGAGAAGAGACTAGAGTTCTTCATCTTTCCTTCTATAATAAGAATTTAGCTCTTTAGAAATCCCCCCCCATCTAGCAAATGCTCAATCCCTGAAACCACAGAAATATTTTTAATCACGATATATAACCAAATGCATAACGTAAAATCATAAGGAAAAAGGTCAAATTTTATATTAAGATATTACCTAAATCAGGAGTCGGAAAGAGTATATGGTCATAAGACTCAAACCCTCCAGAATCTCCACAACTCCTCTCCTCTGTCGTCACCGCCGCATCCACAGCCTGAACAGTCGTGGTCGTCGTCGGAGGCTGCTTTCGTTTGGACCGAGCTCGTCGGTTTTGAAACCAATTGTATACATTTTTGTCTGTGATCTGTCCGTGTTGAGACAGCTCCGTCGTGATCTCTTTTATCCTCCGTGGATTTGGTGTTCCGCTTCCTCCCTCGTAAATGCTTTCAAGAATCTGAAGTTGCATCGTTGTCGGAGTCCAACGATGCCGATTCGATATTTTGTGAGAGCTTGACGATGCCACCATCAGGTCAAAGTATCCGCCTCCAGTTGGATTCATTCCTAGTGTATCTTCTCAAATCGTTATAACAAAAAACATGTTACGTGAGCTATAAGTTTCTTCAGACATTTGTTTTCTCCTAACCCACTAAAAGTCAATACACGCAAAGACTTGTAAACGGCTATTAATCGTTAGGCGCTTACCCACTAAACCGCTCTTCGCTAAATGGTTTATTTATTAACTAACAACGCCTACTAGGCTACTAATGCCTAAAAGGCATGTTGAACCTTGAGTTAAGGTTTATCCAGTGAACATTGAGAAAAGCGTTTGATTTCGTGTGTTTTAAACGTATTACAAACGCAAACGCCGTTTTCACTTTCTTGGACTAAACTATAACACCTCGGTAAGTTTGGTCGCATCTCATCAAAAGCCACGTTCTTCTTGAAACACGTCTTTACTTTATACCGCTTACTCGTCTTCCGTGAAAGTGATGTTTGTATGTAAATCAAAAGAAACACAAATGATTAGAGAGAGTTTGTAGTGTCCGTACCTGTTAAGAGAGGAAGTTTAGAAGAGAGAGACTCGTGGAGGACAACGAGCTGGCCAGAAATGACGGCGTAAATGGCGATCTGCTTACGGAGAATCTCCATTTGCTCCTCCGTCATAACTCTTCCATCGTACGCACCGTATTGGCTCTCTCTCTCCATTTCTCTTTCACCACTTTGCTTTCTCCTCTTCCTTTTTCACCTATACATATGATGGATATGAACAAGAGACAATATGAGAAAATGACTGATTTTATTTAATTATTTTATTATGACCGTTAAAAATTAGAACATCTTTTTGGAAACATCTCTTGGTTAGAGATCAATTAGCCCGATTTGATTTTTCTCAATTACCGACCAGTTAATAAAAGTTATTCCGGGAAACATTTGGATTATAATTGATAAAAATATTAAATTCAAATTATGTGATCATATAACCATCGATCTGATTGTAGATTCTAGATTACACCTTTTCTTATTGATGGTAAAATGTTGAAAACAAAAGTTAAAAAATTACAGATATCATCGAGACATCGTCTTCTATGTCCCTAAATCATCTCGACAAATCTCTCATGTCCCCGTTCTATTTTTTTTTGTTTTTAACATTATTTTAAATACAAAAGTAAAGGGAAAGACATAAAACCCAAGACAACTTAAAAGAATCACAATTTTACCAAACATAAACCGGAATTAAACCAACTCCTCATCTAAATCCCTAATTTGTCAATTTGGGGAAAAAATCAGAAACTTTCTCTCCTTTCTCTCACATTCACGCGACTCCTCTCCTCTTCTCCGACTCTTCTTTTGAGTCTCGTTCTCCTCTTCTCTCATCTCTAAATCAGAAATCGTCGACCTCGCCGTCTCAACAATGGTGGAAACAAGAAGAGGAGCTAAACGGAATGAGATTCTGAAGGAATCGCCGACCTCGCCGAGGGGTAGGAAGAAATCGTAGGCGAGTAGGAAGCCACTGGTTGATTGGTGTCATTTCCATTGTTTTGTGCGAAGGAAAACTATGTAGAATTGGGGAATATTAGGTAAAAATTTGAATTATTTGTTGAGTAACACTAGGAATATTTGGTAAAACTAGTCGCGATAGCCTTTTGTAAAACTAGTAAAAGTTGGGAAAACTGGGTAATACTGGGGAAAACTATTGGGAATTGTGATGTACTACTGGTATAACTGATGTAGAACTCAATGTTTCTTGCAGGATAATGAGGGAACCATGGCAGCTGGAATGTACTTCTTACCAACGGAGTACAAAAAGCAAATCAAGCTGGGGACAAGGTGTTTCATATATGAAGTTCTTAAGGGAGTGAAGACAAACTTGTTTTGTGGTTGAAGTTTGAAACTTTATGGGAAACTCTGAACTTTGGCCGTTTTTTGGAACTTGTTTATTTGTTCCTTTTTTTTGATGTTTTCACATTTTGGTTTAGAACTGGTTGAACTTGTTGTGGTAATTCTCTTATTCTAGTTTGAACTATGTTGGGCAATGCTAGAATAGAAAAGACAAAGACAATTAAACACAACATAAATCTTACCAACCACAAGTATAAACAATAACATAAAATGGATAAGTCTTAAGAAACACATAAACTGATACAACTCTTGACAAACAATTATTTATATCATCCGAGAACAAGTTTTAGGAAAGGAAGATTGCGAAGAGAATTTAATTTAGTTAATCATATCCACATGTGGCTTCATCTTCTTCGTCTCCCTCTTGTTCATTTTCTCCTCATATGGATCCAAGATGGAAGGGATAGTAGAGATCGTGAAGAAAGAAAAAAGTGAGAGAGAAATGGGAGAAACAGCAAGAGAGTTATGAGGAAATGAGAGAAATGAGAGAGAGAATGAGAAAATGTGAGAATGTGAGAAATTGAGAGAGAGAATGAGAAAATAAGAGAAAATGAGAGAGGAAAATGGAGAGAGAAATGGAGAATGAGAAATGACAAAATGATTTGAGAGAGAAATGAGAGAGTAAATTTTTTTTCAAAAAATTCTGTGAAAATTCCCTCCAAAATTTCCCTCCAAAAATCCTTCTTAGTAATACCTAAGATAGTAGTAGTACGAAACTTCTTCACAGTTCTACTTTTGGTGTTTTTCATTTTATTTAGTATTACTTAACCCTCAAATATGTTTTAGTAGTTTTACAGTTACGTTTAATGATTTAACATGTAAGACTGATTGTTTTATGGAAAAATATGTTTGAAATCATAATTTCGTTAACTTTTCCTTACTAAGTTGGTTGTCACCAACAAAGTGTTCATGAAAGTATAAGGAAGTATATTGGAGAAATGTTGGGCTTGTGTAACAAAAATCAAATGTAAAAATCAAAATCATATATTTGTTATAATTATATGTAAATACAATAAAATCGAATTTGTTTTTTTAGTTTTACCGTTGATTTATTTTTTTAGAAGGAATACTAATTTAATTTAAAAATCACCCAAAATTAGCTTTTACTAGTGTTACCTTAATAAAAACTTTGTTATTTTCGTTTTACCGTTGATATAATTGTTTAGGCAGATAATTTGGATTGTTCAACGTAGTAACATGTTCGCACTCAAGATGGGAATAAATCAAATATATTACACATAGTTATACTTAGTTTTACACAGTTGTCCAAATCATACAAGTTTTACAACACAAAAGATGGCAATAAATCAAATACGTTCGCACTCAAACATGGCGACAAATCAAATATATTTGACACATTTATACTTAGGTTTTACGCAGGAGTCCTAATCATACAAGTTTTACAACACAAAAGATGACAATAAATTCATTCACCGCTACACCCTCTCCCAAATAACAACCAATAAAACCTTTATAGGCTTGCCTTTTATGCAGTGTTCTGATGTAATCCGGTACATTCTATTCAGACCTATCCGGCACTACATAAATCATCTTGTAGTAAGCCAATGCCCATAGCTCCGTCAAGTAATATTTTGTGCACAGGTCATATAGTTCTAACTGGATATCACGACCACGACCCTGACCAGCTCCAGTTTAACCTTACTTTCATCTAACCCAAGCTTCTTATACATCCTAGCTTCTATCACTGACAAAGTTATCTCCTCCACTGATGTCTTCAAAATTACACTACACATACGACATTGACATTTAAAATATATGGTCACGTGCGTAGTCATTGTATCCTGCCAAAACAATGCAAAAAACTCAATAAATTATCCATAGTTATCCATAGTTATCCACAGTTATACCAGTTACACATTTTCAGTAATACCTGTGTTACTAGTTATACTACATTTATCAGTTCTACTAGTTCTACTTAGTTATACCCAAAATCAATGGTTTCCACTGCAAATGTACTGCCAATTCGATCCATTCAACTACTGAAATTCATTTTTTTACCAATTAAGATTACTAATTGACCCAGAAACATGGGTAATACAACAATGTGCGTACCAAATTCATCAAATCTCAATTGAATCTGAATTTGAAAGCCATAAACCTAATTGAGAACCTAATTTCTACTAAATACAGCTGGAGGAAACAGAAGAATGCAGCACCTGTTTTCAACTATCTGCGACGGAATGCGGCGGCGGAGGTGACTGGAAGTGAATGCGACGGCGAGTGAGTGAGTCGGGGAGAACGAGTGCGAGGGGAGGACGGCGAGCTCGAGATTTTCAGATTTTTTTTTTATTTTCTGTTTTTTCCAATTAAACCAATAAAACAAATCTGGGTATTTTCGGAATTTCCAATCTGTTTAATGAAATAGGGATATATGAGATAAAATAGGGATATAAGAGATTTTAGTTTGGTTTTTGAGGATATACGAGACGATGTCTCGATATCATCAGATGCATATCGTGCATAATTTAAATCCAACACCAAAGATGGAAGAATGTTGAATTCACACTCATGCACAATAATGTCATTTTAATAGAGACAACTAAATATTGCGTAGTTTCATGGAAACAGAGAGAAGAGAAGAGAAGAGACTAGAGATCTTTGTCATTTTTTTTTCTCTCTTCTCTATGTCAGCCTATACGAACTGAAATCTCCAGAAATTTCTTCCCCTCTACTCAACAAATGCTCGATACCTGAACACACAAAAGTTAATTTCAAACCGACCGAACCTAAAAGACCAAATGCATAGGCCTAAAACCATGTCATATGGAACAGTTCTCAAATTATATAAATAATAATAAAAAATATTACCTAAATCAGGACTAGGGAAGAGTATATGTTCATAAGACTCAAATCCTCCAGAATCTCCGCAAGCCCTCCTCTCCTCCGTCGTCACTGCCGCTTCATCAGCCGGACCAATCGTTGCCGTCGTCGTCTGAGGTTGTTTACGTTTGGACCGAGCTCGTCGGTTTTGAAACCAGTTGTAAACATTTGTCTCCGTGATTTGTCCGTGTTCAGACAGTTCCGTCGCGATCTCTCTGATCCTCCGTCGATGAGGTGTCCCGCTTCTTTCCTCGTAAATGCTCTCAAGTATTTGAAGCTGCGTCGACGTCGGACTCCATCGATTCCGAGTCGATATCCTATGAGCGCTTGATGATGCCACCATCGGATCAAAGTATCCACCACCGGTTGGATTCATTCCTGTACGTGAGCCTTAAGTTTCATCCAAGTATAGATATATATATATATATATATATGTATTATCCTAATCGCAAAATGCGTTTGCAAATCGCTAATAACTCAAGTTCAAACCAATCTTCTGAGGAACTAGACGCGAGTTCATGATTATTGTTCAAATCGGATGTAAGATTAAAGGAAAAAAAATAATAAGTGAACAGTTGATCGGATTGTTCGGTCAAAGAGATCATACAAGATAAAATATATTTTATATGCCGCAATACTTTCCAAGGATTAAATAACTAATTATTTTTTTATATAGAACCAATCTATGTCAAAACGGAAAAACCGGTAGCAGCTAAAGTGTCTTGTAATGTCTAAAAGCGAACATTGAGAAAAGCGTTGGAGTTATTATGTATACCAAATGCAAACGCAGACGCAGTTTACATTCTCTTAAACTAACTAAAGTAGTGAGTCAGATGTGTGATTTGAGAAAAGGTTTGCATCTCAAAACCCTGCGTTTTAGACACTTCCTTCCCTAAAACACTCCGTTTACCGTTTTACAAAGAAGCTGATATGGTCAGATGGTCTTATGAAAAATATCCAAGACATGTAAAGTGATTTGTCTGAATATTATTAGAACACACAAACACTCTGTATATATATGTATGTCAGTATGTGTGTTTATATATGTAGAGAGAAAGAGAAGTGTACCTGATGAGAGAGGATGGAAAGAAGAGAGAGAATTGTGGAGGAGAGCGAGCTGTTCACAAATAACAGCGTAAACGGCGATCTGCTTACGGAGAGTCTCCATTTGCTCCTCCGTCATAACTCTTCCAACATACGCACCGTTTTGGCTCCCTCTCTCCATCTCTCTTTCACCACTTTGCTTTCTCTTCTTCCTTTTTTTTTTTTACCACATGAAGGGAAGACGATATAAGAAAGTAGATTTTTTTTTTTTTGAACAGCATAAGAAAGTAGATATATCTTCCTTTTTATGAATAAAGGATCTTTAGTTTATTTGTTGCCGTTAAATAAAACACTTTTCTGAAAAGATCTCTTGACTAATGATCAATTGGCCTGATCATTCGTTTATTTTTTTTATTTTAATTACCGGTTTATTAGAGGGATATAAGTGGATTATAAATGATCGAATTATATTAATAATTCTGTAAACCTATATGTTATAACTATCTAATATAAGTTTTCTTAGATTGGTCAGATATATAAAACATTAGAAAAGAATGGTCATAACTGGGATCGATCTTGGTCAATCGCGTTCACTATTCAGTGTTAGAATTTCAACCTTTTATTCGAGTTTTACGGGTCAATCCACCATTTGAGAAATAAAAAAGTGTTAACCCAAAAAGATCTAAGATGATCTTAATCCTATGTATTGATGACATAATACCATGAACCTAATTAATTCCAGTCATTATTTCATAAGGAGCTTTGCTTGTATTCGTAGAGGAACGCAAATTGTGCATTTTACTTTATATATAGTGGTTAGGTAAAGCCGGAAGCAAGGCTTAATCACAGCACAATATAAAATATTATCATTGTGACTAATAATAAAAAGACAATACAAGAAAACAGCATGCTTTATTTTTTTTTTTATTTTGTGATTTAAGAATAAAATGTATGAATATGCGACCAAAAAGGGTCTTTGATATAAAGATATAGGGGAAAAATGCCAAAAAAATCCTGAACTTTTTCAATCTGGCCAAAAAAAACCTGGACTTTGCTGTTGGCCAAAAAATACCCAAACTTTACGTTGACTTTCCAAAAAATACCCAAATTTTGGGTTGACCTGGCCAAAAAAACACACCGTTAACAATCCGTTTAAAATACCGTTAAAGTGTTAAACGACGTCGTTTTGATAAATTGGAGAAAATGCAAAACATGCTATAGAGGGGGTTCGAACCCAGGTTCGCATGCAATATATAAGGGGTACGCAACCATTTTGGCAATAACATTTAATTGGTATATGCTCTTCTTAAATTTTACTTAACCAATCCAATTCGAGTTTTATTAAAATAAAAATATATTATACCTTGGGTTCGAACTCGGTGAATTCGAAAAAAATCTAAACAATTCGAAAAAAATCAAAGAAAATTCAAAAAATTCAGAAAAATTCATAAAAGTTCAGAAAATTTCAAAAAAATCCAAAAAAAAATCAAAAAATCAAAAAATTCAAAGAAAATTCAAAAAATTCAGAAAAATTCATAAAAGTTCAGAAAATTTCAAAAAAATCCAAAAAAAAATCAAAAAATCAAAAAATTCAAAGAAAATTCAAAAAATTCAGAAAAATTCAAAAAAATCAAAAAATTCAATAAAAATTCATAAAAATTCTAAAACAATTGCGTTTTTTTACAAAAAATTTATTTTTTAAAAAATGTTTCTGAGTTTTTTGAATTTTTATTGAATTGTTTGATTTTTTTGAATTTTTCTGAATTTTTTGAATTTTCTTTGATTTTTTTTTGGCCAGATTTTTTTTGAAATTTTATGAATTTTTATGTATTTTCTGAACTTTTATGAATTTTTTCGAATTGTTTAGATTTTTTCGAATTCACCGAGTTCGAACCCAAGGTATAACATATTTTTATTTTGATAAAACTAGAATTGGATTGGTTAAGTAACATTTAAGAAGAGCATATACCAATTAAATGCTATTGCCAAAATGGTTGCGTACCCCTTACATATTGCATGCGGACCTGGGTTCGAACCCCCTCTATAGCAAGTTTTGCATTTTCTCCAATTTATCAAAACGACGTCGTTTAACACTTTAACGGTATTTTAAACGGATTGTTAACGGTGTGTTTTTTTGGCCAGGTCAACCCAAAATTTGGGTATTTTTTGGAAAGTCAACGTAAAGTTTGGGTATTTTTTGGCCAACAGCAAAGTCCAGGTTTTTTTTGGCCAGATTGAAAAAGTTCAGGGTTTTTTTGGCATTTTTCCCAAAGATATAGCAACAATTTTTGCTGCTGTCACGCGGATTCCGCTCTCAATCCTCCACTTTTATCAACAATGATCAAAATTAGCAGATTTCTTATATAAAATGAAGTAAGACATAATTCTGTATAATCTTTTTTTTTTTGGTTTGAAATGTGAAAAGAGCACCAAATCATCATGGCGTTGGTCATTGGACCTACAGACAATTTTACCAACCTTTGTAACTAAATTCAACGGAAAAGAAAGTAAAGACATGGATTACACTTTTTGGAACACCTTGATTAAGAGCGTGTTAATACGATCACTAAAGGATATATTACTGCGTGTAGCATATGATACATTGATTGTATTGAGAATTCATTAGAGATTTTTAACGCTAAAGTTCTATCAAACTCTAACAAGCAAACCGTATTCAATGGAGGTAGTAGTGGAGATTAAAAAGAACATTAAGATCATAACAAAACATAGAGCGATTAAAAAGGTAGATAGTTTATACTGAGCTGCAAATCTCTCATTAACCATCTAAACATTCTACATTCACTTTTTCCATTACCCCGTAGAATCAGAATCAGTGGGAGATAGCTTACTAAACAGAAACATCAATAAAAAGAAAAAAAATGAAAAATGAAAAAAACTACTTTAACCAGCCTCGTTAACATTTTAAGAGAAAACATCCTTGAGATCCTTGCAGCGTCCTATATTATGCTACCAACCTTCAACTTCTTAGTCATCTTCCTCCTACATATAAAACAAAGTTAGTAAAGTGCTTCTTAAATGATAGCGACGCAAACAAACAAAGAAAGCAACCGAGTAATGATAGTGATGCAAATAAACTGAAGAAGCAGCTAAACAGAGTTACTTACAAAGCAATTCACAAATTTTGATGTAAAATAACTTGAAAGAAACAAAGAACTAACCTCATCACTACCATCATCCGCATCTTCTACGTCATCCTCATCATTCACCTCAGAGACGGACTTGTCAGATTCCTCGTCCTCCTTGGGACCTTCCTCCTGAAAAGAACCAGCACATCAATGTTGGTCAACCAGTACCACACTTAAACAACAAAGAACCTGCTCTGATGATTAAAAGGATTAGCTTATGTTGTATGCCAAAAACAAAACTTACCAGCTTCTTGTTGTAGGCTTTCATGTTCTTCTCATACTCAACCTTGCGCTTGTCAGCCTTAGCTGCGTAGGGAGCCTTCTCCTACAATATTGTACAGCTCAAAAGGTTAAGATATACTCATAAACATGTAACGTTGAAGATAATACACAAGTATTAATCAACTTAGATTAGAGAACGCACAGCGTCAGACAAGGATTTCCACTTTTCTCCACCAGCTTTTCCAACCTGTTAACCAAAGAAGTTCATCGTCGGTATAAAGCTTCAAAGACCAAGCCTATGGTACAACACATCGAATCCAAAGCCAAAAAAAATAACTCACAGCGGCAACAGACTTGTTCTTGGGGTGCTCCTTCTTGTAAGTCTCACGGAAGTCCTCCCTTTCAGATCACAAAACCAGAAAGAGTATTAACACACACAGAGTTTTAGGTCAGATCGATTTAGGATTACTAGAAGGATTATACAGTCAACGAAAGTAATTAACAAAGGATCACATCCAGAACGAATCATGAACAGTTACAACCTAAATAAATATAACTTGAAGATAGCAAAACTAAGGTTGCAACTACTCTCACATTGAAGAGAAGCCAGACAATATAGACAAAGGATCGGAGAGGATGATTACATGAAAACGAAGAAGGCACTGGCCGGCCTCTTTGGTTTGTTTGGATCTTTACCAGCAGCTTTGCTTGCCTTAGTAGGCTTCTTGTTCACGGAGAGCCTATCATTCACCGGAAGAAAAATAAATAAAATGAAAAACGCTTCAAACAAAAAAACGACAAACGATATAAACACGATCTGAAATCCTGAGATCTAGGAAGTAACTAGACGACAAAAAGAAGAAGAAGGAAGAATCGATCTATCGAGCTGAGACTTACTTGGAGCCTCTGGTTTCAGCCTTTGATTTACCTCCTTTCATGGTCGATTCTGCAGCTAAAATAAGTAGATCAGCGAACAAAGTAGACAAATTAGGAAACGCTATCAAACGGAGAAAAATCTAGCAGAGAAACTAATCGGAGAGAATATACGATTCTAAGCGCAAAGAAAACGATATGGAGTAACGATAATCACAAACATAGATCTATATGCACAAAATCGAGAGGAATTTAAGATAGAAACCGTGAAATCAACAGGAAAAATCGAAGAAAATCGGAGGAAAATACCTTGATGAAGATCTTGTAGAGAGAGAGAGAGGAGACGAGGCAGGGAGTAAAAAGGAATACTACGTGTTTGTGATTTGTACGCCTTTGTGAACCGATTCGAGTGAGAGAGGCTAAGAGAAGAGAAGGGTTAGTGGGGGTTGTAAATATCTTGTGAAAAATATATATATATTGAAATTCAATTTCGCACGAAATCTAAAATAACTGAGGGGTTTAGGCGGGATTTCAAATATATTTTGCCATGTCATCAATCTGAGTGATTTGTACCCATTGGCTCTCTCGCCTTCTCACGCTTTAGTGTTTAATCACTTACGTTGCCTGTGGTTGTGCTTTGCTTGCTTCTTGTATATTTAAAACAAAAAATCTGTGAAGAAACGCAAATCATATACTTATATTAAGGGTCTGACTGGTTCAAACGCATCAGCTGAGGTTGCAGTTGCGGGAGTTTGCGGAAACGGACGGTTGTGATTATTAGCGGTATTTAGTGTTTTGTACGATTGGTGTAGCGGTTAAAAAAGGTTGCGTTTGCGGGACATTTTTGACTGGTTGACAGCGGATATAATAGCAGTTTAATATTAAAATAATAAAATACATAAAATATATCATTTATATAAAAAGAAATTATATATAAAATATGTAAAATTAATATTTAAAGACCAAAAACTAAATCATATAATAAATAGTTAAATAAATATTTTTAAGAGTTTAAAACAATTTTCTGTATAAAAACATAATTATATAGACAGATATATATTTAACTAATATATATATACATTATACATTATCAAATGGAAAACAAAATATAAAGTTTTAAAAAGGTTTGAATTATTTTATAAAATATATATAGTTACATATATAAATTTTAGTTGATAAATGATATATACTAAGAATAAGAATTTAATATAAAAAATTATTGATACAAGAAAATAAAAAGAATTCTTAATTTTTTAGTTTTTATTATTTTATAATTTTTTATTAGTTTTTAAGATAATTTTTTATTTTTTGAAAAGAAAATTTTGGAACCACCCACCACCGTCCGCAATCTCAAACGCTTGCTGAAAGCAGCTTTTGGATTTTAGCGGTACAAAGCGGTTTGAAACGGTACAAAACGGTTTTTATTATTGTTAATAGCCGCAGCCAACCGCTATCATCCACTGCCTTTGAGTTTTGCGGACGATAACCAATCAGCCCCTAAGTTATTAACTAGTGTAGATTTGTTAAGTCAATTCGAAAGCGAGGCTTAATGACAGAATAATACTCGAATCTTCACTTTCCCAAAAAGAATTTTTAATTAGAAATATCTGTATACGATTGAATACAATACCACATAAATAAAATAACTACTCTTTATGCTGTTTCGTATCCTTTTAAGCAAAATGGATGAAAATCGAAACTCATCACGACGTTGTTCTTCATTCATCGACGAGGAAAAACAATGTATGGCGAATTATGAAAGGATTACACACATCATTAACTCATCATGCCGTTGTTTCGTTTTACGAGTTGATTAACTAAACAAGTCGATTCAACAAAACAACGTAAGATAGAGATGGGTTACACTTCGTTAAACACCTTGATTAAGAGCGTCTTAGCGGTTAACCCAAATCAACTCACAGTTATTACGCAAGGAAAACATTCTGCGAGGAAGATGTAACATGTATTATAATAACTAGAACACCAGACCACCATTTTCTTGGAAGGATTTAACCAACATCATCGACAATTAATTGAGAAAAGGAAGGAAAAAAAACTAAATCGTTTTATAGAGCATAAGAGTACAGAGCTGCAGGTCTCCCTTTGACCATCTAAACATTCTACAATTCACTTTCTCCATCCAACAGGGCTTGATCCGTAGCAACAGTGAGAGGTTGTGGAAGTACCAAAACGAAAATAAAGAAAAGTAAAAGAACACCATTTTAAATCAGCCCCATAAACATTTTATAAGATAATATAAAAAACCAGAGAGATCTTTTGCAGCCATCTATACTAATGCTACAAACTTCAACTTCTTTAGTCATCGTCCTCCTCCTGCATTTATAACACACCAATGTAACAAGAGTTAAAACAAAGCTCGTCAACGATGCGACAGAAGTAAAAAAAATTCAACGACTAACCTCGTCACTACCATCATCAGCATCATCTTCATCATTAACCTCTGACACTGACTTGTCAGATTCCTCATCTTCCTTTGGACCTTCCTCCTGAAAATCACAACATATAAATGATTGGTCAGCGACTACAATTACCACCACCTATCTATAAATTGACACTATGAATTTACCAATTTCTTGTTGTAGGCTTTCATGTTCTTCTCGTAGTCAACCTTGCGCTTCTCAGCCTTAGCAACGTAAGGAGCTTTCTCCTGAGTTATTATCAAACACACGATTAGACTTGTGAGTTATGACATTTATCATCACAACACAAATTTAATCAAAGTGTTGAGTGAGAACGTACAGCGTCAGACAAGGATTTCCACTTGTCACCAGCAGCTTTCCCAACCTGTTCATCAATTCAAATTTCAACGTCAGTACAAGATTGAAGATGAAGAGGCATTATCCACAGTAGCAACAGATTTTATTAAGATGAGAACGAATCACTCACAGCAGCAACAGATTTGTTCTTGGGGTGTTCCTTTTTGAAAGTCTCACGGAAATCTTCCCTTCAGATCACAAAAAGTCAACGTCAATATTAACACACAGAGCTAAGGTAGAAACAATAATGGAAAACAGCAGCAAAAAAAAAAAACATAAAAAAGAGGAATAATCAAAAAGAATTTATAAGAGGTTCGTTCAACTATTATCAGATGCTTTCGACTTCAACAACAGCAGATAAAAAAGGATTCTACAAATCTCACCTTGAACAGATTTCGTAGTAGCCAGATGAAAAAACTTTTGTACGGCAAAAAAGTTTTTGTATCCATGGAAACTAGAGAAGACAGAAAAATTGGAGGAAATCGGTAGGCGATGATTACATGAAAACGAAGAAGGCACTGGCTGGCCTCTTTGGTTTGTTTGGATCCTTAGCAGCCGCTTTGCTACGGCCTGCTCCTTTCGCCGGCTTCTTCGTCACAGAGAGCCTATCATCAGAAAACGATATGAACACACAGAGATCTATGAACAAACTAGGCTATTAAACAAGGGAAACAAAACAAAAAAATCACGAGTCGATCTGGCTGAAACTTACTTGGAGCTCCTGGTTTCAGTCTTTGATTTACCTCCTTTCATGATTGAATCTGCGCACGTATCAAAGGATCAGCGAAGAAACTAAGCCAAGTACTGCTTAAAATCGTAAACAAACGAAGAGAGACCTAGCAGGAAACTAAAATTATATAAAACAGAGAATATTTGGCTCAAAAACGGATCGCGAAACAGACAATCAAAACGAATTCGAGATAGAAACTGCGAAATGAAAAAAAAAATCAAACTAGAAAACGAATAAGATCGGAGGAAACTCACCTTGACGAAGATCGTAGGGTTTGAAGAGAGAGAGAGAGAGAGCAAAAGGAATTGTACGTGTTTGCAATTTTTTGTACGCCTTTGTGGAGATTCAAGTGAGAGGCCAAGAGATGAGAGGGAGGGGCTCTAGTGGAGGGGTTGTAAAATATCTTTGGTCAATAAAGGATATTGGAAAAAAAATTGAATTTCGCACGAAATGTTAAAAACTGAGGGGTTTAGGCGGGATTTCAGTTATATTTCGCCACGTCATCGATCCGAGTGATTATTTGTCATTGGCTGTCACTTCATCAAGGTTTAATCCTTGGCCTCGCTTATGTGTTTTCTCATGTGCTTCTTCTCTGCGTGAGTATTCAGCGGCAAGTGATATGACTCATTGCCCTTCCCTTATTCCTGTCCTAATAATTATTTGTTAAAAAATAAATCATAGCAATAATTACGATATATTTATTCGCATTAATATCTCCCCTGTATGATTCGACTTGGTTTAATGCGTCGGTCATCCGGTTTATTCAATTAAATAAACTCGGCTCGATTGAGTTCGGTTCGGATGACCTTTTGACGTCTAATTTTCTAGGGTTTCTGATTTAGGGGTGATATATATGGAGCTCCTTCATCGCCGCATAACTAACGCGGAAAATAATCAATCCTTGAATCGGCTTTTGTGCTTTTACGTAGTATCATCTTTATATATTCGGATGAGTTTGTTAATTAGAGGTTTTTTTATATTAAGTTATAGTTTCCAATTTAATTAGAAAGTTTGTTTTGTTGAATGGTGCAGTGTTATCCCTGAATTGGTTAAGAGTTTTTTTTGTTGTTTTCGAATAGAATTAGAACTCTATGGTGCAGAGAGAGGAGCAAGTGATGGGATACACTTGATCTCTGAATTTTGCAGGTAAGTTCGCTTGTTGAAAACTTTTAATCTGCTGATGCTCTCTCACTCTGCACCGAATTTATTTTATTTTTATTCCTTAGAATGATGTGTGTGACGTTGCTGTAGATAAGAAGTTGATGTGATTAAGCTGAGTTTAGATTTAGAACGTCTGATATAGATAAGGATGAGTAACGATCAGTTGAGTGATTATACTATACATGAAGTTATTTTAGTTATCAAATGCGGTAAACATGTTTTAATGAAATGCCTGAGAGAAACTTAACCCACCACTTTGATAATGTAAAGTCTGTGTGGAAATGATGGGATTTTGAAGTCTTGTGTGAAGCCACTTTGGACTTGGTTCAAGGTATCTATCTTTCAGGGAGGAGGAGAGCATGATTCAACTCGAACTTATATTTCCATTTCCAGATTCTGCATAGAGTTATATCTGCATTTCATTCAAATTCCAAATTTGTATTTGAAGCTACCGATGTAATTGATGTGTTTCTAAGAGATGTTGTATCTCTGATTTGATTCATGTGGTTGACGTTTGGTTGGACTATTCTCCCTCGTGTGTTGCTGCTTCGTATATTCTTCATTCACCATAAAGAGATCCCGCTTGGGTTTTAAAAACATTGTTTTATACAACTGATATAACAGACTCGAAATACTTAAACCAAAGATTATCAGAATAGCACATGGGAAACAAACATCATCCACAAAACAAATCAAGTACAGTTTGTGTATAATTATCTGCTGACCCAAAATTGTTAAAGCATTAGTTAGTTTAGTTCGTTGTATCAGTAAAGTCCCATAGCCTCAAATTAGATAGGAGATGCGTTAGGTCATTAGAAGCTACAATCACCTTCGTTTGCTCACCTTCCTCGACATTGGACAAGAATGAAGGCGTAAACTTACAGAAGTCCTTGGCGTTACTTATGCAATGTGTGATTCACCCCAAAATTCCCCAAGTGTGTTCCCTTTCATGTCGTTCACATGAACCACACTCTTGAATTATTCTTCTTGTTGTTGGTTTATGTTATCTTCGAGTAAATATTCAGCAAACTCTTTGTAGGGATTCTTTCTAGCTATCAGTGTATGGTTATATCTATTGCCAGTATACTTATCCTGTTCTCCTCTGCAATCACGTTGTTATGGTAGTCATGCTTTGATTGCCGTCCTTTCTTGCACAGGTTTCTCAAAACATTCTTTAAATGTTCAAAAAATTATTCTCTTCTTCTTTGAAATGAGTCAGTCCAGCGTTAAAGATTTTTTTTTTTGCTCAAATGTTTATTTTTTTTTCTCAAAAGCTCCTTAAATATTTAAAAAGGTGTGAATATTTAATTTTAAATGTATTTCATTTGCTTAATTCATACACACGTCACCAGTTACCATTATCCTTTCCCTTTTTAATACTCCAGTTTTTGCATTAAACAACATTTTTTGTTTTTTTTTTTTTGATATTTTGACATCAAATTAAAGGTTTAACCAACATATTCCCGCAATGACCTGGTTATTCTAAGAAACCAACTGTTTAAGATGATATCCTCTCTCTATTTTTCAATGATAGATTTTTATGTGTTTTCACACACACATATTAATATGACACATTTAAACTTGATAATAAATACATCAATTTCTATAACTAACAATTGCAATAATTTGAAGGCCCTAATTTTAAACCAATATTAATTCAATAAATTCAATTAGTTTTCTAAAATTTTACAATTTGCCATTAATAAGGGCAATTCTCAAAAATACCACATTTTTATGTTTTTGTGACAAAAATACCACATCAATGTTAAAATGACAAAAATAACATTGTTTGAAGAGAAAAAAAACTATTATACATTATTTTCATATGTTTCTTCCCAATCCTTTAAACATAAACTCTAAAACCCAAAATCTAAACCCTAATTAATGAATTTTGAACCCAAATTTATTAGTTTAATTATCTTTAAACCATTAAATAAATGTTATTTTTGTCATTTTCACCTTGGTGTGGTATTTTTGTCACGAAAACATGAAAATGTGGTATTTGAGGGTATTTCTCCATTAATAATCATAAAATGGATAGAAATTTTTTAAAAATCTATCTTTTTGAAGCATAAAATATTTTTTTTAAAATATTTAACTTTTGGAACGGAAGAAGTATATATTAAGAGTTAAAATAGAATGATATAGTAGTACACCACACCGACCTCCTAATGTCAAATTCTGTTCATTATAAGCCGCCGCATTTATCACCTTTTTGATCACTCAGACAAAGAAAACTCATCAACCAACAACTCATATGCGTGCGTATATACTACATTGGTGCACCAAATTAATCAATCCAATTGGAAAAAAAAAAATAGTAGAATAGATTATTAGAAAAATAATAATAAACTTGCCTGGAATTCCAATTCTCTCTGTTCTGCAGCAGAGTCAGTCGGTTTTCTTCCCATTCGAATGCCATAATTCCCATTCTTGTTTTCTACTATTGAATATAATCTTCTTCTGGTGGTATTGGATTGTTCCCAGTCTTCTTCATCTGTGAATCTTTATCTATAACCCAACTTCCTCTCATCTTCATCTTCTTCAACTCCCCCAACACACATAAGAAATGGATCCATTTGGTTAAAAAAAATTCTGTTTGCAGTCACAAGAATTTTCTCCACGCCCTTAAGGGACTGATTTTGGTATAAATTTGTGGTGATTCATGTCATTATCGTACACTATGAATATTCTCCTGTATTCAGTAACGATGTCCCGGGTGCGGGTGGAATACTTTAGAAAATACTTGTACTATTCTAAAAATATACAAAAGCTATTTATAGTGGCACACAAGTTTTAAGACTCGAGAATCCGATGATTCTTTGATCTAGTTTTGGTAATTCGATTATTCATCTCTGTGAGAGTTGTGAGCCTTGATGTTTTATATTTCCTAGTCATTGTCACACTCTACTAATATTCTTTCTCTCCTAATTAAGTATGGAACACTTTGGAAAATATTTCTACCTTTTTTATGTGTTGAAACCAAAACATGTTGAAAAACGTGTCATAGCCCAGTAAAACCGTATTCGAGGCCTGTTAAAGGCCCAAATAAAGAATCAGAAACATCGTCGTAGCCCAGTTATGTCCTTGAGGTGAATAAACGAATGAATTTCCTATGTCCAGGTCTACGTTACCCATTCCGGCACGTGCGGGGTTTTCACACAAGTAAAGAGTTATAATTTTAATTTTGATTGTATTTTCTTTTTGTGAAACGTAAGAAAACACAAAACCAAACGCCTGTCTAGGAGGAGAAAGAGAAAAAAGGGGAGAGAGAGAGAGAGAGAGAGAAGAGAGAAGAGAGGAGAGAGAGAGAATGGGTGAGGTAGCAGATACAATGACGAAGAAGAAGAAGAAAGGGAGGCCATCTCTTCTAGACCTTCAGAAGCGAGCTATCAAACAGCAACAATTACAAGAGCAGCAGCAGCACAGAACCAACCACGATGACCTTAGATCCGCTTCCAAAAACCCTAATTCTCTCAACCCCCCTCCCAACTCCGGCAGCCGATCCAAGCGCCGGAACCCTAATCCCAACGGTGTCTCCTCTTCCGATTCCCCCTGGATCAAGGACGACGCCGAGGAACCTGACGAGGAGGACGACGACGAGCGCCGCGAGAAGAAACTCAGGCTCTTGCACGGGTTGAACTCCCACTCCCATCGACATTCTCCTAATTCCCAATCCGCCGGTTCCGATCTGAACCTCGACGACACTCCCGAGGCTTCCCTCAATCGACGGAAGATCGCCGCCGCCGCTGCTCACGGATCTGGATTTACGGTATCAATTTCGAATTCCTTTCCTTTCCTGTTTAGTTGATTTCATTCCGATTAAGGAAGAAACAGACGGAAAAAATTGAGTTTCATCTGTGAAATTAGGTTTAAATAATTTTTTGGGATTTCGCGCGTTTGTTTTGTTTAAGTGTTCGTCTTTCTGCTTGAGGAATATTAGAGATTAGTGAGTGGATGAGTTTGACTGAGTCTTCATTTTTATTGGTGGGGAATTCGTAATTCAGCTTTTCTGTTACAATTATTTCCTTTTTTTTTTTTGGGGTTTGTCTTCGGCAAGAAAGAAAATTCTTGGGTGTTTATCAGTTTTAATCCTCGCTTTTATGAATATTATATAGTATTTAAAATTCTCTGATTTCTGGTTTTTAAACCCTTGTTACTTTGAATTAAAAGATGCCTCTGCACTGAAACCATCATGTCTCTGAGACAACTTGTTCCGATTTGTCTTTTCCGTAATATCAGTTTCTTAGTTATACTTTCGCTTGTACTGTGTCTTCTTCGATTCTTTTGCATATACATGAGCTCATCTCTCTACTTGTGTTTCTGTGATTTACGGAAAAAGCTCACCTTTTTAATCGATTCTTGGAATTGATGATGATGATGATCATCTGTTTGATAATCCTCTGCAGGGAGAAAAGGCGTCGAAAGCGACAGACATTCTTCAAGGTACATATATAAAAAAAACACCCTTTTTAATTTCCTTTATTTAATTCTTGAAAAGGCAATAAACTGGGAATTTCGTACGAGGATAAAAAAGCGAGATTTTTTCAGATGATTAAATTAAAAATTATGCTTGTCATTTACATGTGGACAGGGTCTCCCGTGGAGTCTGGCCCCACTACACCTTTGCCAGACAAAAAGTTGTTGGTGTTCATCCTCGATAGACTTCAAAAGTGTGTTCATTTCCTTGCTCTCTGACATGGTCTCCTTTTTTGTACTTTGGTTGAAGTGATCACCAACTGGGTTAATGGTTTATTTGATCGATGTTGTTTTGCAAACACTTGTAGGAAAGATACTTATGGCGTTTACTCAGATCCAGTTGATCCTGAAGAGGTGACTGTCTGTCCCTTCTGTTGATGTCATAGCTCCTTAAATGTTTTCTTATCTGTCTTCGGTTTGTGTTACAGCTTCCTGATTATCATGAGATTATCACGAATCCAATGGATTTTAGCACAGTTCGGAAGAAATTAGACTCTGGAGCATATGCCAGTTTAGAACAGTTTGAGGTACGTCGTGTACTTTGACTCCACTGGACTCCTCCTCGATGCTTCTCCCTGAACTTTCCGTGGGAGTCCTATCCTTGATTGTTTTGATGCGTTCGAGTTGGTTCCTCTTTTGTTTGGTCCTATGCTTAAGTATCTCTGGTAGCTACTGAAAGTCTTGTTACTTGGCATCTTCGTCTTCAAAACTTTCTTACAGCTTCTTATGATTTATGGACAACCATTACTTGGTGTTGTTTGCGTGCATGTTATTCGTATCGCAGATACAGAACTATGTCTGTTTCATAAGTTGTGTTTACCTCAAAGAAACTAGTGATTTGTTTCGACTGAAATTTGTCTCCCAGTTTGAATATATATTCGTGAGTAAGGTTGGTGTTGGAACTGCTCTTTTTTCATTCTCTGATAAATCTCGCTTCTCGCCCTGTTTCTTTTTGCAGGGGGATGTGTTTTTAATATGTTCAAATGCAATGGAATACAACTCAGCAGACACTGTATATTATCGGCAGGTATGTCTTAAATTTTGTCTCCTTTTCTTTTGATATATCGTGGTTCTATGTTTCTGAAAATAGTGTGTCATTTTGGCTTGTAGGCGCGGGCTATACAAGAACTGGCTAAAAAGGACTTTGAGAATTTGAGGCAAGACAGTGATGATGAAGAACCACAAAACCAACAAGAACAACAGCATCAGCAGCAGCAGCAGCCAAAAGTTGCCAGAAGAGGCCGTCCGCCAAAGAAACAGCCTGAACCATCTTCGATTGACCGTACTGCTTCTGAAATTTCAGCTGATGCGCTCATTCCTGGAGGAGATAGCTCTAATAAGTTTTCTGGTGCTTACAATCTAAGAAAGGCTCCTCCTTCATACAAATTCCGTCAAGCAGAAACATCGGTTAGGATCAACCATAACAGCGAAACCCAAAGTGGCTGGTCAATAGATTGGGAGAACGAGTTTCCACGTAAAAGAAAAATCTATACCTTTGCTCTACCTTCTTTCAGACTGTCGTTTTTTGCCAATATATATCATCCTTTTCTCGGGTTCTCTGCAGCTTCGGTTGTGAAGGCGGTTAACAAGTATGGGATGAAACATTTCAATGTCGATGATAACAGACGCGATACATACAACCATCTCTCAACTTCTTCCCAGGAGCCGTCGGTTTTGACAACGCTTGAAGACGAGTTAAAACAGTTGATTCCAGTACGCTATTGCCAATTCTATTATATCCTTCTGTATGGTGAAACAAGAGTCTCATCATTTGTTTTCCTTATTCATCAGGTTGGGCTGAACACTGAGTACGGTTACGCGAGGAGTCTATCACGGTTTGCTGCGAATCTCGGTCCTGTTGCCTGGAAAATTGCATCAAAGAGGATCGAAACCGTGTTGCCCTCTGGAATCAAATTTGGTTTAGGTTGGGTTGGAGAGAACCCAGCAGGACCTGAAGAGGATGATCCTCAAAAACAAACCGTACTAAGGTCGTCGTTGGGAAAAGAGAAGTGTTCTAATGACTTAGCGTCTGATGATCATTCAAACAGAATCCTGTCCCCAACCGCTTCAGTCTCAAGCGCTTTTATAGGAAACAGACACTCTTCTTCTCAAGGAATCGAAGAGACTGCACCTGCTCGTGTCTTGAATCGAGAAACCGACTTCCCATCATCGTCCTCCTCTCGCCAGCCAGGACCGCTAATCAAACCTGAGAGCAGCAACGGTCTAACCCGCGGTTTCAGTGGATTCAGCCATAGTCCAAGTCCGATGATCGGAATCACGAGACAGCAACAACCAAACTTAACCAACGAGACCATACCGGGCTCGCAACAACAAGGGCTGTTGTTTCCTTATAACAAACAGGAGTTCCACCGGTTTCCACCGGACCTTAACGCTAGGCTTGTATCACCAAACTCTCCAGGCGCGAATCAGCAGACTGGTTCGTCCTCGTCGCAGCATCCGGATCTGGCATTACAGCTCTGAAGATGAATGGATCTTTGAAAGGCGGAGGAGAAAAAAGAAGAGGCATTTTCCATTGGCTATCTCAGCCATATATTTTCTGGCATGAAAATCACTTGTGGAAGGTCATGGCCTATTTGTTGTGACATGAAAATATATGGGACTAGTCTCTCTATTGTACAGATTGTTGCAACATCCATATTTTTTTAGGGGTAAAAAGAGAAAAAAAATGAAGAAAATGATAAAACCACAGGAGTCTCACAAGCTGTAGAATATAGTTTATAGTTTTAATTTTCCTAGTATTTTTCAAATATATTATTTTTTGTAATGTTGTAAGTTTCTAAACCTTGGCCATTATAGAAAGATGAATCAAAAAAGGTCTTGGCATGTGGCCTTTTGGCAGTATTGATATAAAAACTTTTGCCGGCTTCGATTCACAAGTTCCTTGGTATGTGAAACTCTGATCTTTTGTAAACTAGAATACTAAAAACTGTTAAAAAGGTGTTAGATACGATATATTCGCAAATTGATTACTGGAATCACCTGATATTTGAACGGTATAATAAGTTTGTTAAAAGAGTTGAGGAACTTATTTGACAACTATCGATCAACGTCTCGAGTCTTGAAATCGCTTGTCATGACCATCAACATATCAAATTCTGAATTACATTACAATCTCATTGTCTAAATCACAAACGTATATATAGTTCTCGAATTCGTAGTGTATATAACTCATTAATTGGCAGATTTTGTTTTATCAAGGTTTGACTTATTGCTTATTTGTTTGTTCGTCTGCCTTCAAGTTGAATTTTCAATTTTGTGAAGAGGGGGGTCACGCATCACGGGACTTACATGAACGTGCTGTTTGTTTGGTGGGCCTCGAAGTCTCGTGATGTTAATTTTCCTGTGGTGAAACCATCGGTTTATATCTTCACCTATTTTTAATTAATCATATAAAATTGTTTGATATGTAAACTCAATAATTTTTTTCTCTGTAAAAGTGAGATGTGATAGTTGTTACTTTTTACTTAAAAAATTTATGTCAAAGAAGTTTGACAATATTTGTGGGAAAGAAATATTTATTTATTTTAATTCATTTTCTAAGTTTGTTAAAATTAGAATGTTCACAAATGGCAGATATCAATTATCCAACAATGTATGGTATATTCGTACAGTACGTCACAGATTCTTCACGGAACAGCTCTATCGTGTTTAGATAGCATCGAGTATAGATGTAATAAAGAGTTCTGTAATAAATCCTAAGAAAATAATTTTATAAGGGTAAAGATTTATTACCCTTATAAAGTTACTAAAGCCACGCAAAAAAATAGGAGAGGAAAGAGGGTGTGTTTATTTCATTTTTGTTCATGGGAAAAAATAAGAGTTTCAAAAGTAAAAGGAATAACCATCCTCAGATTTTTTTTTGTGTTAAGTTCAATTTTTTTGTTTTTTCAAATTTAATGCCATTAACATGGGTTAAATGTCAGATGCGTGAATGGTAACAAGATGAACATTCATGTCAATAAATATGAAAATAAAAAGCCGAGGAAGAAGAAGAAGAATAAAAAGAAAATAAAAACAAATAGCTTGCATATAAGATTGGTGAAATTGCCAAACTTATCAGCTAATAATTTGATAGTAATAAAGTAGCCAACTAGCCATAATTGTCATAAGTGGAAACCAGTATATTTCTAAAACGGTAAATAAGGTCAATGCGGGATATGAGAGGACAGTGTGACCACAAACTAAAGAAAACCAGTGGGACCCACGGAGGATGTAATAACAACGTAAGGTCAATCTTTTCAATCGGGACCGTTCATGAGTTGAGATCCGAACCGAACAACCACTGTCGGCCTCGTGGGTTTCTCCTCTCACACTGTACTGTTTTCATTCAAGTGCCGAAGAGTAATTATACGAGAGGGTATAATGGTAAATTAGTGCACGAGAGTGGACCTGACCGTTTAAATGCCAGAGAAGAGAAGAGAGAGGTCGGGAGAAGAATTGAGGATGATGATGAGAAGAGATTCTAATTTCTTTCTTTTTTGTGGGAAATTAATTTTAAATTTTGAAAGACGATAAAATTGAGGGGAAAAAATATTAAATTAATATAAATAAAGAGGGTCCTACTTGGAAAAGAACGAAACGAAACTCGTCGTCTTCTACCACTTAAATTTGAGTAGCTCCAACTAAAAAAGAAAATTGAATAAATAAACAAAAAAAAAAGTTTAGTTATACAGAAGGAACCCAAAACTAGAAGCTGTTGTGAAATTCCGTGATTTTCTCTCCCGTTTCCTGGATAGAATTTTTTTGTTTTAAAACCATTTTTTCTTACTTGTTTCATGATACTTGTCATTTCTTGTCGTGATTAGATGGATTTTGTATAATTTTGGTAACTCTTCGGTTATTTTGTTTTTCATTAAAAAAAAATATATTATTTCTCAGAATAAGTTTCAATCTCTTTTCTCTCTCTTCCTACAATCTATCGCCGATTCGGATCTCTCTGGTGAGAGGTTTCAATAATTCCTTTTAGAGTTTTGTTCTTTAGTTTTCTGGAGTTATCCAGAGAAATCAATCTCTTGAATCCTAGGTTTTCTTTTTTCTTTCTTTTTTCGTCATTCGTCAAGGCTTTTGTGTCTGGTGAGGGATTTCTGGAGCTTGGTTTCTCAAACCAGCTCCATTTCCTGAATCCCTTCTCTCTTTCTCAAACCAGCTCCATTTTGAGAAAAAAAAAAAAGAGATGACTTGCTTCTCTTGTCTGAATCCTCGAACCAAGGACATAAGAGTCGACATTGATACCGCTCGATGCAACTCTCGTTTCCCGACCGATTCATCAGGTTCCTTTCCACTTCCAAATCCAAAATAATTTCATTTTACCTGAAAGCTGAAAGTTTTCGTTTTTTCATTCTTCTTCTTCTACATAATGTATAATAGTCTTTTATGATTTTTTGTGATTACAGTTCATGGAAGTGATACAACAGGAACAGAGTCGATTTCGGGTATCTTAGGTGAGTGTGTTTGAAATCACCTTTTCTTTTCAGCTGTCTCCTCTTTCACACATTATGAGTTATCTTCTCGACTGAATTTGGAACAGTGAACGGGAAGGTGAATAGTGCGAAACCTGGCGGTGGAGCTCGGAGTTTCACGTTTAAAGAGTTAGCCGCAGCAACAAGAAACTTCCGGGAAGTTAATTTGCTCGGAGAAGGAGGCTTTGGGAGAGTTTACAAGGGACGTCTAGATTCAGGACAAGTCAGATCTCTCTCCATCTTCCTCAACCCCTTTAAAGGAGAACTCTGTTTTTTATCCTTTTTTGTATGACTAAACTTTGAGTTAATTTGACGAAAGCAGGTGGTGGCTATTAAGCAACTGAATCCAGATGGGGTTCAAGGGAATCGAGAATTCATAGTTGAAGTTCTTATGCTTAGCCTGTTCCATCACCCGAATCTCGTTACGTTGATTGGTTACTGTACTTCTGGTGATCAGAGGCTTCTTGTCTATGAGTACATGCCAATGGGAAGCTTAGAAGATCACCTTTTTGGTTAGTTACTTATTGACTCTACAATTTTTTGTTCTGTTTTTACTACTTCAATTTAAGGGATTTTCAAAGTTCAATCTTTATGACTCTTTTCAGATCTCGAGTCAAATCAAGAACCATTAAGCTGGAATACACGAATGAAAATCGCGGTTGGTGCGGCTCGGGGAATAGAGTATCTTCACTGCACAGCAAACCCGCCAGTGATTTACCGCGATTTGAAATCCGCGAACATATTGTTGGACAAAGAGTTCAGCCCCAAGCTGTCGGATTTCGGACTGGCGAAACTCGGTCCGGTAGGAGACCGAACTCATGTGTCGACACGTGTCATGGGAACTTACGGTTACTGTGCTCCCGAGTACGCAATGAGCGGGAAACTAACCGTCAAATCGGATATCTACTGCTTCGGTGTAGTGCTGCTTGAGCTGATTACTGGAAGGAAAGCTATTGATTTGAGTCAAAAGCAAGGGGAGCAAAATCTTGTTGCTTGGGTAAGTAAGTTGTAAAACCGGATTAAACCGGGAATTCAAAATTCTTACTCTCTCGTTTAATCAATTTTTTTTTTTATAATATGGTTCTGCTGCAGTCACGTCCATACCTCAAGGATCAGAAGAAGTTTGGGCATTTAGTGGATCCCTCTCTGAGAGGAAAATACCCAAGACGATGTTTAAACTATGCCATTGCGATTATCGCTATGTGTCTGAACGAAGAAGCTCATTATCGACCGTTTATAGGTGACATAGTTGTGGCACTTGAGTACTTAGCCGCACAGAGTCAGTCTCATGAAGCTCGAAACGTCTCATCCACGTCACCGGAGGTCACAAGAACGCCGCGACGAGATTCGTAGAAACACGCAAATAAGTCTTGAGCTCTTTAAGAATTTCAGTTTGGTTTTCTGTAAAAATGGTTTTTTTTTTTCCTTGCTCATAAAACAGTCTGGTAATGTTTTTTTCCCTAGTTTCGTATACTTTCTTTTTCCTATGATGTATATGATGAATATGAAAATTATGGAAACAATCGAGTTCTTTTATATGTATATCTACATTTGAAAACCGCATTACAAAGGAATTACAGAAGAAAGAAAAACAACATCTTCAATTTCTCAGGAAGAAAGGATCTTTACATGTTCTTCTTCTCTTTGGTGCGTTTTTTTAAAAACAAAACCCAAAGCACCTCCTAATAATCCTTTCATAACAAAAAAGCCCAAAGTAAAAATTATGAACAATTGTAACACAAGCTTTTGTGCCATGTCCTATAAACTCTTCTTCCTCTGATGCAAGGTCAGTGCCATAAATTGTAACCTGTAGCTGAAGAACGTTCAGGGAAATGATGAGAAGAAGCATGAAGCAGAAGCTTAATGGTATGACTCGGTGTGGTTCTGCAAACATCTACACATTCTTCTACATCTTCATCACAAGTCAACAAAACCCATTCATTGTCTTCGTCTAAGTACTTTAGATCATACCTGCTCATATCCTCTATGCTAAACCGCTTCCCGATCTCCCACAACAGATCCGTTAACCTGCGCGAGTTCCGCATCCGAAATCTGATCTTCTCTTCTCCGTAGCTAACTTTAATCCTCAGAAAGTCATCATCTTGTGATGATGACAACAAGTGGGTGCCTTGAGGGATGTTTTCTAAACTAGAGAGAGTCAATACTGTCTCGTCAAGACTCGAGCTTTGAAGATCGATTTCGCTGCTCACCTTCTTAAACGCACCTCCTACATCAGCTTGAGAAGGATCAGTTGTTGCGCCGCTGTTTAATTGGGTTTCGCTGGAACAACATTGGCTAGAGCTTGAACTGTGACTGTATGGAGAAACAGGGGACTTTGCAAGCTGCAATGGCGGTGGAGGAGGAGAGGTCTTGCCTTGTTGGGATGGTTCCTGTGACTGTGAAGCTAAGTTGGGGAAATTCGCGTAGAAGGAGCCTATGGGAAGAGGACCTGAAACACCTTCAACTGAATCAATCACTCGTTGGATCTTCTGCAGAGAATGTCCAACTTTCTTGATCTTCCTTGAAGGCCATCTTTGTATACCATGTTGCCTGCATATTCTCTTCAAGGTCGTTGGACAAACTGAAAATTTCCCAAAAACAAGAAAAGGACAAAAACAAGAGATCAATCTTAGGACTTTCCGATAAACTGTATCGAAACAATAGAGCAATGCTGCTTACCACCGATACTTTTGGCTGCATCTTTGAGACTCCCTGCGAAATACTGTCGAAGAACATCCAAAGTGATGGTTTTATCTGCTTTTGTACGTTTTTTCTCGGTCATCCTACTGAAACCGCCACTGGAGAAAGTGCTGCTCTCGTTGACATTAGAATCTCTGGTGTAGTCAAAACCTCTTTTCAAGCCAAACCCATCATTTGGCTTGTCTCCTCCGTCAAATACAAATCCAAGATTCTGAGGATTACTAATATTACTCCGCTGGATTTCTTCGAGGGAGCCGTTCCACGACGAACTTCCGGTGAGATGATGTAGTTCCGGTGTGTTCTCTATTTTTGGCGTTACTATCTCTTCCCTTTCTATAACTTCACTCTCTTCTTCTAGTTCCTTATCTGTAACAGTCCTTAAGCTTCTAGGCACATGAGCCATAATAGTCGAAAGAGCATTCAACATTTTCCTCTGTTCCTCTAGATCATCGCAGTCTTTGGGCAAGAAGAACTCCAAGACGAAATCAGCGGAGCCCGTGTGGATGCAGCGTAGGCGTATCGCAACCGCGCCATGTAAACCGTACATATTAGCGTGGTGAGAGAGAGGGTACTCGGACTTCTTGTAGTTAGAGACATTAGGCGAAAAGCAAGGCCCGTTGGTCAAGAAGGCTTGTCCTGCAACTCCTTGGCCTTTCAAGAGGTGATGCTCAGAGCAAGCTTCATGGAACTCGCGGACAGTTGGATCACCAACGTAGCAAGCATCATCAATGGTTGACACGCAATGGATGTAGTTCTCATCGTTGTGACGGCACCCACTTTTGCTTTGCTGGACACAAGAGACCCAAGTCTGAGCTAAAGGTAGTTTATGCGTCTCACAAGCACATCTCAAGAGGTTTCGGATTTCGGGTAATGCAGCTTTGTAGGATAAGTCACAACCCTGAAATAAAGAAGGAACAATCTGGTTTATACCAAAGCCGGAACTTAAAGAGCTTAACTAGTTTCTTTTGCTTACCTTTATAGAAGGCGGAATCGGAAGTTCAGTGCTCCTAAGATCAACTGCCTGCGATTAAAACAAATTCATTCTTCCCTCTCAGAAAAAAAACCACTTTAGTAGCAAAAGCAGAAAACTTTAAGAGAAGGACACAAACCTGAAGTGCTCTGCAAATGCTTTCAAGCTCAGGTCTTAGTTTAACCATCTCAGTGGTCATTACAACCTCAATAACACCCAAGCAAATCTTACTCCCTTGCTCAAACACCGGAATCGCCAGCGTTCCACGGACACCGCAGTCCTGAGCGTGCTGGACTCTCGGATACTCCTCGCTCCTGAAGAACCTAACATCAGGAGTCCATTCAGGAAGCTTCCCCAAGAAAACCCTTCCAGGCAAACCAGCTAAGGCCTTGGAATCATCTTGCTCAGCAGAGAAGTGATAATTCACAGAGATCTCTCTATAGTTTGCGAGTCTCTGACACATGGGATCGTGGCTAAAAGGCTGTTCCTTTGTGGTCAAAACTCGCTTACCGCCTCTGTTAACCGGAACCCACAACTGTATAAGTGAGCCTCTCTCTGTTGTGTAATCTTTAATGTGTTCAACTGCTCGAACCAATCTCTCCGTAACCGAAGAACCACCACCTCCTGGTCCAATCCACCATCTTTTGTTCCACTGAAACTCATCAAGACTCGACTGTCTTTCCGCACAATCCTGACCGTACATCTGAGATACTACTCCTGATGTGCAGATTGCTGATGTGTCTTGAGTTGGAGACCACATGAAGGAAGATGGATCAAAAGGGCTAACGGAAGAAGTTGAAGGAGTTAAGTTAAGAAACTCAGATCCATCTGTTGTCTCTAACCAGCAACCATCTAGTAGCAACCCATCCATGAACTCAGTGTCCATAACCGAGTTCTCGGTTTGAAGAAAACTATCTTCCATGGATATGTGATTTGCTTTGTTGGTTCAGCTTATCTCCAATGTCAACGAACCACCATCTGAAAAAAACGATGCATCCATTTTCAAGGAAGTTTCACAAACAAACAAAGAAGGTCGAGATCGAGATTCTTATTTTCTTCTTCTTGATTACATTTTTCAGAAGTGATTGAATTTGAATTCATGAGTATGGAATCCACAATCTGATAAAGCAGGAAATTAAAGGGCACGAAACAATTTAGAGAACAAGGGTCAAGCACAAATCTTGAGTAAATCGAATTCATGATGACAGAATAAGGAATCCAAAGTTATAGTATAAAAGAAAAACCCAACTTTTTGTTTGATTCCTTTCAAGTTGGTCAAACTAAAACCCAAATTCTTTATAGCTCAAGAGATACACTGATTTAAGCCCCAATGAAAGAAAATAGACAAACTTCATGCTAATCAACTTCGTTCTTAACGAAAAACCAAACCTTAAAGCTTCAGAGGATTAATTTTAAGAATTGGAAACAAAAAAAAAATAACTCACACGGGATAGACAGGTTCTCAAAGATTCCTTACTGAAGTGGGTTTTAGAATTTTTCCTTTTATAGTTTCTTGCAATTTGTTGTCTGAGATAGAAGGAACAGATGAGAGAAAAAAAAAAAAAAACAAACCTCAAACCAAAAGAAAAGAAAGCTGTAAAGATGTCTGATGGGTTATGTGTCTGATGAAGAAGTACCTCCTTCACGGAAGATGAATACAAAAAAGGAAAATGAATTTTTAAAAAGTTAAACTGAAAAATATGAATATTTGTGGATCGTTATCTCCTCTATGCATCGGGACATAGGGAGACCTTATTGAGGAATTTGTTTTGTTTTATTTTGGTTACATTACGGAACATCTCACTCTCTCTTAATCTCTTCTCTCTCTTCCAGGCTGCTTTGGTTTTTTTTTGACTGAAGGAAAGAGAGAGAGAGAAGATTCTCCCACTTTCTAGAGAGAGAAGATGGAATAAACAAAAGGAGCAATAACATGTCTTATGCAGTGAATTTCTATTTATGTAAAAAAGTCAAAACTATTTTTTTTTTGGTTTAGCAAACGTCACGTAGAGAGAATCAGAGAATATCGCCAATAATCATATGATATTAAAAAGACAAATATAATTATTTGGAATATCTGTATTCTTTTGATTTGACACCAACAACAACAAAAACGAATTTAGAACTTTAACTAGGAGTGAAATAGTAAAACTATTTTATTTTCTTTAATATAAGACTATTTTTTTAATCCGCTGACTAAAGATAAAATACATTACTTGTTTTTATGATATGTTTAATTCAATTAGTGGTAGAATATGATCCCACAAACTTTTGAAAAATTCAAATATAAGGGCTGTACGTATCTTTAAAATATATCATATCTGATTTCGCCAATTTATTCAAAGTTTATATATTTGGAGAATGATTCTTCGACATTTTAAGACCCTTGTTGCTAATTGAAGAAAGGTTAACAAAATAGTTTATAATTGTCCATTCAAATAGATCATTTTGTTACATGTTGCTCTAACTCTCGTTTTTATAACTATCAAAAATCAAAGAATCTAGAAGGCCACTATTATATTGTTTTTAGGCTTCTATGGAGAAATAATGAATAAAGTAAATAAAAAAAAGAAGAATCAAGTGGGGGTGTGTAGGTTCTTCCTTCAATTTGGTTAAAAATATTGTTTTCTTATCAAATTGACAATATAGAATATAGTTCAGTAAAACAAAAGTTTCTAGTATAGTGGAGAGTATTGTGTAACCAACACAGTTTTCGCCTCGTGAATATATAGATGCCACCCCTCAAATATAATAGAAAAAGTATTAACTTTTCTTGACCAACACCCTTGATTAATACTATATATAGTCTATATTTTATAGTTTTCAGGGAAGAAATTCCGAACCAGAGTTCTCATAAAAACGCATGATGTTTTGATTGGTTGAGCCAAGCCACTCATTTATCTTTATTATAACATTTTAATCGGTACAAATTTCAATCTTAAAAAAAAGTTAGAAACAAAAATATCTTAAATATTCATTAGAGTTTTTTGAAATGTGTATTGGTTTTTTAAATGGTTTAGTTTTCTTTCAATTATTAAAATTTAATTAGATAAAAACATTTGGATGGTTTAGTTTTCCTAGTACACTTGTGGTATAGCTTTTTATCGAATGATTGGTCGGTCCGTATTCGTCACGTGTATAGAAAAACTAATCGTTGGTTAGCCAACTATGCGTTTACTCTTTCTTTAGGTCTTCGTTCATTTTCTGTTGTTCCTGATTGTGTTAGACCCATTGCCTTAGATGATGAGGTCGGTAGTTCCTGCCCAAAGGCGGTGGTTGTGTAATTGTTTTTTACTCTTTTTCTGAATAAACTGGGAGACTCTGTCCTCTTCCCACCAAAAAAAAAGAAGATATCTATCAGCGTAGAACCACCTTGCTCTTACGTCCTTTTACAAAATGTCACGGTGTTACGTTACGTGGAAGTATACTTTTTCTTTGTTCTTTTTTTTTCCTAGAAAAGAAAGTATAGTTTTTATGCGTCAGCTATTCAATATATACGATACTAGTTACAGGGATAATATTAATACGTACATGCGCCAATCATATATAGAAAGATATACGTATATACACGTAACTACGTACGTAAGTGTTTCTACTTTCTATCTAATACACTGATAGCGTAAGCTAAAAAGGCGAAACAAGTGGTGCATGAGCTCGCTTTCCTCCACTTGGGGCTTTGTTCATATACTCCCAATTAGGTATACTCCACGTATATTTTATAATTGTAAATACATATAGTCGGAGCTGTCTAATTACTGGATTACCAAAAAATAGATTCTCGACATTTCTCTGTTTTTTAATTTATTTATTGGTCTAGATTTTATTATTTCGATATTACATGTTTTAGATAATTTATTTTATCAGTGAAATTTTGAAATTGTTATTTAATCAAGTTACACCAGGATAAAGCTAATGAGTCACGATGACCAACATCTCGTCTATTTTCATATTAGAAATATATTCAGATAGGACAGGTGGTTAAGGTCTAAATATCATCTTTTCGTTTTTAATATGGTCAACTTAATTAGTTCTCCAATTGATTGGATATATATATATATATATAGGGCCATGTATGTAAACACAAAAGATACCTATGTGAAAATGATATGATAAGTCGCAAGCATTAAAAAGTTTGCGTTAGGTCACTCATATGGACATCGAAAACTTCTTTAAGAAATTAGTTTTGAAGAAACAAAAATGTAATATTGTGAAGAAACCGGAAACAAAGACAATCCCAAAACTATCTTCCTCTCTCTTTTATTTGTCTCTATGGTGTCCAAATTGAATGTGGCAAAAGAGGTGTGTGAACTGCTGGAAAAAAGAAAACTGATACCATGATGATTAAGCTTTAATAATGACCACATCCGCCAAAAACAAATCATGGCCACATCCACATGATTCTTTGATTATTTCGTTTAAGCTGTTGAGATTTGAGTTCCAACGGTTGAATGGGAATCTTGCACTATTTTAAAGTTTAAATCTTATACAAGTTTATTGCATAGAACAGCTAATCCGTCTCCAACAAATAAAAAAACAGCGAAATAAATCAGAAAGAAAATAATCCCTACATAATACTATAGAATTGCAAGAAAATCAAACTTTTTCGGGTATCCAAAAGAAAATCAAACTTTGCAAATAGAAAAGAAGATTCTGATTATACGGAGTTTTAAATTATTATTCGGACGAATAGAATCTCTCCGCGAATAGAATCTCTCCTTTCATATGGTAGTGAAACGAATATTAAAAAAGATTAAAAGGTGCGGACTTTTATATAATACAAAAAAAAAAAGAGAGTCCATTACATGCAAGGAAAAATGTAGAGCGACGAATGATTATAAGGTTGGGCGAATCATTAACTCACACGTCAAATAATTGTGATAATTTGATGCACGTCTTGGTTAGGTATAAAACCTTTATACTTCTTTTTATTTTATCTTGAGTACATTGGTTGGTACGTAGACCTAGACCAAGGCCCACGAGAGTATACTCTTTGTTATACATCAAGACTTAGATATTTTACAATACATAATTACATTTTATCGTTTTGTATAGTGCATATGTTCCGTCACATGCAATCAAAGTAAAGTCTTCTTGATTTCGTCATCAAGAAAATTGACTTTTCTTAACATGGATCCGAGATCTTGCTAACGACAAGCAAAACACGTTAATACTTTTTTGTATCGATCTTAATTCCATTAAACTGCAAAGTTCTTAATTTTATATACATAAATTTTTGGACCACTAGCCAACATAATTCACAATACCATTTCATTGGATGATTAAACAATCTCTTAAGATGCGCAACTTCGATCTGAAATTTGGTACACTGCGACTTAACAAGTTGTTTTTATCCCTTTTTCTTGGTGAAACTTAAAACGGTAATTTTAAACATTGACAGTTGGATTTTAAAACCAATACAAAAATGGATAGGTATACAGATTAACCAGTTAAATAGTGCTCCAAGCATAATACCACACTCAGAGATAAACCTAGTAACACTTAGTTGAACAAAATCATTAATTGGTGTTGGTAGCTCATGTTGTACTAGCTGGCTACCAAAGCTACGCGTTCGTATACCTATACAGCAAAGAAGGGACTACTTTAACTTGGTATGGTCTCTCAAAGACTAATATATTATGGTCTAAAACATTTTTGTTACAAAACAAATCCTTTTATACAAATTAGAAATGGCTGATCCAAACTCCTACATAAGATTTTAAAATCAAAATATATAGCCCATTTATTTTAAAATGCACAAAATGGTTAATTAGTGCCTACCCTCTACGCGTATGTTAATACGAAATATGGAGGATAAAGCTTATTTTTTTTAAATAAGTGAAACACTGACTGAAACACTGAAGTTATACTTTATGTTTGAAATGTTTTTTTTTTAAGTTTGATGTGGAACCATGTGCCTAATTTCTAATCTGAGCTGAGCATCTTTTAAAGACAAAAACATTACTGGCCGAGACATCAGATTGGTCAGACTGTATTAGCTAATTAAAGCTTAATTAGAACAACGAGTTAGAGCATACAGTACAATTAAAATCGGCTGATCGCATTTTTCTTTTTCATTTCCACTAGCAGCGGAATAATTAAATACCCCACCCGCCACTTACATAAAAGCTATAAATTATATATGCTATCTTGCATCATAACAATGACCAATTAAAAGTTCCGACGTGATGATTTATCAATATGGACAAAGACTTGAAATCTGTTTTTTAATCATGATCGTGCTTCTGACATTAGACCACAATAAAATTCCAACTATAAGCTCACGTCATAGATGCAAATCTGGAAGAATTAACAAGTACACTAAATCGAGGAAAAAATATAATATAAAATAAATAAATCCATTTATAATAACCAGCGGATTATATTAATCTTGTAAGCTAGATAAACTCAATAGCTTTATATTATTTGCTTAGAAACTATTCGTTGATATTGTGAATAGAAGATTACAAAACGACAGGAGCTAACACCAAAGAGATTTCTTTAAGCGTTTCATTGTCACTGTTTATTTTAATGTACTATTACCAAAGATATTACTATTACTTCGAAACCATACCGTAAGAGGAGCATATTTTGGTTTAGAGGGGATTAACTTGGTCTTTAGTGATGATACCACTCAGTAGTTTGGCCTCACGTTAAGACGAGTCGCTAGTTTCTGTCCCAGAGTTTTGTCTGCCTGAGACCAGTAAGAGAGCCAAATGCTGCGGATTTCGTGTGTCACACGAGGCTCGGCAAGTGCTTCAGCAAAACGCTTCACAAACCGCTCTTGCCTTTTACCGGGGGGAAAGAAAAAAAAAACACGATTTAAAGGTTATGCATTGTGTGAGCTTGGGATGTTGCAATGAGGGTTTCGAGTTTTGTAGTGTTTACCTGTCTGCATCCCAGGACCGGTATCTTTCCCCTGGCTGCTTGAAGTTGTTCTCCTTCTCAATCATGCACTGTGATATATAGAAGAAAGTAGAAACATTTGAATAACTTGAGGTTAGAAGGATTTGTGATACAACTTCCTAACATATATATACATAATACATGTTAAGGCATGGGGAGTAGTATGACCTTCTCACGATTTCCGGAGCAGACAATAGGAGTTGTAGGGAATTTGTCAGCATGGCGAACCGGATCTAACCTTGAAGGGAAGTAATTGACCTGGAACGCAGCTCAACCGGTACAAATCAAACCGTATCCAAAAATGATTGTACAATAAGCATTTGAAAGAGCTGCTTACCTCCTCATCTCTGTGCATGAAGTTCATAGAACCTTCATGGTGATTGTTGTGGTGAGCACATTTCGGAGCATTGACAGGTAGTTGCAGATAGTTTGGTCCCAGACGGTGTCTCTGACTATCAGCGTAGGAGAAGATCCTGGTCTGGAGTAGTTTATCATCTGAATAATAGACGCCAGGAACCACAAGAGCAGGGCAGAAAGCAATCTGTTCGTTCTCACTAAAGAAGTTGTCGATGTTTTTGTTCAGGACCAAGCGGCCAACAGGTTGCAATGGCAAGATGTCTTCAGGCCAAATCTTCGTGACATCAAGGGGATCGAAATCGAATTTGTCCTCATCGGCAGGATCGATCACTTGAACGAAAAGATGCCACTCTGGAAAGTTCCCGGCTGCGATCGAGTCGTAGAGATCCTTAGTGGCATGGCTGTGATTGGATCCTCCGACTCTGATAGCTTCCTCATCCAACAGGCACTTAACCCCACAAGTTGGTTTCCAGTGGAATTTCGCATAGTGAGCTTTTCCGGCTTTGTTGACTAGCATGTAAGTGTTGACCCCAGCGCCTTCCATGTGCCTGTAGTCCTGTGGGATACCGAGATCGTCAAAGAGGAATGAAAACATGTGCAAACTCTCTGGGTGGTGGGAGAAGAAGTCCAGTATCCTCCAGTTCTCCTGAAGGTGGGACTTGGGGTTCGGTTTCAGCGCATGGACCATGTCAGGGAACTTCATTCCATCACGGACGAAGAAGACAGGGAAGTTGTTCCCAACAAGATCAAAGTTCCCCTGAGTTTGCAAAAAGAGAAATGAATCAGTAGAAGTGATCATTCTCTTTACTTTATGCAGATATTAGCAAAGAGACGGATACCCGAGAGACAATGGAAGGATAATCAGAAGAAAGCTAACCTCTCTGGTGTAAAACTTCACAGCAAAACCACGAGGATCTCTGAGAGTCTCGGGGCTGCCACGCTCGTGAATGACAGTTGAGAAACGAACAATAACAGGAGTCTGAACACCAGGTCCTCGGAGAAAATCAGCACAAGAAAGTTGCGTAATGTCATGAGTGACTTCAAAGAAACCCTTTGCACTGGCACCTCTGGCATGAACAACCCTCTCAGGAATCCGCTCCCTGTCAAAGTTGGCGATTTTCTCCAGCAGGTGATAGTCTTCCAGAAGAATTGGACCTGACAAGATATAAAATCATAGCTTCACATATCCAAATTTCCAAACGAGCGAACAAAAATGAATGGTGGCATTGTCATCTAAACGTTTGCTAACATCCAAGGACATCATTTCAGAACCACCACTGATTCACCTGCTCGCTATATATATATATATATATACTTCTTTTTCTTTGTAATAAAGAGAAAAAAAAAAAAAAGAATAAAAGACGCACCTCTGGTTCCAACAGTCAAAGAGGAGTTGTTGTTCCAGACTGGAGCACCCGAGTTTGTTGTGAAGAAGGGCGAATCATGAGCGCTTGAAGGGATAGTCTGCACCCCAACAATAATTTCAGAAGAAGATAAAAAAATGTAACTAGCTCCAGCTATTTTTAAAGAAAAAACCTTTAGCCTGGAGATATTATCTTTGACAAATGATGATACTTGATTGATTCATGACAGTACAACAAAGTATACATGATCAAACAACCAGATTCAGCTTCAATTACAATAAGAAATTACGTAAAACTAGAAAGCAACGATAGCTATTTGAGCTGAAATGACATACAACATCGAACAAAACAACTCAAAAAAAATCGTAGAGAAATCTTCCAAAATGATGATCTACAACAACAGTATCCACAGATCATATCAGCGTCTAGACTTGTTGATTCGAGCATGTGCGTTTGGAAAAAATAAAAAATAAACAAATCAAAAGACGAAAAACAAGTCTTAAACTTTAATTGAATTTTTAATCTAATCTTAAAACACATGCAAGTTTCTGGCAATTTTTTTTTTTAAAAAAAAAACTGATCACAACCACATCACTCGCAACGCATATCAAATCGAAATCACACCAAAGATGATACGAAACGGGATCAGATCCAGAATCAAGCAAGACCAAAACAATCAGATTACGAAAGAAGAGAGAATAGGTCGATGTACCCTGTAAGGATCCATGATGCAAAAGACAAATTCGAAACCGGATGCTTTTTTCGCGATTTAGATGAGAGCGAGACTGTTAGTTACGTATCTACGTTATCGGCGTGTGTCCCTCACTGTTTCCCCCACGTTTTTATAGCGACAAAGATTAAAACTTTTTAATCTTATTTTAAGCCCACCGCAAGAAAACGAGAGATGATGATGTTATCTTTGGCCAAATGTAATCGCGATACCACAAAAGAAGTCGTATGATCTTCTCCAATTAGTAATCTCAGCTAAATTACGTGTGGATAATATCCTCTTTGCTTTTAGCTGGATACTATACCATAAATAGACAAGTCTTGTTTTCATTTCGACGTTATCCTTCAAATGAAATAATACTCGTCCAAATATCTTATACTATACTATAACAAGCTATTTACTGCTTCGAACATTGATTTATTGCGAAGAAATTACAAAGAGTGTGACAGTAATAACGCGAAGGAAACATCGGTTTAAAGAGATGGTTACAAGCATCATTATTATACATACACGAAACAACAAACACAGGGAATAATATCTTTTCAAGGATTTAACCACCAAGCGATGATGGATCGATGAGAAAGTATCACGATTGTACCTTTCGTGGACAAGCAAATCTGGAGCTTGGTCTCTAGATGCTTGGCCTCACGTTCAGACGGCTTGCAAGTTTCTGTCCCAGAGATCGATCAGCCTAAGACAGAGAGATTAAGAATGTCAGGTTCTTTTGCTGAAAATTGTGCAAAATAAACAACAAAAACTAAGCAGAGGAGTTCATGTTTTTTGTTCTGACCTGAGACCAGTAAGAGATCCAGATGCTGCGGATCTCATGAGTGAGACGTGGCTCTGATAAAATCTCAACCCATCTCTTAACAAACCGGTCTTGCCTGTGACCAACATAAGCAAACATGAAAAATATCAGTAATTTAAGCTTTGTCTACAGAGTTTCTATGAGACTTAAGTGAGAGAACTGAGAGTTCTTCTTTACCTGTCTGGTGCCCAGGATCTGTATCTATCTCCAGGCTGTTTGAAGTTGTTCTCCTTCTTAATGATACACTGCAACATTAGCAACGATAGGTTGTTTTAGCAGACGATTCAAGTCAACTGAGACAAGGTTTTGAAGATTTAAACGAGGCATGGAGTGAATCACAGACCTTTGTTCGGATTCCAGTGTAGGATTTGTTTGGGATAGGAACTTTCTCGGCGCAGCGGACGGGATCAAACTTTGAGGGATAGTAATTGATCTGTAGAAGCAAACACCCGATAAATATTTCGATTTTCAAGACAAAAGACCAACAATAATAGCTCAAGTGGTGGTACTAAGACAGACCTCCTCATCTCTGTGCATGAAGTTCATAAACCCTTCATGGTGGTTGTTGTGGTGAGCACATTTTGGAGCATTGACAGGTAGCTGCAGATAATTCGGTCCAAGACGATGTCTCTGAGTGTCACCATAGGCAAAGATCCTACACTGGAGCAGCTTGTCGTCTGAGTAGTAGATCCCAGGAACCACAAGTCCAGGGTTGAAAGCGAGCTGCTCAGTTTCATTGAAGAAGTTGTCAATGGTCCTGTTCAGAACCAAGCGACCAACTGGTTGCAGGGGCAAGATGTCCTCAGGCCAGATCTTGGTCACATCAAGCGGGTCGAAATCAAACTTGTCCTCATCCGCAGGATCCATGGTCTGGATGAAAAGCTTCCACTCGGGGTAGTTACCAGATGCAATAGCATCGTGGAGATCCTTAGTTGCGTGGCTGTGATTGGCTCCTCCAACGACCTTTGCCTCTTCATCAGTCAGATTCTTGATCCCACAAGTCGGCTTCCAGTGGAACTTGACGAAGAGAACTTTCCCAGATTTGGAAACTAGAGTGTAGGTGTGGACACCGAAACCTTCCATGTGCCTGTAGTCTTGTGGAATACCAACATCATCAAACATCCAGCACCATGTGAGCAAACTCTCTGGCAAGTGGGACATGTAGTCCAATATCCTCCAGTACTCTTGGATGTTTGTTTTCGGGTTCGGCTTCAGGGCGTGGACAACATCCGGGAACTGAATCCCGTCACGGATGAAGAACACCGGAGTGTTGTTCCCAACAAGATCAAAGTTCCCCTGAGTTTATTACAGTAGCAGTAGCAAAGACACACATCAGTACTGATAATAATGAAGCTAGAGGATATAGAAAAAATGGAAATTAGCAATCTTTTATTAGTATAACTAATACCTCTCTGGTGTAAAACTTGACGGCGAAGCCACGAATATCCCTCATGGTTTCAGGGCTGGCACGCTCGTGAACGACGGTGGAGAAACGGACGATAACCGGAGTTTGAACACCAGGTGCTCTGAGGAAATCAGCACAAGTAAGGTCCGAAATGTCATGAGTGACTTCAAAGAAACCCTTAGCACTGATTCCTCTGGCATGAACCACTCTCTCAGGGATCCTCTCTCTGGTGAAATTAGCAACCTTCTCGATCAGATGGTAGTCCTCAAGAAGAACCGGACCTGCCCAGAACAAAAGTAACAGAATTTTAGAAAACCCATCACACTCCCATCCACAAGATCCTAGCTTTGAACTCGTTCTCGCAGTTTTTATCTCTTTCCGTTAGCTCGTAAAGTAGATGGTCACAGTTCCGATTCAGATTAGAATATCAACGAGGAAGAAGACAAGTGTACCTCTTTCTCCGATGGTGAGGGAAGAGATGTTGTTCGAGACTGGAGTACCACCGTTTGTGGTGTAGAACGGAGCGTTGTACGCGCTCGAAGGACGATACTGCAAACACCATAGTCCGATCGATTATCAGGAAAAAAACTTGGTCAGATTATAGCAGCAACAATCTAATGGATTCGACCGTCAACAACACTCATCCGTGAAAACCCTAATTTTCAGTTGGAAGATATCACTTCTACTAAGCGCGCGCGTCTTTATGACGGTCGCAATCCCAAAATTTATGACGCGGTTCTAACAAAAACCCGGTTCACCGGGTCGGATCCGGGCCGTCGGTTGACAACGAAGGCTTTTTTTAATTTTGGGTCGGAAAAACAGTGACATGTCGGGGATAAAGGGTGATTAGATAGTTTTCATCCTAACCATGAATTTATTCGATTATTACTTTGCTTTTAGAGATTTTTGGTATATTCAAGTCATGGATCTATATACTTTTCATGGTTCGGATAAATAAATCGACACAATAAGTCTCATATACAGGTATGTTAAAAAAAACAATATCATAGTACTATATAGGTGCTGATCGGATGGTCAGATTTGTGTTTTTAGACGAAAAAAATACTTCGCTTACAAAAAATGATTTGATCATATGTTTAAAAAATTGCTTAAAAAATACTCCGATTACCGGAATATTTAAAATGATAAATTTAATGAGATTATTTATAATTTGATAAAACAATCGTCTAGATTTTGATTAATCAGGTGTGTAGATCTGAGAAATCATTTTATTGATTAATTTATCTGATTTATAAAAAAAAAATCATTTATGCTCGGACGTCTAAACAATCGATTAAACACCTTTTTTAGAGCACATGTATGTAATAAAAAAACACAAACAACAAAACAACTTCTACTATAAGGAAAAAAACAACAAACCACATGCGGCGTTTATTTCGCATGCACTGGTTTATAGATCAGACGTTTTAAAGATAGCCAGCCCAAAAAATATCAACATCACCAACTTATAGCTCAAGCGATCATAGAATTTAAGCAAATTTTGAACTATCGATCATGTTAACACTAAGATCTAAGAGCAACAATTGGCTTCAACTTTCATCTCTTCATTAAAAAACAGTGAAAAAAACGCTCATAATGAGACATAACTGATTTAAGACGCACACGTAAAAAAAAGGGTAAAGAAGAACATGAAGATACCTTGTAAGGATCCATGGTGATGAAGAAGCCCTATGATCCCCAAAGATGACTGTTGATGTTTTGGTTTAGTGAGAGTGATGAGATCCTCTTTGTTGTTATATATAGTGAATCGCGTGTGCTGTGCACAGTAATGGCGGCCCCAAGTGGAGGGGTACTTTTGTCCTTTTAATGTCAATATATCGGTACAGTAAAAACGGGCCATGTTTACTTTTCCGTCGGATAACAATAATGCCCCCACCTTCTTTTTTCTGTCTTCAATGGCCCCCCCACCCGTTAGATATTTATTTTTTCCCGTTTTTGGCTCCAACCCACCCAAAAAAAAAAATCATTTTGGTGATGAACAATAATTTGTGATCCCGACAAGTCAGTGTTGCTCGAGAGAAAAAAATAATAATATCTTTCGAAAAGAATTATTGTGACAAAAACAAATCTTCAAATCTCAAAAAAAGAAAAACTTGACTGAAATAGGAAATGCTATCTGGAGTAGAAACTCATTTTTCTTATATATGACCCGATACATAAACTTTCTTTTTGGAGAAATCAACGATAATTACTCATAATAAGTATGATCATTCTATTATAACTGAGTTTGATATATGATAATTAAAAGGTTATTTTTCTACATCAGATTTGAAGTTGAAATCTTAAAAACATAAATCTTTTTTAAGATTGTGTTTTGTATAAAGAAATTATTAATTTTTTTTTGTATTATAGTTTTATAGGTAAAATCATTTACTCAAGTTTTTTTTTTTAATTCTAGTTTTATGTATAAATTAATAGAAACAGTTCATTATAGATATACAACGGAGGTAAAAATTATCTGTTGTAGATTTGTATACTGTGGGAAAACTATTTTTCAGTTATTTTTTCCAGGAAATTACCTGTAAAACAATTCATTATATTTGTATACATTGCATGTAGTTAGATTCAATCGAAAGATCTTCATTTACAATAATCTTTCAATATATATTATCTAGTTATTTCAAAACTTTATTTTGATTACGTGTTCGTATTTTCGATACGATTGGAATTACTGTTTATAAAAAGAAGAAAACAACTGATGTCAAAGAAAAAAAAAGAGAGGAAAACAACTATGTAATACCGAAGCGAAGGGATTCGTTTGATTTCCAAACTTAGTAAATATTTCCATTTTGGATCTCATATTATCTATATCGAGTAAAGCAGCATGACACATTTCATAACATATGTTTGGTCTTATCGTATTAAAGATCCAACTTGTGTCAGACACATGTTGGATAATGTAAACTGAGGTTTCTACGTAATAATTTTACATTTCCAAGATTATATGATGTTTGGATCGGTCGGCCAAAACAAGGATTTGTTTTTCAAACTTGGCAACGTTATCCTCCAAAATTGTTTTATGATGAAAGAAATTAAGGTGGAATTAATGAACTCGACCGGGCAAGAGCAATTTAGCCTTATCCGATTTGATACGGCTTTTTAAACTTGAATAAATAAATAATATTTACAAATCTATACTATGCATTATTAAAATTGATAATCATGGATCTATTCACGGGTTGAAAATTCAAAAATATTTATTTATTGGGGAAAAAAAAAGAAGCTAAACAAATGGCATTATTGAGTGGGTATGGTGGGGAGTCTATGTTTGGGAGCATGTGGCGATTATTAACACGTTACTTCGATGCTGAATCGATCCAGGTTTTGACTAGGGAGCTGACGCTTGGGTCCCTTTAGAGTGAACAAGTTGCCCTTGTTACTTTGTTTGATATTGTTACAACTAGGTGAAACTACTCCAATATACATATTCTCTCAGAAAATTGCAATCATTAGAAGACAATCCGTCTAACAAATTACATTCATCACATTGTTGTTGTTTTTTTCTCCTGAAACAAGAATGTACTCATTGTTATTGTTGAAATCGGACTCGTCGATTTGACGACCGATCAAGGTCGTCGGTGTGCCTTAGGTCGAGACTTTCGTTATAATAATTAAGGATCAGTTAGGCGAATTACTACTCAAGGCCAGGTGGAAAGATTAGAGTCGTCGCGTCGAATGTAAGATTGAGATATATTAAGGCGAGCTCGTCGAATGAGCGAGCTCGTCGGAAGAGAAAGACTGACGATTACAATTCAAGTGTAACGAGAATAGCAATGTGATCTCCCATTTTTTGTGAACCGACTATTTATAGTGAAATGAGGAGAGTCCTTCTCAATTTGATGGTTTTCTTCTGTGTTTGCTTCTTGGGCCGAACTTTTCATATTGTGGGCCTTTATATTCTTAGTTGGCTGGGCTGACTTTGTGGTGCCAAAGTCACCATCAACACTCATAGACTGATAGTTTGTAACTTTGTACGGTTTAACGTGTAGGCTGTGACTGGGTGATTTTTTCTTCTACTTTTGTTTTACTAAATTCATCAGTCACAACCGTAGTTTTGTTTAATTAGAAGTTCAAGAGCTTTTTAATCTGTTTAAGACAAGTATATGCTGTGTTAAGTGTAGCGACTAATTAATACGACTCATGTGCAAAATACCTTTTAATTAATTCAGATAATCGAGGGTTTTTAGTCACTGGTTAAAAACATATTGTTTATAAAAATATTCAGATCATCGTTGTTGGATTCAAATTCAATATTCTTTGTGTTTGATTAGATATAATTTATAAAAATAATATATTTTATACATATAGTTCGTAAAAATGTTGAGCTAAATTACAAATCATACAATATTTACTTTGATCAAATATTGATCCTAATTAAGCCTACAAAATCATGAACCCACGACCTAGAAATCTAGAATTTATGAAAGGAATCGCTACCTAAAAAATATCGTAATCCTCTCTTATCAGATAAAGTTGTAGAAATCATCTTATCAAAGAAAAGTCTTGGTGTCGTAAGATAAAGAAAGAAAGAAAAAGTCTTGGTTTGGTGACGACAAACCTCGAAAAAGTAGTAGCCTGGCTAAAATTGTCCTATGCATGTAAATTTTTAGTGCGGTGTAATCAATTCTTTTTCTTCACGAAGGGATCCAAGTTTATGGCAAGTTTCGTCATAGTACATGCGAGCATCGTTTACCCGTCAATTGTTTGTAGTGAAGAATTCCAAGTTTCTCAGCCTTATATCCAAATTTCTAGTACGAAATTTTCAATACTAGGATGTTGATACATATATATAAGTTCCTGAATAGATATAAGACGAGAATTTTATAACAATTCTCAGTGGCGGACCCAGAAATTAATTTTAGAGGTGTCAAAAATATATTAAAAAGGGTTTTGACCAGGATTGAACCATAATTCTGGGGTTCAAAAAACAGGTCTTTACCAAAATTGCCAATGAAGTCTTACTGTTTTCAAGCCTTTTTATATACTTATAGAGATTTAAGGGGTGTCATGTGACACTCTATTCTCCTTAATAGGTCCGCCACTGATAATTCTGATGAATTTACAACACTTATAACCCGAAAGAAGATAAAGTAATAAAAACGAAAGAACATGCATGTCTTTTTTACATTGTATAATCACTATTCACACTAGATGATTCAAACAACAAAATTTATCAATGAATATGCTCAACAGTATTCTATATATATTCAAAGCAAATAAGATCAGTAAACTTTGCACTATACATGAAACGATCAATTAGTGTTCCAAAAAAAAGTTAAAAATAAAATAAAATGAAACATATATAAATCACAATACAAGCCGGTTACTTTTATTATATACAACAAATCACACACGCACATATATATATACTGAAAATATAAACATCTTATTTTATCAAAGTATATATAGAACACAACATTCCAAATTTAGTTACTTTGGTAAACCTATTGCCTATTGCTATAAATGTACTTGTACGTCACTGTAGAACACTGAAAATTTAAATTACATTTCTACACTTTAAAAGAAAATAGAAAATTAAAAGTTGACAATTAGTATGTAGGCAATTTACTTAACATTGTAATATTAATACTTAGATCACAACGTAAGATCACATACGAGGGCAACTGGAATCCACTAGTAAATTGCCACGTAGCAATCTTACCCTCCCATAGTTACTTTTTGGTGTTACCCGACGAATGAAAATGCGTTTTAGTGGATAAACACGACAAAAAACGGGATTACACCTTATCCTCTCTACTTTTTTTTTTGGAATTTGAATTATTGTCAATGCAATTGAAAAATCAATAGAAAGAGAACGAATTTTGGCCTGCGAATCTTTTGGTACCCCCGTTTCTATTCAGATGGGGACTTAACTAGACTTTGATTACATGATTTGGTAGTATGATTGATTGCTATTTACTTCTTTTTTTCTGCTGTGTCGGTGCAAATCTTTCAGTTTACTTGTAGCTTTTTGTTTTTCCTGTTTTTTTATATGAAAAACATATTTAATTAACAATGTTGGTATACCATTTAGCAGTCTTTCATAGCTTATAAATTTTACGATATTAGTTAGCGAGTTCAATAGATAAACTTTTTAGCTAGGACTTACTGTCTAATTAAACAGGTAACGCGGAAGGTAAGAAACTAAGAAAGCAAGAAAGAAAAATTAGAAATCAACATCTGATTTTATGCGTTTTTTTACCAATTAATTTATACAAGCTTAGAAATAGGAAACGAGGGGCTGGTTGATACTAAGTCTGAACCCTTATACAGATGTCTACACTCGGCTATATAAACTTATAAGTAGAAGAAACAGAGTGACAGGATACTACTCTATACAAATGTCTTGACTCGATTATATAAATTTATAAATAGAAAAAGTGTGGTGTTAGGTGCATGATACTAAATCTTGAATTGCTAAACAAATGTCTTGGCTCGATATATAATAAGCTTAGAAATAGGAAAAGAGAAGCTGGCGGTGCATGATATATACTAGTCTTGAATCTTTAGACAAATGCTTCGGCTTGGTTATAAGCTTATAGATGGGAAACGAGTTCCTGGTGGTGCTTGATGCATGTCTAGTTCCAAAACATTATACAGTAAACACTATACAAATGATTTAGTTCGGTCGTAAGCTTAATAAGAAAATGTAGTTGTGATGAATGATATCTAGTCTGAAAACACTATACAATAAACTTATAAGAGTAAAACAATGCCTTGGTTTTATAAGTTTAGCCTTTTAGGAAGGGGAAGATAATAGTTGGTGGTGCGTGATGCTTGTTCCGAATCACTATACAAATGCTTCAAATCGTTTGTGAACTTAATGGGAAAAATGGCTGGTGGTGCATGATGCCTCGTATAAAAGCACTATACAATTAACCAAATGATTCGACTCGGTTATAAGCTTAAAAAAGGGAAAATAGTAGCTGGCAGTTGCATGGAAAGAGTGGTTGGTGGTGCATGATACTAAGTCCCGATCGTCGCGATACTAATACTTCGGCTCAGTTATAAACTTGGAAATATGAAAAAGTGTCTGGTGGTGCATGATACTAGTCCTGAATCGCTATTCAAATTAATGGGCTCACTTATAAGCTTACATATGAGAAAAGAGTGGCTGATGGTGCTTGGTGATTAGAAATTTACGAGAGGAAGGGGTGGATGGATGGGTGGTGCATGATAAATGAGAAATGATATCCTTTGCCTATATTAATGCCTCGACTTGGTGAAAACCCCGTAAGTCAGTTAAAGCTCCTTAAAAGCTTATGAATGAGAAAGGGGCAAAGGGTAATTGGAAAAATGATATCTAACTAGTGATCTATCCAAATGTGCCTTGATTTGGTTTAGACTCATCTTAAGCTCATCGGATGGGAAGCCTTCGAATGGTAACAAAGTGCAGTGCATGTTACTTGGAAAATATGTCTAATGCTCTATTTATACAAATGCCCCAGATTCGGTAAAAACTCTATATTATCATTAGAAGCTTGTAAAATGGGAATATGTTGGATGGTGGTGCATAATATATGGAGAAATGGGTGTCATGATAGAGATTGGTCCTAAAGAGATTGATCTTTAGAACAACATGAATAACAAGAAGTTTCATCTTCAGAGCGGTTGGTTTGTCTAGATCATGTGGTTAATGATCAAGGTGATTGACTGTTGTATCTATCTTTGGGAGGTTGGTTATGTTGATCGAAGAAATTAATTGGTATGTTTCCATAAGAGTCGCGTCATATTGATGAAATTTGAATATAATATGATTGCGTTGTTGAATTTATTGCAGGGACTCTCAACTATGGATTCGTGAGGAAGTATCAGATTCACAAGTGTCTTGATCTTTTCCATAATGCCTGACTTTCACTCATCTTTTGTGGCTGATAAACTTTTCAAGGGAATTGATCTTGAAGCAACAAGAAGGTTATATACAGTCAAAATCAGTAGTTAACGTTGCTCTGTTCTTCCTTTTTAGATGAAATTAATGGAATGGTAAGAAGATTAGGTGAGACTATGCTCGACAGCAAACAGAGAAGAAGAAGACAAATTGAGTGGTTACAAAAGCAAGACCCAAGTGTTGTAAACTTGTAAACAGAAGAAATTAATTACAAGAGACTTTAAAAGGCAAAAAAAAAAGAAGATAATCGGTTAAAAACGTTGGCACTCCAAATAGGTTTACATGGCAGAGTAAGGTGAGTGTTTCACTGAGGAGGGTTCCAAGGAACTAAAACTTGGTACAATGATTTGCTTCACCAAGCCTCAGTGTATGGTGTAGCCACATGTTACTGCATCTCAGCTTCTCTTCTCGCAAGCATCAACAAATGGGCAATCATGAAATTCCCTTAACCTGGTGCACTAACCCCTCTTCAATACTTCACAAGTGCGATTGGTGTCTTACTCTGTGGTCAGTTAAAACTTATCAAGCACGATCCACTCAATCTCTTAACCATGTGGAGGTTTCTTCCTGACGCCATACCACTATTTCAAACCTACAGAGGCATATAATCATATTATATTATATTTAATGTCGCAATTAAGAAAAAAAAGTTATTGTAGTTCTACCTCGTTATTATATTTAATGTCAATACCAAAAGAAAAAAGAAGTTATTGTGGTTCTACACTAGATAGAAAAGCCAATGATTTGAATGTGGTCGGTGATACTAATGTAGTCACACAAGTACATTCTTTTGAAAAGAACTCGAAGAGGCAGTAAATCAGTGCCATTATTATTATGTAAAAGGGTATATATTTTATTCCCATAAAATTTACTACATTTAAAAATATAAATATTTAATGATACACTTCACGATATAAGATTATGTGTTTTTTGTTACTAAAAAAAAAATACTAATGTCAGGAGGTTAATATTAAGAAGTCGTTTGTCATTAATTTGGTCAAAGAAGACAATTTTCAAACACTTATATTCCTCGTTTCAAAGATTTCTTTTTAAAAATAAAAATAGAAATATTTATTTCTTGACAAAAGCAGTATTTATTTATTTTATTTATAAAAATGTGTATTACATTGTATCATTGTAAAATCTAGGTGTCTTTCCCAATACAGAGAAGAAGAAAAACCGAAAAGAATTTGAAAAAAAATATACATAATAAACAAACTGTAGCAATGAGTTGAGATGCAAAGAAGAAGGCATGTTTCGATACGAAACACGTGGCCTATATCGAACGGTTAAGATCAAAGAGCCGTTAATTCTTAAGAAAATTCTTGTTTTCAAATTTCTATTACCAGACCAGAGTGAGTTTCAGTGTGTTTTGTTTTGTTTTTTTTTTCTAATTTCTTTTTACATTTTCTTCTCCTTTCTTTGTCCCTTATATCGGGAGAGAGAGACTGAGCGAGTAAGTGAAAGAAGGATCTTCGATACGTAGCGATTGGGGAGAAAGAGAGCGATATCGGTTGTTCTGGGTTTCACTGAAGGATCTCTCTTTCTCTCCTTTGTTTGATCAAACTTAGATCCACGGGAAAATACCTATTAGGTTTCAACAGATTCTCTTGATTGGAAGAGTTAATTTTGCGGTGGTTCTTTGAATTGACGGCGGAAAGGTGAATATTTTTTCGTTGGGGAATTTGGGATTAGGGATTGTTCATGATCAGGTCTTTGTTTCAGATTAGTAAACCGGATCCAAAAGGGTTTGATTGTCAAAAGCCAAGATATTTCCTTTTTCTAATTTTTTTTTTTAAAACATCAAGATAGGTATGTTTTAATTCTGAATTCGATTTCGAGTGATTTTAATTCTCCAATGAAAAACCTCCGCAGATAACGAAGAAAATGGGTAAATCAGATGAGAACAGCATTGAACTAATTGGATCAACGAATCTCCAAGGTACACTTAATCGAACGGCTTCTTACTCGTAATCAAATCCTCGTTGAACTTTAATTTTTTTCTCATCTTCCCCCAAATTGATTTCGAATTGAAAAAAAAATGGATTTTTTACGTTATGCAGGCGGAGGAGGAAAGATCATGCCGGCGGCGAATACTGGGCCGACCAGAAGAGCACTCAGCACCATTAACAAGAACATCATTGAACCTCCGTCTTACCCTTATGCTGTCAACAACAAGAGATTAGTCTCCGAGTAAGATGAATACTCAGATTCGAGATTAGTTTTTTTATTATATTTATTTCTCCCCTTTGATTAGATTCTTAAGAATCCAATATTTGATCTGATTCTCCAGAAGGAATGAAATCTGTAACAAACCACCTCTGCACCGACCAATCACGAGGTACATTGGATCTTCACTCTGTCTACTTCAAGTGTCTCACATTGTCTGGTTAATGAGTCAATTAACCAGTTCTTACCACTCTCTGTTGGTTCAGGAAGTTTGCTGCTCAATTAGCTGATAAAAAGCCACAAATCCATGAAGAGGTACTCTATAGTGACACTATCTTCAATGTGTGTTTTAGTTAGAACAATGACATAGACCGGATTATTCAATGTCATGTGTTTTCTTCTTAGGAAACTAAGAAATCAGACTCGGTTCCAAGTGAAGAAGGCGACTTTAATGAGCCAATGTTTGTACAACATACTGAAGCAATGATGGAGGAGATTGACCAGATGGTAAATATACTATCTTTAAGTTCTTCTTAACCCTTTTGCTTTACGGAAGCGAGTTACTCATATTGCCTTGTTTCTTCCAAAAGGAGGAGGAAGTTGCAATGGAAGATGCAGATAAAGAGGAAGAGCGAGTGATCAATATTGACGCTTGCGATGAGAAGAATCCTTTAGCCGTAGTGGAATATATCGAAGATATATTCGAATTTTACAAGAAATCTGAGGTGAGTTTGATGTTTTTTTATCACGAAACTTTGCTGTTCTTTATCATCAATGGGCTTCAAAGTATCAAAATCCTGAATTTATGTTTGATCCGTTCTTACGATTCTGCAGGAACATAGTTGCGTGCCTCCTAACTACATGGACAATCAGCAAGATCTTAATGAGAGGATGAGAGGAATCCTCATTGATTGGTTGATTGAGGTAGATAGATCCAGACCATACAAGCATTCTAATTCTTCGTTGCTGTCGTTATTCAATGTGCATGGTGACAAATTTACTTGAAATATTTTGAGCAGGTGCACTACAAGTTTGAACTGATGGAGGAAACCCTTTATCTCACAATCAATGTCATCGATCGATTTCTTGCAGTTCATCAAATCGTGAGGAAAAAGCTGCAGCTTGTTGGTGTCACCGCTTTGTTGCTAGCTTGTAAATACGAGGAAGTCTCAGTTCCAGTAGTAGATGATCTCATCTTGATCTCTGATAAAGCTTACACTAGAAGAGAAGTACTGGATATGGTGAGTATCATTTTTCTCTTGATCATTAATCTAAATATGATGAATTTCGGTTTCGGTTGACCATTTTTTGGATTCTATTGTAGGAGAAGCTAATGGCCAACACCTTGCAATTCAATTTCTCTTGGCCTACTCCGTATGTGTTCATGAGACGGTTTCTCAAAGCTGCCATATGTGACAAAAAGGTTTATCTCTTTTATAGAAAAGCTTGAATCTTCTTGCATGGAAATCATCTGGCCTTGGTATCTAAAGTTGTGTGATATGCAATTGTGGTTTCAGCTTGAGGTTCTATCGTTTTTTATCGTCGAGCTTTGTCTCGTAGAATACGAGATGCTGGAGTATACCCCGTCTAAGCTAGCAGCCTCGGCAATCTACACTGCTCAGTGTACACTTCATGGATTTGAGAAATGGAGCAAAACCTGTGAGTTTCACACAGGCTACAAGGAAGAACAGCTACTGTAAGAATCACAAGTCATGAACATACATTTTGAACGTCGCCTGGAAACTGATAAGAGATAACTCTAGTTATGAAAATCGGCTTTCTGTTTATTTTCCAGGGAATGCGCAAGAAAGATGGTTGCTTTCCACCACAAGGCAGGAACAGGGAAGCTAACAGGAGTTCACAGGAAGTACAACACATCAAAGTTCTCTTATGCTTCAAGAACTGAACCAGCTGGATTTCTGCTATGATGGAGAGAAAACTATAATAATAAATGTAAATCTCCATTTTCTACTCAAAAATAGAGTAACTCCAAAATTAGTTTTTCTCCAATGTATTATTCCATTTTTTACTCCAAAAATGGAATATTCTAAATAAATTCTATTTTTACTTTGTTATCAATACATTACAAATTGACCCTCTAAACTCTAGGCCTGCATTTATTCGATTCTGTTCCAGCTGATGTTGTTAGCCGGTCGATTGTGGCCTAGGCAAGTCTGTTTGTAATTTCTTTACTGCTTTCATTAATAATATTAATACCTGAGAGGGTGCCTCTCAGTTTTTACACCAAAAAATTATAATGAGACTTATAAAAAGAATTATTATTGTATAGAAAAATGATAAATTGAAAAAAGTAATATTTAAAGTTTTTCTTGTTAATAAATACTCCACGGAAGATTACTACTTTTCCAAATTGCGATTCAGACACTATCTTGTTCTTGATATGTTTCATTATCTTGTTCCGTCAATTTAGCCGGGAGTTGTCTTATTTACAAGACAACTGGGGAAAGTATGCGCATTGTTTTATTCATCTACTGACAGAAAATGGAGAATGCGGAAAAAAGATATCATAAGGAAAACTTGTCAATGCTTTAACGTCTTCGGACCGAAAATACAGAACTAATAGTGCATCCGGACATATCTCTCTCTCTCTTGTTTGCCTCCTTGTTAGAGAAGAACATTTGGTTTTACAAGTGAACCTTAAAGCAATACATAATAGACGCAAGAGAGTCTCGGCTGTCTCAGAATCGAAGGCTACACGTTTAAATTTGATTCAATTATCTCCTCACAGGTGGTACAGCTCCCCTTCCTCCAGTTCCACGCCCAGTAGCCGGAACCTTTATGAACAGAGATTCAAGGATTCAACAATTAGTATTGACAAGGAAGACACAAGCATTAAGGACAAACAAGGACTTAATCAAATTTCCTAACAATGGTGTTAAGTCATGAACTAAGTCGCTTGCAGAGAGAGAGAGAGAGTGAGAGTCAGCTTACTTTTCCTCGCATTGCAGCTCTACCTCTGCCAACACCCAGTGATCCGCTCTTTCCCTGCATCAATTAAGAAAGCAAGGTATTATATATACGGAAGATATACATAGACAGTCTAACATCATTCTTCTTCAAGGATTGAAAAAGCATATACCTTGATTCTAGCATCTAAGCGCTTGAACATTGGAGCATGCTTGAGAATGTCTGGTATGACCATAAACCTGTCAAGATCTCTCCACAGGTCAATTACTAATAATCTAAGGCTTACAAGAACGATCCCATGAAACAGGAAACAAGCACAAGTCAAAAGAAGTGTTTATAGCACCTGACTTTGCTGCCACGAATGAAGACATGCTCAAGCTGTGATACCTTACCATCCTGTGACACAACAACGGAAAACCCACAGCAAAAGTTCAGTGACAATTAACAAACAGGAGAACTCATTAAGCTGTATTCGAAATAACAACATATGTCGAAAGGTTAACTCTAAGAAACAACAATTTAAGAGTGAATATATGATTTCGAAACTTTGAACTGGAAGCTCCAAGGATTTCTTTTTCCGAACAACCACAGGTTTTATTCAAAACGCAATCACTTATGATGCTAAAGAGCAACTTGGGCACTTTAAATGTAACATTACAAGTACAAAAGTTGAATACTATGTAACAATCTCACTAAGTACCATATCTTAGAATACATCACATACTTCACGAGAAGTCGCTACTGGGATCACCATCCTAGGGTTCTATACACCCAGAACTTCCCCGATTCTCAGTCCCCCCAGGGAGAATTATACACTTTTCATAACTCCCCCGAAAAATTTACTAGCAAGAAATTTTCCAGGCTCGCCAAATCTAGGGTTTTCACATCAACAGCAATGAAAGAGAGAGCAACGAAACCAATGATTTAAATGAAAACAGTCTCAAATTTTAGGTAACAGCCGATTTACCTTAGCGGTATAGGTGATGTCCTCGAGCTGACAGTTCCAGTTATCCTCACACTCGATCATGCTTCCTCTGTAGAGCTCGCCGCTCTTTAGCTCCACCGTCACGATATGACCGGACGCCTCGTGAAGAAGCTTCACCGGTATTCCCAGACTTCGGCTCATCTCTGTTTCTCTGTAAAACCCTAATTAAGAGACCTTCCGTTTCACTCTGCTGCAACCTAGAAACCAAAATAAAAATGGCGGAAGGGAAGGGAAGAGAGCGATTCAGATGTAGTGGAGAGACATTACGCTGTTTTAAAGTTCTCTTGAGCGATTATGAGTTGGGCCTTACATTAAGCCTATTAATCATTTTAGGCCCAATTTTAGAAATTGCTTTTTTTACCCCCTGTATTTTGACATAAATGTATTATAGTCCTTACTTTTCTGTACAGAGTCACAGACGACGACGGTTGATTTCACAGAGCCGATCGGCAGCTTAGGGACGACGAAGGAAGCTCTCTCGACTCTCTCCGTTGCAAAACTTAGGGGTTTATCGGAGGAAAAAAGGTCCGGCTGCTATGGCGGACGAGAAGGAGATGAAAGGAGAGAAAAAGTACAAGTATAGCATAATCGTCCCCACCTACAATGAGCGCCTCAATATCGCTCTTATAGTCTACCTCATTTTCAAGCATCTCCGGTAAAATGAATATTTGTGTTTTCTCCTTTTCCTGTTTTTCCGGCGAATTTTCTGGTGTTATTTCGCTTTTCTAATATCGAATTCTGGATCCCGTTTGACTGAATTCGAATCCGATCGCCCGTTAGTGAGTGAGACAGTATCTCTCGTTGGATCGTGGCTTTACACTGCAGATCCAAATTTTATGATCGTTGTTTGTGCGCATGAGCGAGTAACCTTTAGTGTAATGATCCCTCGAACAGTATACGAGTGATTTCATGTTGTTTACAGAACCTCTGCTTTAGTGATAGGAGAATGATCCAGAAGCTAGATTGTGTTGTGGCTGCTTATATAACAAATGAACCGATTAGCACTTGTTTATGTAGACTCTTCTCTGTGGAATGTTAATAAAAATCTAAACAAATATTAAAAGAATCTTCAACTTTTTGTATGATGTTTAGGGATGTTGATTTTGAGATAATTGTTGTGGATGATGGGAGTCCTGATGGCACGCAAGAAATTGTCAAGCAACTTCAGCAGTTGTATGGTGAAGACCGCATAGTGAGTACAGTGACGAGTTAGGGACTGTATATGTAATTTATTGTGCGTGTTTCTTTTGCATTTTTCTTTATGGTTGAACTTTGTGTTCGTCTTTATTATGATGCACAGCTTTTAAGAGCTAGAGCCAAGAAGCTTGGTTTGGGTATGTATCTGTAACTTCGTCATCTTCTATAACTTTGCTTTACATGAAGTGAACAATTATTAATCTTCTTGGCACGATCGATTTCAGGAACTGCATATATTCATGGTTTGAAGCATGCTACGGGTGATTTCGTTGTAATCATGGATGCTGATCTTTCCCATCATGTAAGAGCCACCAACTGAATTATCTTAATTTATTGTCGTTTTGTTAACCTAACTTACTTTTCACTTGTGCAGCCAAAGTATTTGCCAAGTTTCATCAAGTAAGTAGAGTTTCTTCATCTCTTAAAAATCTCATAATCTCTATAATGATTTTGAATTTGACTCTGTTTTGTTGTGTATATCATGAAGGAAACAACTAGAGACCAATGCAAGTATAGTGACAGGTACACGATATGTAAAAGGTGGTGGTGTACACGGGTGGAATCTTATGCGGAAACTCACAAGTAGAGGAGCAAATGTGCTAGCTCAAACACTTTTATGGCCTGGCGTATCTGATTTAACCGGATCATTCCGGTAAGGTTCCACTAACTTTGTGTCCTGCAGCTAAATCATTTTGATAGTTTCACGACTGACCTCCACGCCTCCTTATATGAAAGGCTATACAAGAAATCGGTGCTTGAAGACGTGATAAGCTCATGCGTGAGTAAAGGTTATGTCTTTCAGATGGAAATGATCGTTCGTGCTACCAGAAAAGGATACCATATTGAAGAGGTTTCTCTTGTCTCTTCATATATAAAATCCACTTGTGTTATTTTGATTCCTTTTAAATCTATCATTATTCATGATTCGCTGGTACTCGTCTTGGTCTGCAGGTACCGATAACTTTTGTGGATAGAGTCTTTGGAACTTCGAAGCTGGGAGGATCTGAAATAGTGGAATATCTAAAAGGACTCGTATATCTTCTTCTCACGACTTAAGAGACTAGTGACACACAAGCAGCTCAAGAACACATGAATCTCTCTTAATACTCTCGCCTCTTAAGTTTCATCATGTCATAGACGTTGTTCGTTTTGGATGTTGAGTTTTCAGATATCTTACATTTGATAAAACCCCCTTATTACGTTACAGATCGTTCGTAATATCTCAATCAACATGGCTTGCAATTTGCATCGAGTAGGTTGGGAATGTTGGGTGTTGAACTGAGATCAAGCAAGGCCCAAGAGAATAGTTGGGCTTTCCCTTTAAGGACAATTTCGCAAGAAATCAAGCAAAGGCTCAAGAACCACGAAGATTCAACCAAGTGGTTGAAAAACTGGCCAAACATGCTCTTATCTTTTTCTCACATATGATAATCATTTCCAATTATGTATCAAAGTTGGATACGAATGCCTTGTAGGAGCCAGCTCCTGATAAGAAGAAGTGTTGGCCACATTAATGAAAAGCACTATCAAAAGGGCGACTGAGCAGCATTAGTTTCCGTAGAAAGAAAAAAATAGAAAATGGAGGGAACTATCAAGTCTCCGGCCAACTACGTACCTCTCACTCCCATCAGCTTCCTCGATCGATCAGCCGTCGTCTACTCCGACAGAATTTCCGTCGTTTACGGTCCCGTCATCTACACGTGGCGCCAGACCCGTGACCGCTGCGTCAAGATCGCCTCCGCTCTCTCCCAGCTCGGTGTCTCTGCCGGCGATGTGGTCAGAGCTTCTCTCCTCCACTGATTTTACATTTTTTTGTTTCCTTTGACTTAATCTATTGACTGCATGCATCTCTGGAGAACCTTTTTTGTGTTCATACTTCATAGATAGATAAAAATTTCAGATTTTAGTATATTTCTCAAAGCTTAAAAGAAAGTGTTTTTTTTTCACACGTTTCTGAATTCTCGTAATCTATCAGGTTTCAGTGTTGGCCCCGAACGTTCCAGCAATGGTTGAGTTGCATTTTGCTGTTCCCATGGCTGGAGCTTTGCTCTGTACGCTCAACATCCGCCATGACTCCGCACTCGTAGCAGTCTTACTCAGACACTCAGAGACCAAAGTGCTTTTCGCAGATCATCAGTTCCTCCAAATAGCTCAAGGAGCTTGCGAAATCCTCTCGAAGAAGGGTGAAAAGGTCCCTCTTTTGGTCTTGATCCAGGAGCCTCTTGTTCGCTCTGTTGTTTCAGGGACGAAGAAGAGCTTGATGGAATACGAAGACGTTGTGGCCATGGGGAAATCGGATTTCCAAGTAATAAGGCCAAAGGATGAGTGTGATGCGATCTCTCTCAACTACACATCAGGCACCACCTCAAGCCCCAAGGGTGTTGTGTATAGTCACAGAGGTGCTTATTTGAATTCTTTGGCTGCGGTTTTACTCAACGAGATGCACTCCTCGCCTACTTTTCTGTGGACTAATCCAATGTTTCATTGCAATGGCTGGTGCTTGCTGTGGGGTGTTACCGCAATTGGTGGCACTAATATATGCTTGAGGAATATAACCGCAAAGGGTATATTTGATAACATTTCTCAGCACAAGGTTACTCACATGGGAGGTGCGCCAACAATACTGAATATGATCATCAACGCTCCTGAGTCCGAGAAGAAGCCGCTTCCCGGGAAGGTGTCCTTTATGACCGGTGCTGCACCGCCACCACCACATGTGATTTTCAAGATGGAGGAGTTGGGGTTCTCCATGTTTCATTCCTATGGGTTAACAGAGACTTACGGACCAGGGACGGTCTGTACATGGAAACCTGAGTGGGACTCTTTGCCTAGTGAAGATCAGGCGAAGATGAAGGCCCGACAAGGCGTGAATCATTTGGGGCTCGAGGAAGTCGCTGTGAAAGATCCTGTAACCATGAGAAGGTTGCCAGCTGATGGTGTATCTATGGGTGAAGTTGTCTTCAGAGGAAACACGGTGATGAATGGTTACCTGAAGAACCCTGAAGCGACCAAGGAATCGTTTAAAGGAGGTTGGTTCTGGAGCGGAGACTTAGGTGTTCAACACCCTGATGGTTACATAGAGCTGAAAGATCGGTCGAAAGACATTATAATCTCAGGAGGAGAAAACATAAGCTCGATTGAAGTCGAGTCTGTTTTGTTTACTCATCCTTGTGTTCTTGAAGCAGCTGTAGTTGCGAGGCCTGATGAGTATTGGGGTGAGACTACTTGTGCATTTGTGAAGCTTAAAGACGGGTCTAAAGCCACGGCCGAAGAGATTATAAGCTATTGCAGGGAGCGGCTTCCGCATTATATGGCTCCGAGGAGTATTGTGTTTGAGGATCTTCCTAAAACATCGACCGGAAAAGTTCAGAAGTTTGTTCTGAGGGCCAAGGCTAAGGCTATGGGAAGCTTATCAAAGAAAGGCACAAGCAAGTTGTGAATTGGTAAGCTTTTTGTTTATCCTCTTGGTTAAGCTAAACGGGATATTGTGTACTACAAACAAACCAGTTTGTGTGTCATTCTGAAATAAGTTATCATGTTGGTTGAGATTAACCGGATTCTAAAATCAATAAAGTTTAAATCAATAAAACCGGTATGAAGTTGTGTAAGTGTGAAAGATGATCTCTAGCATTTTCTCTAGAGTTGAATCTGATGGCAAGTACTAGATAGGTGTAACTGTATAATATATATATATATATATATATATTATATATTTTTTTCAACATATATATATAGTACTATATATTATCTTTGGAATCAATCCTTAAATCATCAACTCCTCGTAGTAATCGTTTGTTTTTGTTCTTTACTAAAATTCCGATTTTTAAAACATAAACTAAATATAATATTACAGTAGACTCAGTAGTGTTAGAAAGTCGTGTTCAAAACATACACAACAATACGTAGCACAGTACATAAATCAAAATTCTTTTTTGACCAAATTTTTGCATTGCATAAATCAATGTATCAGTTTATTTGTTTTAGCTGTCATAATCATAACATTAAATAAATATAAGATAATTGAAGACAAAAATTTACTCAGACATGAAGATTGTACAACTGTAACACTCGATGAATTTGTTATGTTGTTGCTACTTGTTAATGTGTGATCGAAATTTGTAAACATGAATAGGATAATAATCTACGCTTATGATGAAATCGAAAAAGTAGTATATATCATTAAAAGGTTTATAACGGCCGCTATGCATGTGATAATGGTGATATAGATTCAACTTCTTTTTACTAAAGCAAATTTATAAAAATGAAATTCTGATCACCGTGATCAATCTTTTGTAATCGACTGCGACGTGCAATTTTTAAAAGCAATAAATGTTTTATAAATATATGAAAATAGACTAAGACAACGAAATGAGGGAGTTCGTAATTACAAACCTCCAAAACTCCAATCCGTGGCTGAAAACGTGAAACTACGGTTCACTTGGTGAGTTATATAACAAGAAAGAATCATTTCATTCATTTGTAATAATTCCGTTAAAACGTAAAGATAGACAAACGATGCAAATAGGAGACTGAGACGTTACTAAACCGGACAAGTACTCGGTTAGATGAGATGATCTCAAACCGTTGATTATTTTCGCATTTTGGTTAACGATGCACGGATCCAAAAATTCTTAAACCGGTTCACACCTATTTTGTTCACCGATGGTGACAACACCAAGCAAACGGAAACTGGCAAAAAGACAGACAAAAAGAGTAAATACTTACCTTCGCAGTTCACGCTATTGTTCACTTGCACTCTTTACCAAAAGTTAATAACTGAAATAGTAATTTCAGATATTCTTCTTTTCACTAGTAATAAAAAGGAAAAACAAGGATGATGATAAACGTAAAGCAAAGAGTAATACTTACACTAAATCTACATTGACAGTATAGTTTTATAAAGTTCTAAAGTGATTTAAAGAAGCAAAGCTTGTTTAAGAAAACAAAACAGAAAAAAAAAAGAAAAGAAACAAAGCTTGTGCCTGGCTCTACTGTCAAAAAAGATGGTCAAGAGTTTCCAAAACAAAAAATATGCTAAATTTATCTCCTAATTATTCAACAATTCAAATCAATCATGAATGATTAGGAACCAATAATTTCCTCTTGAGTATGCAAAACAAGAAGATTAACAATCAAAACAAACTAGAGCAACAAATAGAATAACTCGCAAGCCTCTAAAAATCCAGCTCATATAAATTAATCAATTAATTAGTTTATATTTATATTAAATAAATTATCTGTAAATAAAATAAAAGCTGTTAGAACTTAGAACGAAGTGCTGGAGGCGGTGCCTCATTTCTTTCAGAGCCCAGAAATCTATAAGAAGTGTCCCAAAACAAAAAAAAAAATTACTTTTCTTCAGAGAACAAAAATTTAATCTTTCTCTCTGTTTCTCCGATATATAAAAAGAGAATCGAGGCGAGAGAGAGAGAGAATCTCTAATGATCGTTGTGATGGTGATAGAGATGTTGAGATTTCAATAAAGAGGAAATTCACAATAAACAAAAACATGTTGCGATTTTTATTTCGGTTTTGATTCTTTCTTCAGCCCAGTTTTTACTCTTTCCATCTCAAAAAGAGAAGACTTTTATTTATTTCCTCCATTGGAGCACAGTTTTTTTTTTTTTTTTTTTTCGAATCTCCCTCTCTCTCTCTATCTCTCTGGCGTAGAGGCGAAGGTAAAAGCGCCGCACGTTATAAGCCTTCCATGGCTTTCCAGCGGCGGCGCTACAACTACTACAACCGTCTCCGCCGTCTCCTCCCTCTAATCTGCTCCTTCTCCGGAGCTCTTCTCATCCTCTTCGCTCTTCTCTCCATCTTCTCCCCTCCTCCTGATGATTCCGATCACCGCATTTCCGTACTCTCTCTCTCTCTCTCTCTCTCGCTCTCTGTTAAGATTCTAGAGGAGATTCTGATCTCATTTTTTTAACGCCATTGGTTCTGTTTAATCTCAGAAGCAGATGAACTATGGAGTTAACGAAGAGAAGCACGTAGCAGTGGTTTTCAGAGTTCCGGTAAGGGTTTTTAAATTCATTTCTGATGTTCTCTGTTGCAAAGTCTGGATTTTTGTTGCGTCTTCCTTAATGGGCTCTTTTGGGTTTTGTGTTTGTTTTCACCGGAACAGAGAAGTGGAGGGAGATCAGATCGTGATATCTGGCGTTCATGGAATGCTGAATTCTTTTACGGTTGCTGCAATGCGAGCAGCAACTTCCCAAGTGCGTAAAGTCTTTTACTTTTTACTTATTTTGGTGTTTGGAGACGTCAATTTAGAGAGGCAGTCACATTTCTGTAGTTAGGACTTTTAGTTAGCTAGAATCAGCCTGAGCTCATATTAGTTTCTGAATTAGTCACACCATATTTGATTTCTCACTGCAGATGCTAAAGCAATTACTAGAAATGATCGATACTTGGCAATCGCCACTAGTGGTGGTTTAAACCAACAACGAACTGGAGTAAGTTTCCTTTAGCTTTGTCTGTTTTTTATGGTAAATTTTTCTTTTTTCTTCTGAGAAATCTTTTTCTGCTGAGTTTGACAATACGCAATTGCTTCTTTCAGATTGTAGATGCTGTTGTTGCTGCACGAATCCTAAACGCTACGCTTGTTATTCCAAAGTTAGACCAGAAATCCTACTGGAAAGATGCCAGGTTCTTGCTCAGATTCTCTTTCGGTTTCTTAAAAATCAAAACTTTATGCATCGTTGTTAACATGTTTTTTTATCTATGCAGTGACTTCTCGCATATCTTCGATGTGGACTGGTTTATGTCATTTCTCTCAAAAGATGTCAAAATCGTAGAGCAACTCCCACAGAAAAAAGGGCGAGCGTGGAGCCCCAGCAGAATGCGTGTACCGAGAAAATGCAATGAGAAATGTTATCTCAATCGGGTATTACCTGTTCTTCAGAAAAGGCATGTAAGTTTTTTCCTGCTTTTCTCTCAATCTCTTTTGCGTCTTACCGTTTAAAGTTTGCATTTCCTTTTTTTGTGATGCTTAAAATATGATTTTTGTCTCGTAAATGTTTTGTTTCAGGCAGTTCAGTTGAATAAATTTGATTACAGACTTTCAAACAAGTTGAGAGATGACTTGCAGAAGCTGAGGTGCAGAGTCAACTATCACGCGCTTAAGTTCACTGATCCCATTCTTAAAATGGGCAACGAGTTGGTCAGAAGAATGCGGTTAAGGAGCAAACACTACATTGCTTTACACCTTAGGTTTGAACCCGACATGCTCGCCTTCTCGGGTTGTTACTACGGCGGTGGTGAGAAGGAGAAGAAAGAGTTGGGATCAATCAGAAAGAGATGGAAAACGTTACATGTATGTATCTGTGCCAACACTTTCTATTTTCGTTTCTTTTGTTGGATGGTTTCAACGAGTTTAAAATGTTGTGGATATATAATCGCAGGTGAATAACCCGGAAAGGCAAAGGCGACAAGGAAGATGTCCGCTTACACCAGAAGAAGTTGGATTAATGCTTCGAGCTTTGGGATATGGAAGTGATGTTCATATATATGTTGCATCAGGTGAAGTTTATGGAGGGGAAGAGTCATTGGCTCCATTGAAAGCACTCTTCCCACATTTCTATTCTAAAGACACTATAGCTACAAAAAAGGAGCTAGAACCATTTACTTCTTATTCTTCACGAATGGCTGCACTCGATTTCCTTGTGTGCGATGAAAGCGATGTTTTCGTTACAAACAATAACGGAAACATGGCGAGAATATTAGCCGGTCGAAGGTAGTAGTTTAACCAAAAGCAGCTTTTCTTTCTTTCTTTTTATGAGTTTTCTTTTGTTAAAAGTTTTGTTTGTGCACAGGAGATATTTTGGACACAAACCGACGATTAGACCGAATGCTAAAAAGCTGTACAAGTTGTATTTAAGCAAAGAGAACACGACTTGGGAGGAGTTTGCTTCAAGAGTCAGAACGTTTCAGAAAGGATTCATGGGAGAGCCGAAGGAAGTAAGAGCCGGTAGAGGCGAGTTTCATGAGAATCCGTCGACTTGTATATGCGGAGATACCGATGGTAAGGCAAAAGAGGGATATATGGATTCGAGAAAACTCGGTAAGAAAAACAAAAAGGATGTTGTTGTATCCAATGATGAACAAAAGGAAGATGAAGATGCAGAGTGGTCGGATTATGAGGAAGACCAAACTGACTTGCAGGACAGAGGATTGTATAATGGCACGAGGTTAGATTATGAAGATGCGTCATTGAATTCGGATGAGCCTGAGCTAGAAGAAATGCTGTCAGATTGATTCAGTTCGAAAGGAGACTCAAAAATCGGGTTTTTCAACATGTTTCTTGTGGTCATATTGCCTCATCGATCTCTTTTGTACATAGGAATCCAGTCCAAGGAAGAATGACCTTTTCTTTTTATAGTTTCAATTCATTTCTTTACTTTTTTTTCCGACAAGAATCAGTCGTGCGGTCTGTTTAGTTCAGAGCAACTGAATATTGGCACCGAAGGAATCTGGGTGAATGACAGATAGATAGATACATCGAGGTCCAAAACAAATTGTGTCAGAAGTACATTGCTGTAAATACAATCGTGCCAACTTTCTCATGACAAGGATTTGGTTGGGTCGTCTCGGTCAAAGCAAAAGAGATGCTCATTTTTTACTACAGTCTCGGAAGGAAAGGCTTCACGGATTCGATGACGACCTAATACAGTACATACACAGGCAAGAGAAGTTAACTAGATGAATCCCCAAAGCTCTTTAAATAAGAACTTCAAATAAGTCTTGTTTCGGTGGGATAGGGGAAAAAAAATTACTTACCCTTCCGTCGTATGATAATGATGCAAAAACCCAAGGCTCACGTGAGCTCCAAGCAATGCCTGTGTTTGATTAAATAGTGATGTCAGAGTGTAGTTTGTTTCACAAGAAGAATGGTAATTATCACTTATAAGGTCTTGAAGAGAAATTACCATAGACACTGTCTTCATAATCAGTGTATGAGTTGAGCAACAGGTTTACACGTTGACGTGTTGATTCCACAGTGCTGAGATAGATGGTAGGAACAATACGACTCTCAAAACAATGCAAATCATAATCATTGGTGGGAGGGAGCGAGGAGGATAAGAGATTTGTAACAACCTTTCTGGGGTTTTTTCGTTAGTGGATGATGCTGAAGCATACCACAAGTTGACAGCTGAGTCTGTTCCAGCACTCTGTTTTACTTCAATTGATCAGTAACCACACTTTCAAAATCTAGATTGCGAGTTAAAGCAGAGGCTTTGCTTTCCAAGCTAAAACGTGGCATGTACCGGAGGAAAAAGCATTATTCATCACCCTTGCTCAACCTATTTCAGCTAAAGACCGAGACAGCAACATACATAGCTAATATGTCGGATGATCCAACTCTGTTAAGAAACATGAAGAAGGAGAAAGAGAGTACCAGAATCAGTCCATCATACTCAGGGTTACACTTGACAGCCCATGTCCTACAAAATTTGACAGAAACATACAACGACACAGACTTAAGTCTCAAGCAATTGGTTTCTATAAGAGAAAAAAAAAATCACAAAGGATAAATGCAAACAAACCTACCAATGCGTATGACCGGGAAGCTCTTGGATGGGTGTGTTGGCCTTTCGGAGATCCCAGACATGTATGCCAGATTCATCCTCTGCTGTTATCTACATAACCGAATGTTTAATTCATCACAACAAAGATATTATAACACTTTCATACTGAATCCAAAGAGAGTATTGTTCAGTACTACGGGGATACTTGAGAACACAAGAGGGAAAGCCTTACAAGTATATGTTCTCTCTTGAGATTGTAATCAACACCTCGTACATGAGCACGTTCAATTGAATTAACCTTCCTGTGTTGTACAAATAACAAGAAAAACCTCAATATATATACATGAGTTCATGTGAAGAGGTAAAAACAAAGCAACTAACAGTCATTTGACATCGAACCCCCCATGAGAGCATGTATTTATGAGTGTGAGTATATCACACGTGCAAAACCTCCCAAATGCATGCAGGAAAACCTTATGCTAATGTTACTGGGAACAGAGGAGATGAACAGTGATACCATACTTCATGGTACGCAGGTCCCAGAACTGGACAGATGATTCACCAGTTGCTGCAACAGCATTTACATCATGTGGATTCCATGCTCCCCCAGATAAAGAATGCAACATCCCAGCCGAATCCTTAGATAAAACCTATAGAAACTAAAGCCTGTTAACTTGGGATCATGGGAAGCAAAAGCACAGAAAGACGAACGAGTTTGCTCTATATTCTCGTAACTAAATCACCTCAGCAGACTTTTTTGAACAGTCCAAGTTCCACAAAAAAATGTTTTGTTCATCCATGCTGATTAACTTGTCACATCTTCCAGAAGGCCACCAAAGAACACTTTTTTCCACAAAAGAGAGACAGAGTCAGCTTCATAAGATGTGGATAAGAAACGAAAACAAGCTCTAAATCTTTCTGAACTCACTGTAGCCGAAATGGACTCTGCTGAAACGATAAATCATCAACTCACCAATTAATCTTACCAACATGTGCATCAAGAGATGCAATTCGCTCCAACTGTGGGGAATTCAACTGACCATATAACTCAGGAATCTGCCATATCGCTGCTCCAAACGATTCACCTTAACCGGATAAAAAGCATTTCAAGCTTCAGCTCAATACAGAACTTCTGATTCGACCAAGACTATTTTTCGAAACTGATCAACATTAAGATAATGCGAATTATACCAGTGGAAAAGACAGTGGAGAAAATGCGTTGATCGAAAGGGCAAGAAGCAAGGTCCCATATCTCATTAGGATGAGAGAACAAACCCTCACAAATCAGCTCAGATCCACCAGATGACAGACGAAGAAGATGAACCTTTTTAAAAAGTATCTCAAACTTTCAGTATCTTCCCGAATCAAATAGAAGACGAAACTTAGATCAAATATGGATTCACCTCGTTCTCTTCTTTCAAACTTAGGGTTCCAGTGAGGAAGCTGGTGTAATCCGTATCAGCTTTCACATCCGATATACATCTCGCCTGAAAACAAATAAGTTTCGTCTTTTGAAGGAGCTAAAAGGAATCAGCGAAGATCGGAACAGGAAGAAGACGATGAGAATCACCTGATACTTCAAGCCGTATCCGATTCCCGACGATCCTCCTTGCATTGTCGCCTGAGCCGACGCACGGATTCAGGTAGACGACCAGTAGTAGAACCAGATGCCGACCAATTTGATTTTGCTGGTTTCGTGCTGCTGATGATGATAGTAATGGGCCTAACTTAATATATTAAAGCCCAATAGATAGATAATTAAGAATATACAGAAGCCCAATTGCTCATCCTTACTCTCAGTCGCAGTGTGACTCGCACTGTCACACCGCATACAACATACAATCAGAAGATAACCGGGTATAAAGTATAAACAATCTAGACCCAAAAAAAAGTATAAACAATCCAATATGCCCCCCTTTCACATACTAATAATAAATGAATATTTTAATTCAATTTTTATTTTACTGGTTCCTTGCAGATGATAATTCTAATGTGCATAATTTGATATGTTAAGACCTAATTTATAAATAAAAACAGTATAAATTGTATAAATTTAATAACATTAGAGTGTTGATGTTTTATTAATTGAAGAGTTATTGAGTTATTAATTTATAAATAAATTAAATGAATAAAAATATAATTTGAAATTGAATTGAATTATTAATTTATCGAATATTAATTTCTAAAATTTCTACTATAATTCAATTTTTCATCCTTCCAAATTCACAACAATTCTCAGTCAGTGTGAGATACACACTGTCATACACATGTCCCCTATATATTAATTGAGAAGACGGAGAGAGAAAATTTAGACACGTGTCTCACTCAGAGTAACTTAAGGAGAAGTTAACCAATGAAATAGTTACATTCAGACACGTCAACAAAAAATTAATATACTTTTTAATATATGGAAATATATATATTCCATTAGATTTTTTCTCTCTTTTTATGGTATCATTAAATTCAAACATTTAGAAGCATATAATTAAGAGATTTAATAGCTTATATGACATTTAAATTTTAGAAATTATATAAATGCAAATTTTTATCCCACATGGACTACAAAATAAAAGGGATGACATGCGTATTGCTTATAAATAATTAAATTTACTCAGAATTTTGAATTACGTATATGAAGTTTTTAATAAACGCAGAAATTTGTAAGTTTTTATTTGATTTAATCAAGTTTTATTTGAATTATGTTATTAAATTGAATTTAAAAATATTTATATACTTTTGTTTGATAGAAATTTAAATATTAGAAACTTCCTAAATTGTGAAAATATTAGAATTATTTTAAATTTATCAACATTATAATATTATAAATATTTTTATGTTAATAAAATTTATGTTATGTTTGATGATATATTGCTATTATTTATTAGATTAAATATTCTACTGAATATTATATTTATAGATAGTATATTAGCCATAAAAACTTTGAATACTATGATACTATGATAATAGTTTATCTAATAATCAAATATAAATCATATATTTTATCCGCACAAGGTGCGGGGTATCATCTAGTTAAACAAAACAAGAGAAGGAAAACTTCGATCGGGTCTGATTGGAAATAGAAACATTCGGAATTACGTTCCTCATAAAAAAAAAAGTTATAGAATAAAACTTCCGTAAAAATAAAATGAAGAAAAAAAATATCACAAGTCAGGTCACTTGGAGACCGTTGTATTATCACCGAAAAAAAGCATCAAATCATGAGTGTTATCATTACGTAGTTTTTGTGTTTGTAAATGGTTAGAATTATCATTACGTTTGTTACAACGTCATAGCAAAGCCACATAGACTAGGCACGTGATGCTTTCGTGATCTTACCGTTAATTAAAAATGATATTAGTTTTTACGTGATTCTTTCGCAAGCCTTGGATGATAAAGAAAAAAAGCTAACTGCGTAATTAAGGTACTGATTGGCAATCTGGTTTTAGAGGCTGTTGAGGCTTTAGTTTAATTGTAAAGTCTTCAAAGCCAATTTTATGCCAATCAGGTTTTTAAAGCTTTAAAGTTCTTAAAGTCTTTCTAAAAACTCTCACAGCCAAAATAACTGAAATTGCTCTTTACGTGACTTGGGTTCTGATTGTTTAAGACTGTGAAAACTGTTGCTTTAGAATTTGATTTGACTGTTAAGACTTTGGCTGTCAAATAATTTTTGTGGCTTTAGAAATTCTAAAAGCCATGAATTCCTGGATTTGAAAAAAACAAGTCACGTAAAGTGTAATTTCAGTTATTTTGGCTTTGAGAGTTTTTAGGAAGACTTTAAAGACTTTAGAGCCTTAAAAATCTGATTGGCATAAAATTGGTTTTGAAGACTTTAGAATTAAACTAAAGCCCTGGGCATTCGGGTTTTCGGGTCGGGTTCGGGTCGGTTCTATTCGGGTTCGGGTTTTTCGAGTATAGGAGTTTAGGACCCGTTCGAGTATTGTAGAATTTCGGGTCGGGTTCGGGTCGGTTCCTTTCGGGTCCGGATCGGTTCGGTATGAAAATTTAGAACATTAAAAGCAAAGAATTAGGAAGAAAAGAAGAAAACCTTTAACTTTGTTAGTGTATTTTGGTTTCGGGTCTTCGGGTACCCATCGGTTCTCGGGTTCGGGTCGGGTTCGGGTCGGTTCTATTCGGGTTCGGGTCTTTCGGGTAGATGAGTTTAGGACCCGTACGGGTATTTTACCGGTTCCGGGTTCGGTTCGGTTCCTCTTTTTACGGGTCGGTATCGGGTCGGATCTTCGGGTCCGGGTAAAATGCCCAGGCCCTCAACAGCCTCTAAAGCCAGATTGCCAATCAATACCTTGATTTTTTCAAAGCCAAGAATTCATGGTTTTTAGAATTTCTAAAGCCACAAAAATTATTTAACAGTAATATAGTCAAAGTTTTGACAGTCAAATCAAATTCTAAAGCAACAGTCTGCAGAGCCCAATAGGCTGATTGTATAATAATGGACAGTAAGGTAAGTAGGAATTTTTGGCGCCGACCCTGAAAAAAACTAGGAATGGATCAAACGTTCGTGGTTGATAAAATACTATCAAATGTTGTACGACAACAGCCTTTGTTTCCTTTTAGTTTTGCGGACATGGGTATATATTCGTAAATGGATAAATATTTATTAGGATTCAGTAGTCAAATAATACGCATGGGAATATCGTAATAAGAAAAGTAATAAAAAGTAGTGGCAAGATGACAAAAATTCGAAGAGGTGGATCTCCACCATCCCCAAAAAAGAAACATTCCTTTGTTTCACTAAAATATAAGTATAAAGAAAATTGTCTTCTTTCAAGATATGAAGATCCTCGTGCATTCTATATTTTAGTTTCAGTTTTTTTTTTATTTCGTCTTATCTTCTCAAAAGCTTCAAAACTAAAAAAAATTTCCAACTCTCACTCTAAGTTGAAGACTTTTAAGCTAAGACGTGCGCAGACGCTCGTTCATGCACATTTTCCTATACATAATTTTAGAGGAATGGACTAGGTTAGTGTAGTTGACAAGGATTTCATGGTATTTAGGGCTCAATTCTACTTATATGCACTTATATATGTAGCATCAATGTTTTGGACTGCATGTTATATAATGTAGTTTGATTCCAATAATTTATAGTTCCAATAAAAGAAAAAACTTCTGAACAGTAAATTGTTATGGTAAACTTTCCAATAATTTGTTTGAAAATATTGTTATGGTAATCAGTAAATTGCTACATCAGCTGAATACATGATACATATAAGGGGGAAAAAGAAACTAGATATACATGACACAAACTCAAAAAAATTCCGTCGAGTTCTTCCATGTTCTAACTTGCATTCAGTCAATTGGGAAGAAGATTAACCACAACAAACCGTAATTAAACAAAATATTGTGTATTTTTTTTGCTAAAAGTACAATATTTGTAAAGAGTTTCCCTAATATTGCTTCTTTCAGTATTGTTAGGGATGGTTTTATTAGTGTAGTATATATATATGTGCATATGCAAATTTTATTTACACATGCATGTAAATAAACTACAAATTTTATTTTGACAAAATGGTATATGTAAGTTATATGTTTTCTTTTATTAAAAAAAGTTATATGTTTTCTTTCTCGCAACCTAAATTGTTAATATATTACGAATTTTAAAAGACAATGTACGTACACAAGGACCTAAAAAGTGTAGATAATCTTATCATATATATATACAAGTGTATACAACTATACATACTTCAACAATAGAATGAAAGGTGTATTGTGTAAAGGGCATAATATTATAAAAAAAAAAAAATTAAGCTGTAACGATATGGGAGATTGTGTCGGAGATAATAACTATAAGGTAATGTAGAGGGCTAATCTTGAAAAAAAAAACTTCAATTTCGTTTGTTTGAAGCTAAAGTCGTGAGTTTAGAGTTGGGGGAAAAATGGATTAAAATAGTTTGGTAAAAGAATGAGTTTTTCGATTAAAAAAAAATGAGTTTGGTACCTACAACATGTGTATGTTCTTTTTAGAAAAACTAACATGTGTATGTTCTTGTGTGCATGTACTTTTGGAGCATGATATCATTATAGATATAATAATAGTTTACGTACGTTACTTTGAATCTCAAACCTTTTTAGTTTTAACTTTTAACTTTTTACCTTTAGCTTTTCTAAACCACGTCTTTTTCCACTTTCTATGCTTCAATGATTCCCTAGTTGAATATTTGCACGGTTCAATAGCAAAAACCATCTTATCATTTTTGAGCGTTAAATCAATGCACCGTATTATCAACAACAGAAAGTAAAAAAAAAAACAATGCAACGTATTCCGTGAAAAGAAAATTAAGCAAATGTAACGTCTATAACTTGATTATTGTTACTATAGCTAGTTTCCAAATTGAAGTTTTGTTACATGTCTTATCTGTTTTTCATTGGAAATATTTTCTTGATTATAGAAAGATATAACGCATGATACATTATCGGACAAAACTGTTAACATCAATCATAATCATTTGCTTTCTTGCTTATATATGAAAATGTCACTGCGATATAAATGTCCTTTTAAAATGTAATGCCTTTTCTATACTATTATAAACTTGCCTAAGATACGTAATTACTAGGATTAGAGCCATGATTGTAGGAAAGACGAAATATAATAATCAGCCAACTCAGAGTGATCATGATGTTGGAGGGCCATAGTTTAACTACGGTTTCACAGGTCTATAGGGGATTAGTTTGAATTAATTTTGTCAATTTCTGTAACTAAAATAAATAATCAAAAAGTAAAAAAAAGAAGAAGCAGAATTTAGATGTTATTTATGGGATCCCGCCACAGCATTATGGGATTCGTTTGTCTTATAACGTAAAGTAAACATCAACTAAAGTCCAATCCTTGTTTTTGAATTACACAATTTCTCCGACGACCGTTATGGGCTGCTCCTCCTCAAAGCTCGACGGTTTGCCGGCCGTAGCTCTTTGCCGCGACCGCTGCAACTCACTGGAGGAGACGCTCCGCCGTAGCTACGCACTAGCCGACGCTCACGCCGCTTATCTGCTCTCTCTAAACACCGTCGGTCCAGCTCTCCATAGATTCTTCGATCAAGCCGTCGAGTCTCCTCCCGATGCTGGCCCCGAAGCAGACGAAACGCCGGACACGTCTTCGCCGGAATCCTCTTCCCCTACTCACTCCGCGAGCAGCGGTTCAGGTTCCGATTTGCCACCCAAATTCGATTCCGATTGCGAGGAAGATGGAGACAAAGGTACGGGTTGCGATCCCTACGGATGTCCGAAACTCGAAGCACTGAATCCGAATCGTGACCAGTTCTACTCCCGGAGCTACGATTCCGGCACCGGAACGCCTCCTCCTCCGCCGCCGCCTCCGAGTAATTACGCTTGGGATTTTATCAACTTCTTCGAGAGCTACGAGTTTCCGTACAATACGAGTCTTAAGGATTTGAAAGACAAAGAGACAGCTCCTTGTCTTGATGAAGATATGTCGACGAAGAAGAAGACTCAGAAAACTGGAACAGAGGAAGAGAAGTGTATCCCAAAAATATCAGAGAAGAAGAAGAAACTTAAACCGGAGATAACCAGAAAGAGCGTTCCCATAGAATCAAAGGATCAAAAAGTTTCGTCGGATTTCTCGGAAGTCACAAAGCAACTGCAGGAGATGTTCAAGAAAGCTTCAGAAGCAGGGAATGATGTTTCGAAGATGTTCGACACTTCGAGATTCAGATATTACCACAAAAGCTCTGTCTATCAAGGTAATGTTCGGTTTCTTGTTAATGCAAGTCACTCTCTACTTTGCTTCTGATTCTGTTTTCTTTCGATATCAGCTTCTTCAAACGTTCTCTACGCGAAGAAGATGTCACATATGAATCCCAAACCAATGGAAGATTTTGGATCAAATTTCAGTAATCTTTCATCTACTCTGAAGAAGCTTTTCATGTGGGAGAAGAAACTGTACCAAGAAGTAAAGGTAAATTCAAGAATGCTCGATGATTCAGAGTATTTTATGTTCCTTAGACTTTTGATTGTTATTTTGCAGGCTGAGGAGAAACTCCGCACATCTCACATGACGAGCTACAAACAATTGAGGAGATTGGAAGGGAAAAGTACAGATCTAAGCAAAATCGAAGCCATTCGTTCTTCGATTCAGTGTTTGTCTACGAGAATAAGAGTCTCTATCCATAAGATAGACAACATATGTCTTATGATTAACAAGTTACGCGATGAGGAACTCTGGTCCCAGATGAAAGAATTGATCCACAGGTACTATCTAATTGAGGAACTGCTTTTTACAATAAGTTTTAAGATTTTGTTTGAGTATCTCAGCTTGTTTTTGTCTCAAATTAGGTTGTCTGAGATGTGGAGCTCTATGCTAGAATGTCACAGTAGGCAATCCCGAGTAATCGCAGAGGCTAAGAAGCTTGATAAGATGGCATTAAAGGGAATTCTAGACATATCTCAGCTTGAGCTTGCCATGGAATTGAAACTGGAGTTGACAAACTGGAGCCAAAGCCTGTCGAACTGGATAGATGCTCAGGCTCAGTATGTTAAGGCATTGAACAGTTGGCTAATGAGATGCCTCAAGCAAGAACCTCAAGAACCAACACCAGATCTCTCAGAAGAGCCACCATTGTTTGGTGCTATTAACAGTTGGTCACAAACCCTTGAGAGATCAGATGGAGAAAAGGAGTTTACGGAAGCGGTTTACACGATCTTGATGCATGTCAACCGTCAGGTGGAGAAACAGAGGATAGCACTGGTAGAGCAGAGGAATGTTAATGGCGGTGATAAGGATCTAGAGAGGAAACTTCTGGTGCTAGAGAAGGAAGGGCAGAAGATGCAGAGGAAGATGAAGACGATGCCATCTGTTGAAGCAATGGGGAGTTCAAATCTGAAGTCTAGCATGGAACAGATTTTCAAATCTATGGAGAAATTAGCTGCAAACTCGAAGCAGACTTATGAGGAACTTCACTTGATGTGCTCGTAGTGTACCATTTTGATTTACTTCTTATATATTCTTCTATCTATGTTACCTTCGTGTTCTTGGAAGAGTTTTAATTTGATTGTGGTCCTTGTGGACATTAGACATATTCAATTGGACATCAGAGATATAGATACTATGTCTATGTGCCTTTAATTTTTTATAATAAGATGTATTCAAATAAAATAAAAAAGGTTAGGGGTATTCTTGCGTCACAACAAGTCTCCTCCGTTAGTGCTCACTGCACATTATCAACTTTCTCCACGACGAGTTGTGTGACTACAATCGATGAGAACTTATTGCGAATTTAATACATTAATTTCCCTTTGATGAATCAGAATTAGAACCAGTAATGGAACTGTAGCGAACAATGACAATAAGCTGAGCAGGGATAAAAGGAGAGACACATGGAACATCTGACGTGGGGCAAACGAAAGAGATATTTGTGATTAGATATTGAACTCATCTTAGGAAGGTTTAGAACAGAGAAGAGATCTTCGAGAAGAAGGGAGTTACGCTACATCAGAGCTCCGTCCATGGGCAAGAAGACTCTGATGTAGCGTAACCGAGATGGTATTCTTGAGTCACAAGAAGTCTCCTCCGTGTGCTTAACTGTTTGTACCATGATTCCAAAATGCGAGCCCTCATCGCATTTAGAAAAGGTAAATTCAAATTGCTGAATGATTTTCAATGTCTTATCTATATGTGTATGCCTTTTAATGATTTTTTGATATAAAAAAGTTATATCATATTCATGAAAAAGAGCTCAAGTTCCAAGTCAAAATAAAATTATGGGGTTTCTTGCATCACAAGAAGTCTCCTCCGTTCTGTGACTATGATTTAAAAGAATTTATTGCTGAATATAATGCATTAGTTTCCCCTTTGACGAATCAGAATCAAAACCAGAGATGAAAACGTAGCCAACAATGACAATAAACAGAGTAAGTAAAAAGAGTGAGACATCGAGCATGTTACGTGGGCCAAACGGGAGAGATATTTATGATTTAAGTATTGAACTAACCCTAGAAGCTTTATAACCGAGGAGACTTCTTCGAGAAGGATGGTGTTACGCTACATCAGAGCTCCGTCGAAGTAAATAGGTTTAATGAGATCGCTCGAGCGGCAGGTAATGATGTTGTTACTTTGTACTTTTGTAGACTCTTGAAGTCTACTTCTAAAAGCAAACTTCAACACATAATAAAACAATTTTCCGCTTCTTATACGCTTGGTAGAAGTACTCATATTAAGTCACTGATTACAGCTCAAACAAATTTACGAGACGTCGTCATTGGAAGAACTGTAAACTTGCGCATAGTGGAAGTATTTAATAATCAAGATTATATTATATGCTGGAACAATAATCAAGGTCTGTGGAAGCTGTAAACTTCTAAATGCAAAATCTAATAATTAGATTTGCTCAAACAACAGAACAAATTAGGAGGTGGAAACTTGGAGTGACTTTGAATATATTATCAGGTGCTATACTGTTACGAATCTGCTTCGAATCTGCTTATCTGATAGTCAAGATTTGGGGAAATGTTATAATAACATTTAACATACTTGATCAATTATTTTCTGCACGTACGTATATATTTATCTATTTAATTTTAAACTTGTCCCAGGTGACATGATTTAATATAAAACATACTTTGCTTGGTGCCGAATTTTAGTTTCAATATATATATATATGACATAATTAAACCGACACGGACAAATACAAATAAAACCGTGCAACTTCTCATAAATAATATGTAAATAATTATTTTGGATATTGTTTCCTTACGGTTCAGATGATTACAAATTAACACTGGCTGGCTTGGTTCATGTATCATTTCTGACAAAGGTATTCGATTATACTTTACATTAAAATTTGGGAAATCAGCCAAAAAAAAAAAAAGCCTGAACTTTCAAAAACTGGCCAAAAAAAACCCGAACATTTTTCTGGCCAAATAAATCCCAAACTTTTCATTGACTTTTAGAAATAATCACAAACATTCGTTGACTGACCAAATTAGATACACCGTTAATTATTTGATTAACACCGTTAATAAGCAAAACGACGTCGTTTTGAGACGTAACGAAACGACGTCGTTTTACGTGTTTTTCAAAATAAAACATGTAATCACCCGGTTTCGAACTCGTGACCTTTGAGTCTTTTGCAAAGGGATTTTGCCACTAGCCTATAGACACATTCAAGTACATCTTTAATTTACTTACTTATATTGATTATTGACTAAATATCTAAAAAATCTCTTAAAACATCAAAAAATTCTGAAAATTTAAATTTTCAGAATTTAAAGATTTTATATTCATAATACTTTTAAAAACAAATCTGAAAAATCTCTGAAAAAATTAAAATTAAAATTACATATAAAATATTATAAAAATTCGGTAAAATACAAAATTACACATAAAATAAAAAGTAAAATTAAAACATATAAAAAATCAAAAGTTTTTAAATTCTGAAAAAGTAAAAATAAATTACACATAAAATAAAAAAATAAAAAATTAATTAAAAAACAATTCAAAACATATAAAAAATCAAAAGTTTTTAAATTTTGTATTTTACCGAGTTTTTATAATATTTTATATGTAATTTTAATTTTAATTTTTTCAGAGATTTTTCAGAATTGTTTTTAAAAGTATTATGAATATAAAATCTTTAAATTCTGAAAATTTAAATTTTCAGAATTTTTTGATGTTTTAAGAGATTTTTTAGATATTTAGTCAATACTCAATATAAGTAAGTAAATTAAAGATGTACTTGAATGTTTTAATTTTACTTTTTATTTTATGTGTAATTTTGTATTTTACCGAATTTTTATAATATTTTATATGTAATTTTAATTTTAATTTTTTCAGAGATTTTTCAGAATTTTTTTTAAAAGTATTATGAATATAAAATCTTTAAATTCTGAAAATTTAAATTTTCAGAATTTTTTGATGTTTTAAAAGATTTTTTAGATATTTAGTCAATACTCAATATAAGTAAGTAAATTAAAGATGTACTTGAATGTGTCTATAGGCTAGTGGCAAAATTCCTTTGCAAAAGACCCAAAGGTCACGAGTTCGAAACCGGGTGATTACATGTTTTATTTTGAAAATCACATAAAACGACGTCGTTTCGTTACGTCTCAAAACGACGTCGTTTTGCTTATTAACGGTGTTAATCAAATAATTAACGGTGTGTCTCATTTGGTCAGTCAACGAATGTTTGTGATTGTTTCTAAAAGTCAATGAAAAGTTTGGGATTTATTTGGCCAGAAAAATGTTTAGGTTTTTTTTGGCCAGTTTTTGAAAGTTCAGGCTTTTTTTTGGCTGATTTCCCATTAAAATTTGTAATTTTGTTTTGTTTTCTTGTGTAGACAACAATATCTGATTAAATCCATAGTGTAGCTTTAATCCAGTGCTGAACGGAAGGTTCCTTAATACCCCAAACTTCAACTAGTTTGAAATTGTAACCTAACCTAAATGACCTGTCTCCTCCACATATGTCTTCACGTCCGTACAAAAAAACACCTCAAGGTTCCTTCCTCGTACTTTCCTCATCATTCTCAGATCTACCTCCACTCCAATCTATACATTACCTATATATTGAGTCTCCCAGCAATTATAAATCATAATCACAAACCAATCTCAATCTCTCATTAACATCTTTTTTTTTTCCTCTGAATTTCCTCACATATACTTGTGAACCAAGCAATACCCTTTTGAGGTTTCAACTGAATGGCGCAAATGGACTTGGAAGGTTTGAGAGAATTACAAGACTGCGCAAACTATCTCCTCGATCACTGTCCAGAAGCAAGAGAGTCTCTGTGCCAACGAGGGAAAGAGAAATGGATCGAGCAAGTCTCTGAAGCTTCAGTAAGAATGTTAGACGTCTGTAATGTGTCGAAAGATGTCATGACACTCGTGAGACATAGCCTGGAAGATCTTCAGCTGACTCTGCGATGTAAGGAATCAAACCTCAGTGAGAAGATCGCAGCGTATAATCGGTATAGGAAGCAGCTCAAGAAGGAAACAGCCAAGTGTTTGAATAGTCTAAAGCGTATTAAAGGAGGAGGAGCAGGAAGAGGGACGACGATGACGCAGATGATAGAGCAAAACCTTCTGTTTGTTACAGAGGTTTTGAAAGAAGTGAGAAGAGCCATTGTGACTATGGTTGAGTCTCTGCTCTCGCTCGTGTGTATTCCTTGGCTGGAAAGAAGACCGAGCAAAGGGCCGTTGTCTTCAATCTTTACCATGCGGCTTTGCTGTTCCGATGATGTGTGGGACGAAATGGCGGTGCAGAGCGCGAGTACAAGGTTGGAAGCAGCACAGATCGCTGTTGAGGAGCTTGAGATCGAATTGGGATGCATTTTCCGGCGGCTGATTCAGACCAGAGTTTCACTTCTTAATATTGTAACAGCTAAGATGTCTCCTGTTTGATTTCGCTTCTGGGAGGCATAAATATGTATTCCTGTAAAGATTAGAATTAATAGCAAATACACACAAACATTCTGGTCTTACAAAGTTGTGAATAGAAATCAATTTAAAAAGGGGGACTAACCTCTAATGCCCTTCCGTACCCAAAAATATTCATATTTGTCCCTGTTATAAAAAGAAAATGAATTTTCATTTTTGTTTTAAACCAAAACCCAGGAAAAGACAATAAAAGGATTAATGAATCCTTATAATTACAAAGAATGCCATGGGGGAATCAATTGGGTCGTGACCCAAACGTAAATCTGATTGAAGCCCAATTTCAGATCCAATAACAAAAAAAAAACAAACACTTTGTCAATCAAAACCCAAAATTTCGATCAAAGCACAACTTTTCCCAACTTTTCGTCTTCTCTCGACGAACCCTAATCCCCTTCTCCACCATGAACAACGAAACCGTAATCCTCTTTGCATGACCACGAAATTTCGATAGCATGCCGCCGCGTACGAAAGGAGGAAAAAGAAGAGTTCGAGTGAGAACGCTTTCACCATCACCCGAGCGTACTCCGTCGTCGCCGCGTGCGAGAGGAGGAGTTCGACTGAGAACGCCGTCGCCTTCCCCAGAGCGTACTCCGCTGCTCGTCGCCTCTCCCCCAAACGTCGTCGATTTCGGATCTCCGAAAAACGTCGATTCTGATTTTCCGATACCATGTCGTCTCGTATGAGAATAAGAAAAGGAAAAGTAGGTCGGTTGAGAACACTTTCACCGGAGCGTACTCCGTCTCCTCCGCCGTCAAATTTAAATCCGCTGGCGAAGAAGAAAACGAAGGCGGAGAAGCGTCCGGCTATCGTCGAGTTCAAATCCACCGTCGAAGAATAATTACAATGATTTTAGATTGCATGAAATATCCAGATGGATTTCAGTTGAAATCGTAGGTCAACTAGTACGATTAGTTTGAGTAGAACGATAGTCATACTAATCGGACTAGTTGACCATAGTAATCGTATTAGTCGTACTAATTGTACCAGCTGTAAATTAAATTGGTTTTCTTATTTTTACAGAATGATGAGGAGGTTGTGGAACCTATGCGACCTCTTGGATATGTCTTCGATCTGAGACATTATGGAAAGAAATGTAGTCTAAGTACCAAATGTTTGCAGCACAACCACGTAGTCTTCAGAAAAAAGCAGCAAAGATATTGATTATAAGAAGCTTAAGAGGAGTAAGACTCATATGCCTAAAAGGAAATTGAGGTCTTCACGTTTGGTTAAAGACGTGTAGTTCATGTAAGAATTTATGTTGTGTGTTTTGTTAGGCCTTGAAACTTATGTTGTGTTGTGTGTTTTGTTAGACCTTGAACTTGGTGTTTAGTTGTTATGTTGTCTTTGTGTTTTTCAGAATTTTGACATATATATTTTATGCAAGTTTTTTTAGTTAAATTAAAAGGTACAACTAGCACAAGTAATCCAACTATAACTGAGTTTAAAAAACGTGTGCCTACAAAAAACACAGGTCCAAAAAAAAAAAGTGGAAGTTAAAAATAGAAAAAGATAAAATGAATAAAAAATGCCCACTTGCGCCGTCAGAAGAGAAAATAAATAAAAAATACCCACTTGCGCCGTCAGAAGAGAAAATAAATAAGAAAATACCCATTTGCGCCGTCAGAATACCTTTTTTTATAACAGAGTCGTACTAGTTTTCTAGTCGTACCAATTGTCCAAGAAGTTGGATTTTGATGGTAAAATTATGTAATCAGTCGTACCATACCCTAAAGAAAACTTTTATAGTTGTACTTATGAAATTGAGTAAATAAACTACATTTAACATATTCTAATGCTATAACTTGTATAAAAATACAAATTTTCACGGTTTTCATGTTTGTATGGTTAAGCTTATCAAAGTAACCTTAAAAGTGTAAGGTATATTGTGTAGACATCACATTTTCATGGATCAAACTTTTTTATGATCAAATTTATTTAAATATACAATGTTCAAATAGGTTTACACATGTTGTATGGTCTATTTTATATGGAAATATGTTAGTAAATGGTGTTATTTACATATTTGTAGAAAGCATAGTCGTACTAGTTTTCCCAGTTGGACATGAGTACGACTACATTGTATTTGCATGGATAGTAACTATAATGGATAGCTGCATCTATCAAAACCTTTCTGCAAATTCCCTCCACTAATCCAACATATATAAGTGACATCTTCCAACGATTTCCTCATCACTAAAGTGTGAATCTCATCTTCTCCAGAATTCCATATAATTTGATCACCATCTTTTGAATAGAATCCCCCGATAATCAAAACATATGACTGTGCAACCACTTTTACTCATTTCCCCTGAGAAGAACAAAACAATCGTTATATTAGTTATTTTACTTGTACCACTTTTTTAGTCGTACTAGTTCACTTACTAGTATCAGTTATGCTAGTTGTACCCAGTCGTACCCAGAAAGTTTGATTTTTAATACGAATCATCACGATTTGTTACGATTTATTGCTCAGTTAACTAGGATATCCCATGTAATTAACAATTTCAGTTTCTAATAGCCTTATCCAACAAGCTCGGTCACTTCTATGAGCCAAAACAAATCAAAATTTTCTTTACTATAAAATTCTCTAATTGAGATGAAACTATGTATTAATTGTTTTGCCTATCACATAACTCAATCATGAAATTGAAAATAACATAAAAATAGCAACAACTAACCTTCAATTCCAGCTTCCGATTTCGTCAATGGTGGAAGCGAGACGAAGGAGACGACAAGAGGGGAGAGCAATAGAGACACATGGTTCTCTTCAATTGACTGAATTTAATTTTCGTTGGTTGGGTTGGTTTACAGAAATAAATTTTGGGTTGGTGGTTTAAATTAAGTTTCCTCCCAAACCAAATCGTGTCCTCTTCTTTTCCATTTATTTTTTTAATTCTTTTTATTTAAATAAGGGACAAAACAGACAAATCACTTAAGGAGGGACATTTAGATTGGAGGGGGACAATTAGATATATGAAGCTGTACGGACGGGCATTTGAGGAGAGAGCCCTTTAAAAAGTCACAAACAAACACATATTACAAGTAATATTTTTCACTTCTTTAAGTATAATGTGGCCCTAAGTATTTGTAATGGGAAACACACACACACATACACAAAGGCATGAGAAACGAAACTGTGTTAGGATTCAGCCCATCACTTTTTGTTTTTTCTTCCACGGCTATACGAAATCAAATTCAGAAAGAAAGAAAGGAAAAAAAGAGAAGCAAAAAACAAACAAAACAGAGTATAACTAATTCGACATGGCCATATTTAAACGATCCAGAACCTACGAGCTTTGTCGTTGCTTCTTCAATTATTTCTACTACCACTAAAACTGATTCAAACGCATGAATTAAAAAACAGTGGAGTCAAAATCTCGAGTCACTCCAATTTAACTCAACATCTACCTGACTTCTTCTGATTCTGATTCACTTCCTCACATTATCAAAGCTTAGTCACAAATCCAAGCAGAAACCACCCGGTATCTAGATACGGATTGCTTAAATGCTCGATTAACGTGGGAACTATATGAAAATCGGAGAATGAGAGAGAGATATCTACCGGAACCTGACCTGCGGTGGCTTTTTATCCGGTTTAAAAATTATACCGGGGGATTCAATTTACAGTCGATTCGAATATTTGGGCTTGTTGAAAGGGCCTTAAGCCCAATATGGAGTCGATAATCATCTCAAAAGATATCCACGTCATTGTCAAGCTTATTATAAAAAAAACATAATTTTCACGTGTCAACCAACGAACTGGGAATATCGCGGAACAAAAACGCGACGGTGGTCGGCGGCGGCTTTACACTTGTTATAAAAGTCAAACTTCTTCTCAGGCAATCATATTTCAAGTGTAGTCAAAGGCAAAGCTACAGAGAAACGAATCCGGATTAAATTGAGAGAGAGAGAGAGAGAGAGAGAGAGAGAGAGAGAGAGAGAGAGATGGCTTCAGTGGATTCTCGAAGTGGTTTCTGCAACTCGAACTCGACGTTCTACAGCAAACGCAGGCCGATTCCTCTTCCGCCGAATCCGTCGCTCGACGTCACTACTTTCATATCTTCTCAGGCTCATCGTGGCCGTACCGCCTTCATCGACGCCTCCACAGGTAAAAGCCTCACCTTCTCCGAGCTATGGCGCGCGGTGGAATCCGTCGGCGATTGTCTCTCCGACATGGGGATCCGCAAGGGCCACGTCGTCCTTCTCCTCTCCCCGAACTCCATTCTATTCCCCGTCGTCTGCCTCTCCGTGATGTCACTCGGCGCCGTTATCACCACCACGAACCCTCTCAACACCGCCGCCGAGATCGCCAAGCAGATCAAGGACTCGAACCCCGTGCTCGCCTTCACCACGTCGCAGCTCCTCCCTAAAATCGTCGCCGCGTCGGGTTCCAAGAAGCTCCCCGTCGTGCTCATGGACGAGGAACGAGTTGACTCGGTGGGGGAGGTGAGAAGATTGGTGGAGATGATGAAGAGGGAGCCGAGTGGAACCCGAGTCAAGGAGCGAGTCGACCAGGACGACACGGCGACTTTGCTTTACTCTTCCGGGACCACCGGGATGAGCAAGGGGGTGGTCTCTTCCCACCGTAACCTAATCGCGATGGTACAGACCGTCGTGAACCGGTTTGGATCTGACGACGGGTCCCAAGGAGAGCAACGGTTCATCTGCACCGTCCCTATGTTTCACATCTACGGCTTAGCGGCGTTCGCCACCGGCCTACTCGCTTACGGATCGACGATCGTCGTTCTCTCAAAATTCGAGATGCACGAGATGATGTCGGCGATTGGGAAGTACCAAGCGACGTATCTTCCCCTGGTGCCGCCGATCCTTGTGGCGATGATCAACGGCGCTGATCAGATCAATGCCAAGTACGATCTGAGCTCTCTGCACACTGTTTTGTGCGGAGGAGCTCCGTTGAGCAAGGAAGTGACGGAGGGATTTATGGATAAGTATCCGACGGTCAAGATCTTACAAGGCTATGGGTTGACCGAGTCAACGGGTATAGGAGCTTCCACGGATACTATTGAGGAAAGCCGGAGATACGGCACCGCCGGGAAATTATCTGCAAGCATGGAGGGGAAGATCGTGGATCCGTTTACCGGTCAGGTTCTTGGACCGAACCGTACCGGTGAGCTCTGGCTCAAAGGTCCTTCTATAATGAAAGGTACTTCCTTAACTTCTCCAAGTATATATTGTGAATTGAGGATTTGAGAATCACTACTAAAGCAGGAATTTTGTAACCATTATTGGATCTTGTTGTTCTTGGCAGGTTATTTTAGCAATGAGGAAGCAACGAGCTCTACTCTTGATTCTGAAGGATGGTTAAGAACTGGAGATCTCTGTTATATCGACGAAGATGGATTCATATTCGTGGTTGATCGGTTAAAGGAACTGATCAAGTACAAAGGCTACCAGGTAACATATGCATCACAGATGTGATCGATATTGCTGCTATAGAATGTAGCATAGTGATGTTGGGTTTAGCATAGTAATATAACCCTATGTCCTTATGGAGCATAGTGAAATGCTGATGAATCAAATCATCCTGTTTGTCGTTTAATGATGTTGGGTTTTGACTAAATTGCTAGAAACCTGACCTCGTTTGTTCTGTTGAACCAATCAGTCATTTCTAAGCCTCGATATTATGATTGTGTGTATATGATAAGCTTGTTGAGATGGAGATGGGAGGATACTAGAAAATTATTATTCCTTTTATCTAACAGACGAAAATCACTGGCTTGATCTTGCAAAGAGATGAAATCGTGCTAAACTTGTTTTGGTGATCGTTGCTGCATAGGTTCCTCCAGCTGAGCTAGAGGCTTTGTTGCTCACTCATCCTGAAATCGTTGATGCCGCAGTCATCCCGTAAGTCACAACAACAACATCACCTAATTTAGGTGTTTTTATTTTATTTTCTTTTACCACAGAAACAGGATTTGAGTTTATAATGTTTTGGCGATTTACAGGTTTCCGGACAAAGAAGTAGGACAGTTTCCAATGGCGTATGTCGTAAGGAAAACAGGGAGCTCCTTATCGGATAAGTCTGTAATGGAGTTTGTAGCGAAGCAAGTAGCACCGTACAAGAGGGTCCGAAAGGTGGCTTTCGTATCTTCCGTACCAAAGAATCCTTCAGGCAAGATTCTGCGCAAGGACCTCATCAAGCTCGCAACTTGCACCTCCAAGCTTTGAATTTGTTACAAGGCTTTATGCTGAGATCCAATCTCCGTGTATTATTATTACTAGGTGATTCTCCCGTGCATGAGCACGGGTATGAATATTTATAAAGTAACTCACTTAAAATTATTAGTTAATATTATCTTTTATTTATTTATAAGTTTCTATTTGCTTTGTCAACTATATGAATTCATGTAAATAGAAGATTGTTTTAAATAATTTTAAGATGTTATATATCTTATTAAATATTTTTTGGTATCGTTATTCATTTTTATATTTATTATATGGCATATATTCTTTTGAATTGAAATTCAATTATTTTTTTGTTCTGTTTAGGCCAAAGTTGGTTCAATTTTTTTATCTTAGATTTGTAAAGCTATTATTGTAAAATTTTAGTTTATTTTTTTGTTTAATTATTTTTCTTTTTCAAAATCACATTAATAAAATGAAATAATTTTAAAATATAAAATAATTTTTGCATAAATAAAAAACGAAAAATACAAAAAGGAAAGTATTTAATAAAGGGAAATAATTTTTGCATATATAAAAAAGGAAAATTACAAAAAGGAAAGTCTTTTTGAAGTCATACTAAAAAAAAAACTTTAAAATAATTTTAAAAATTAAGAAAGTAAAACTTCCCTTTATTTATATAAATATGAATACTTTTTCAAAAATTTATTAAAAATAAAAATTAAGACTTTTTTTATTTTATTTTATTAAGGGTATGCTTGTAATCAACCACTGTAAGAATCAACGTGAGCGCGACACATATGCAAGTGACTTCTCAAATAATATTATTAAGATTATTATTATTATTATTATTGTTTGTATTGTAGCAGTAGCAACTCTGTCAGTTTTGTGGAAAAACAAAATTCAAATAATAATTTGTATACATGTAGATAAATATATAATCCTGAGATCTCAAACACAGAAGATGATTTACACATAAATAATGTGGAGAACAATGCTATTCGTTTAAATATGGAGCCTACTTTCAAAACATGTTTGTGATCAAATATTAGGTCAGGGCCAAATTCTAAGACAGGTTGATGTAGCCAAAGTTAAGAAAAACTTGGATTACGCTACACCTAATTTCTTACAATATTTAATAATTTTCCTATAGTATTTTGATGTAAAGATGTGCCTGATTTGTTAGGAGCTCTAGGATTTGTTCTGGCAGTTTCACGTTTTCGGCAGGATCATAATGAAGTTTTGGTAAATGTTAATAGAAGTTCTTTAACATGGGAAAATGAATAAACTGGAACCGCACTTACATTCGACTGAAGTCTTGATGTACATATATATTCTCGCATTGGTTTATTAAATTTGGTATACATATCTCATAGAGTAATTTTCACTTTTTCAACGGGCATACCTTAGAAAACTTGAATGTAAATTTCCCGTATAGAGAAATAGTCAACCCGAGTAAAAGAGACCATCTCCATATTGTCTTAGTTTTTAAGATATCTTTTGAGATGACTCTTGCAGCATCTACGGCTGGGTTTCGAAGATTGGCGATCACCCATTTATCACATATGGTATCAACTCCACGGTGTGACCGAATGGCACCTTTAGGTTGGCAAAAGCTTCCTCTGACCTCACTCTCTGGCAGGATCTTTTCTATTGGCATGATCTCGCTACCCTCGCTAGCTCTTCCTCGGCTTTATCCCTTTGCCGGCTTACAGCTCAACCCCCGGAAGTTCTCTTCTGATGCATTAACCGCTCCATCAAAAACCGGTTTGGCAAGTCCAGGTTTGCTAGGTCAAAGGCTAGAGTTCAACTCCTTTTTTTTGGTTTAACCAACCAGTAAAGTTTTTCCATCGATGGACTCCTTAATAGTTTCAATATATATATATAAAAAGATAACTATCCTGATAATGATCCATTGATGAAGTTGTGGATCGTGATAACAAAGCTTGTGATTTAAGTACTTCGAATTCCCCTTTTGAACGAATCTTTCTCGGTGGCTTTCAAATGGTTCAGTGACACTGTAAGTCTATAATTTAATTTCTATGTTATTAAACAACCTCAGAGCTGCATGATCCATCTCCCGACCAGAAGAAAGTGGCGGTTTCTGTAAGATCATCATCATCATCGCTCATCGACCCTAGGAACGGTTTCTGCAATGCAAACTCGACATTCTACAGTAAACGCAACTCATTGCCACTTCCGGCTAACTCCTCGCTTGACGTCACCACTTTCATCTCCTCTCAAGCTCACCACGGTACCACCGCCTTCATCGACGCCGCCACAGGCCACCTTATAAGCTTCTCCGATCTCTGGAGTGCCGTCGATCGGGTGGCCGACTGTCTATATCACGACATCGGAATACGGAGAGGCGACGTCGTACTCATCCTCTCTCCCAACTCCATCTCCATCCCCGTCTTCTGCCTCTCCGTCATGTCACTCGGCGCCGTCATCACCACCGCGAATCCTCTCAACACCGCCTCAGAAATCTCCAGACAGATGGAAGACAGCAATCCGAAGCTCGCCTTCGCGACTCCCGATCTGGCTCCCAAACTAGCCGCCTCCTCCGCTATCTCCGTTGTCCTCACGGAGGACGACGAGGACCGCGTGGGATCCGCTCTCGGAGTCCGAGTCGTTGGGAATTTGAGCGAGATGATGAAAAAGAAACCGAGTGAGCGGCGTGTCAGAGACCGAGTTAACCAGGACGAGACGGCGATGCTTCTCTACTCATCGGGAACCACGGGGAGAAGCAAAGGAGTGATATCGTCGCATGGGAACTTAATCGCGCACGTGGCGAGATACATCGCGGAGCCACTGGAGCCGAATCAGACCTTCCTCTGCACCGTTCCGTTGTTCCACACCTTCGGATTACTGAACTACGCCATGGCCACCGTCGCTTTGGGTTCGACGGTGGTGATTCTCCCGAAGTTTGACCTTCACGACATGATGGCGGCGATCGAGAAGTACAGAGCCACGACTCTGATTTTGGTGCCGCCTATTTTGGTAGCTATGATCAACGGCTCAGATCTGATCAAAGCCAAGTACGATTTAACCTCACTAAAAACGGTTAGATCCGGTGGGGCTCCGTTGAGTAAGGAGGTTACGGAGAGTTTTTTAGAGAAATATCCAACGGTTGATATTTTTCAAGGGTACGCTTTGACTGAATCAAACAGCTCAGGAGCTTCCACAGATTCGGTGGAGGAAAGTAGGAGACACGGTGCGGTACAGCGGTAGGGTTGCTGTCGTCCGGCGTGGAGGCGCGGATTCTGGATTCGGATACGGGTCGGATCATGGGTGTTAACCAATCGGGCGAGCTTTGGCTCAAAGGTCCCGCCATTACAAAAGGTTTTATATACGCGCGTAGTATTTATTACAACCGTGTCCAACAAGCAACTCAGACCAAAGGTTTTCGAATTAATTTTATAGTTGTTTATTTCAAAGGTTATTTTAGAAACGAAGAGGCTACAAAAGAAACTATTAATTCAGAAGGATGGCTAAGAACTGGAGATCTCTGCTACATCGACGATGAAGGGTTTCTTTTTATACTGGATCGACTGAAAGAGATGATCAAATACAAAGCTTACCAGGTTAAAAAGACAACCTTTGTTTATTCCATTTGATAAACTCGATCGCTTACTGATTGGTTTATACCCAAATCATGATAGTTTGTGTACGTTCAAACATCACTCTCTTATCTAACATCCTCTTTAGGTTCTCCAGACCTAGTAGAGTACGTAGAAAAGCATTTAACCATTGGCTAAATTTTTTTCCCGGTGATCATTGGCGTAGGTCCCTCCAGCTGAACTAGAAGCTTTGCTGCTCACTCATCCTGAAGTCATTGATGCCGCAGTCATCCCGTAAGTCGCAACAACAACGCTATCCAGTTCTTTTTGTACCAGAAACAAACTTCAGTTTTTAATGTTTTTGGGAATTTACAGGTTTCCGGACAAAGAAGTTGCACTACAAGAAAAAAGGGCATTGATAGCACATTAGGATAGCACGATTTTCAGAACTGCTATGAAAGACGATGTGCTTTAATCAGATATTCTGTTATAACATTTTTATAAAGCTATGCCGAAATTTTATTGAGCGGGAGCAAAAATTTACTTTTGGACCCTAATTTTTCGTGTTGAGCGCCCAACACTTAGAAAATTGGGGGGGGGGGGGGTTTGATCGAAAATTTCCCTAATTTTTTGTTTCCTCTAGGAAAACACAGCCTTAGCAAAGAAAAACAAAACAAAATACACGCTCGTTCATCTCTCTCTCCCTCTTCTCTGGTTTCTGTCTTCTCCCCTCTCATCGACATATCCACCATCTCCGAACTTGAAATTTCTCCATCTCGCAGACCTAAAATTCCTCTAATTCGCATTTATCGCGTTCCCACATTAAACACAAATTCATCCATTCATCCTCTCGAATCGAATCGACTATCGGCTCGTCAAGAAATACATCAGATCTCAGATCTTTTCTCATCGTTTGTTTTTGGATCTATTTTCCTCTGAAGAAAATGGCGGTTTCTGCGCGTGAGGACTTCGTGTACATGGCCAAGCTCACGGAGCAAGCGGAGAGGTACGAAAAGATGGTAGAGTTCATGGAGAAAGTCTCCACCGCCGTCGATGGCGATGAGGTCACGGTGGAGGAGCACACTCTCTCCGCCTACAAATCCGTTCAGGTAATCTTCGTCTCAGATCTAAGTTTATTCGGAATTGTGTTTGTGGTCTGTGGATTCATAAGCCTTTGTTTTAGGGATTAGATCCGATTGTTTTTAGGGATTTGCATCGTTATTGGCGTGAACAAGATCTTTGAGTTTCGATTTATTTGTTTATACACATGATATTGCAAATGCAGAGCTTGCTCCAACTCACCCAATCCATCTTGGTCTGGCGTTGAACTTCTCTGTGTTCTACTACGGGATCCTAAACTCTATTGATCGTGCCTGCAGCCTCGCCAAGCAGGTATTTGAATCCTTCATTCAGTTTTGCAAATGTACTTTTGACCTCGCCACGATCAATGCTCAATATCTTGTTTTCCTCATCTGAACACTTTGTGAAATACATGATATTGACTGTTTTTCTTCTTCATTGTTGTGTGTGTCATCAAGGCTTTTGATGACACGATTGCAGAGTTGGACACTCTAGGTGAAGAGTCATACAAGGACAGCACCTTGATCATGTAGCTTCTCTGTGACAACCTCACTCTCTGGACATCCGACATGCAGGTACGTTCCGTATAATCCTCCTGAAAGTTCTATCTATTATCAAAGTCTCATGGGCTAAACTCTATGTTTGGTGGATGATATTATAATTAGGATGATGCTGCAGAGGAGATCAAGGAAGCATCAGCTCCAACGCCGACTGAGGAACAGCAGTAACAATCTTTTCAGTAAACTGCTAGTTTCTTCTACGATTTTCAGCTTCTTCTTTCTCTTCGTCCATATTTTTCCCTTAAACTCTAAGAGGTCTTCGCTTGCCAATTCGCTTGTCTCCAAAGATTTTTAAATTCCTTCCATCATATTTCTGGTGAGACGAGTCATCCATCATCTTTGCTTGATTTTCCTTTTTCTCCTTTTTTTTTTTGGAGCTTCAGGTGATCCATGATCGGATTTCTGAGAGGCTTGATGGCGGGTCTGCAGAGAATCGAAGTGCAAGTAAACGGATGAAGAAGTTTGTTCTAACTCTCATGTTCCTTTTTTTTTTCCTCTCTAACATCGTTTTGTCAATTATGTGTAGACACGAGCATTTGGACTCTCTGGTACTGTCACTTGTTCAAAGAATCTACTCCTTAATCTTTTCTTGCAATCGTGACTTAGTTTGGCAAATTGTTGCTTTGGATTTTAATTGCAGCGAAGGCTACTAGATGAATTTGATCTATCATGATCTTTACCAGTCTACTCGTCTTGAGAAATTTGTAACAGGTAATGAACAGTTTCTAGGCAGTACTTCTCTTTTGATTGTTTCTTTATGTTGAAAGTTTGATATGAGATAAAATGGTTAATTGGCAGCTTACGGACAATTCTTGAAAGTTAATGAAGAACAACCTGTGACGTGAAAACGTGATCGTTCATGGAGGAGATGCTGCAAGAGGCTGATCTGGTATATGGAATCCACAGAACAAACTGAACTAGTGATGTGGTTTCTAGAGTTTAACAAATCACAGGAATGCGTAGAATAAAGGTCGTGACATAATTACTCTCTGCTTGTTTTTTTTTGTTAATCTCTATTAATTGTATAGATTTGTAGATGTGAGATTTTTTTTGGAGTTAGATTGTGTGTTCTTTGGTACTTGTAATGTAATATTAAAGTTGTAACGTAATATTAAAGTTATGTATGATATAAAATATGCTTTGTATTTAATATTAAATTTGAAAATATAATTAATTAATAATGTGAAAAAATAGAATTTAAAAATATTGGATAATAGTATACAGAACGTGCTATTGTATAGGTGGTTCGAAGCAATAAAATATAGCATCAAGATATTGCTATTGTATAAAAATTTATTATAGCGTACAAAACGTGCTATTGTATAGGTGCTACCTACCATAGCTGCCGATGTCACGGCACGACTGAAAATGCTATCAATAACATATGATAGCATTTTTTTCGTGCTGATAATGTCCATATTTGTTGTAGTGTTGGGCAGTTTCCGATGGCGTTTGTTGTAAGGAAAACAGGAAGCTTCTTATCAGAGAAGTCAGTGATGGAGTTTGTAGCAAAACAAGTGGCACCGTACAAGAAGATACGAAAAGTGGGGTTCGTATCTTCTATACCAAAGAATCCTTCAGGCAAGATTCTACGCAAGGATCTCATAAAGCTCGCCACTTCTAACGTCCAGCTTTAAAATTGTACAAGACTTTAATGAGAGCCTATATATCTCCATGTATAATAATCAGATCTTCCACCTTTGTGGAACAATAAAACGTAAATAAGAATTTCCATGCATTCATATGGATATATGCATCCATACCGTGGGGTCACAACACACAGGATTTTTTTTTTTTCATCTGTTGTTATTATAAAAACACAGTCAATTTTACAAAGGTCCAGAAAGACAAAAGCCCAAAACAAAATAAAACGAAGCCCAACAAACCGGAAAAAACAAAAGAAGACAAACAGCCGGCACACGAACACCGGAGCCAGAAGCCGCTTAATCGGTACACCACACATAGATCATCTCCGGTGAAATCTTTAGAGAGAGGTAAAGTGGCGGCCAAAGAAGAACGCCCCAACAAATACCGGATCCTCCTATACGAAATAGAACAACAAGGAAGAACAGAGCTTCAGGACCGAGAAAAATCCCGGAAGTGGTAATATCGTTGAAACAACGATAGAGAAACACCAGAAAAGCTCGACTACAGCAGACTCGATCAGATCTGAAAGGAGAAGACAAGGAGAAATCCAATCAACTAAGGGAATAACCGCTCAGAGGAAGAGGGCCAATGATCGAACCCTAAGGAGAAAGAAAAAGATCTCATCAAATAAAATCTGCTTGACGGTGAAACCGATCACGGGGAAGAAAGATCAAAACCGTTGTTTACCCCGAAAAACCGTTGGATAAAACCGGAAGATCTAAGCAAAAGACAAAATAAAACCAACTCCGACTCTGAAAAAACAGCCGGAGCCGGAGAACACGAAACTTCGAGGCAGAGCCGGCCCTTGGGCCAAAGCCAAGGAAGCATGGGCTTGCGGCCGCCAATTTTATAAGTATTTTTCGGCCACATTGTTCAAAAATAGCCTTTAGTGTAGTGGTTCTGCTGAGTAATCATCAAGTTGGCCAGTCCGGGTTTGAGTCTTTCCCAATGCATTTTTGAGATTTTTTTTTTTTAATATAAGTCAGCCCTATTTTTTTTTCGCTTGCAACCTTCCATATGTCAGGACCGGCTCTGCTTCGAGGATGGGTTTTGTAGAGAGAAGGCGGATTGAAAAAAAAGGAAGGAGAAAAGGCTTTTTGTTGAAAGACGACACAACACAGAGGATTAATTACGTGAACAAATGCATATGCATTTCGAGTCAGATCATTAAAGTAATAATCATTAATGTATTATATATGTCAGTGATTCGAACTATCCAATTTAAACAGTAGTTGAATTGTCTATTTCCGTGTAATAGATAGTATCAACTAGTATGGCTATATATGAACTTTATTTGGATTGGGTTAATCCAAAACACTTGTCAAAATAATTAAAATTTTAAAATTATGTCGAAATGTTCATCAATACATTCAGATTTAGATATGACTCATATCCGGTTTAGGTAGGCTTAAGCTCCGAATGGTGACACGTGAACCGCACCGCACCGCACTTAACAGTAACAAAAATCTCTACATATACTATATATCTATAAATTTTTATAACTGAAAAAAACTGCACCGCACTTGTACCGCTGGTTCCGCACCGCTAATTTGTTGTTACCATTCTGACCCTTAGGTGATACTAGTTTTTTTTAGTTATCTTAATTTTATCTTAATTTACCCGTATCCAATCCAATATTTGGGTGATCAGATCTTTTTCTTACATATATATAGTACATTTAGTAATTTCAGATATCCTAATAATACTGAATATCATACTGTAAGTACGTTTACCTGTTATCATCCGTCTCTATATTCAAAATAGACAGACTAAAATAAATTTAAATACAAGAGTTGTAGAACTTATTTATGGGAAAGTACAAAAACATGGTCATATTTAAGACCTGATTATTCAGCCAAAACTAAAATTTAAATACTGTACAACAGCTAACTTATTATGCCATTTACAGACATCGTAAGTGTATGATATAACATATACCTGATTAATTGTCGGGGAATTCTTGAATATGTACAAGCAGGTTCACGTTATTGGTACTGACAAATTGTAGTCTGGTCAATTGGTAGTATAACTTCTTTAGCATGGAAACATAATTAAACTGGAACTACACTTGTATTCAATTTTAGCTTGATTCCACACTACTAGCTAGGTAATGACATCTTCCTGTATACATTACCCGCGTTTAATTTTCAATGGAACGTGTCAACTTAAATATTATAATATAAATAGTTTGACAATCTCAGAGCTGTGCATCCATCTAATCACACCTGAAGGAAAATGAAGAACTCTGTAAGATCATCATCATCATCATCGCTCATCGATCCTAGAAATGGTTTCTGCAATGCAAACTCGACGTTTTACAGTAAGCGCAACCAATTACCACTTCCGGCGAGTACCTCACTCGACGTCACCACTTTCATCTCTTCTCAAGCTCACCGCGGTACAACCGCCTTCATCGACGCCGCCACGGGCCAGAATATAAGCTTCTCCGATCTCTGGAGTGCCGTCGATGGCGTGGCAGACTGTCTCCATCACGACGTCGGAATAAGGAGAGGCGACGTCGTACTCGTCCTATCTCCCAACTCCATCTCCATCCCTATCGTCTGCCTCTCCGTCATGTCTCTCGGCGCCGTCGTCACCACCGCGAATCCTCTCAACACCGCCGGTGAGATTTCCAGACAGATCGAAGACAGCAATCCTGTTCTCGCTTTCACAACTCCTGAGCTGACTGCCAAACTTGCCGGTTCCGGTATCTCCATTGTCCTCGATCGCGCAGAACCCACTCGTGGCCACAGAGTCGTTGGGATTCTAAGCGAGATGATGAAGAAGGAACCGAGTGAGCGGCGGTTCAGAGAACGAGTTCACCAGGACGAAACGGCCCTGCTTCTCTACTCGTCGGGAACCACAGGACGAAGCAAGGGAGTGATATCGTCTCACGGGAACTTAATAGCACACGTGGCCAGATACATCGTTGAGCCAATGGAGCCAAACCAAATCTTCCTTTGTACCGTTCCCATGTTCCACACCTTCGGTTTGTTAAACTTCGCTATGGCCACCGTAGCGTTGGGTTCGACGGTTGTAATCCTCCGGAGATTCGAGCTACACGAGATGATGGCGGCCGTTGAGAAGTACAAAGCTACGAATCTGGCTTTGGTGCCGCCGGTTATAGTAGCTATGATGAACGGAGCAGATTTGATCAAGGCCAAGTACGATCTGAGCTCCCTGAAGACGGTGAGGTGCGGCGGAGCCCCGTTGAGCAAGGAGGTTACGGAAGGGTTTATAGAGAAGTATCCAACGGTTGATATTTTACAGGGGTATGCTTTGACGGAATCGAACGGTGCAGGAGCTTCGATTGATTCGGTAGAGGAGAGCCGGAGATACGGTGCGGTGGGGTTGTTGTCGTCCGGTGTGGAAGCGAGGATTGTGGATCCTGGTACGGGTCGGGTCATGAGTGTCAACCAGACAGGCGAGCTTTGGCTTAAAGGGCCCTCTATTGCTAAAGGTAAAATAAACGCTACATATTGTGACGACCGAACATATTCAAAATCATAGGTTTTGCAGATAATTATTTTCCATTTATTTGTGTATAAAAGGTTATTTTAGGAATGAAGAAGCTACAAGAGATAGTATTGATCTAGAAGGATGGCTTAAAACTGGAGATCTTTGCTACATTGACGATGATGGATTTCTTTTCGTTGTTGATCGATTGAAAGAGCTAATCAAATACAAAGGTTATCAGGTTAGACAAATCTTCACTGTATCATTCGGATAAACTTGGTTTTGTGAATGGATTAGGTTTACCAAAACCAAAGTTCACATGGAATGTACAATAGGTACCTCCAGCTGAGCTAGAGGCTCTCTTACTGAATCACCCAGATATTCTCGACGCAGCCGTTATTCCGTAAAGCCTTAATTACTGTCACTATTTATTTATTTATTTTCTTGCTTCAGTGATCTTATTTTTAAAAGATCAAAATAACAGGTGGTTCTCTTCTTTCTTCTTGGCTTTGTATTTTGCAAAAAGGTTTCCGGATAAAGAAGCAGGACAATGTCCGATGGCTTACGTCTCACGCACTCCTGAGAGCGATCTCTCTCAAAAACAAATTATCGACTTCATCTCCAAACAGGTGCTTCTATCATCATAATCATAGCTCAATCATTACATTACTAATTTAAGATGTTTTAATTGAAGGATTAATTCGTTAACTAATTTCTTTAACAAACAAAGAACTAATTTACATTTATGTTGGGTGAAATGATGTAATAAACAGGTGGCGCCGTATAAGAAAATAAGAAAGGTCGCGTTTATAGATTCCATACCAAAAACTCCATCGGGCAAGACACTTCGCAAAGACCTAATCAGATTAGCCACTTCTAAGCTTTAAAAGAATCACGACGTTGCTACTTTTAATAGAATAGTTCTTGTTAAACATAGTAAGAAACAATGTGCACACAACCAAAAAACAAAAAAGAGATATAACAAGAAATCAGTTGCAAAATTGATATGTGTAGTTTTAAATAGTTAAAAATTGAGATAATATGATCTCAAATCAAGGAACTTCTGCGCATATAAGTTTTTGCTTGGTTTTGTCATTTGTAACTGGGTATTTCTTTTGTTATCTGCCTTTATTTACCACCATAATGTTTGAATAAAGTGAACGAACCAAATTATATTATGTTTTATCGTCTACAACTCTCGCCTCATATTCGGATCCAAATTATGGCACGACAACAATGAACATAAGCCCAAAACAATGTCAGTTAGCCTACTGTTATACTGTAAGTTCATGTGTATTAGGGTTTCATTGCAAGTAGATGCATAAATAGGAATGGTGTAAGCATTTTGTCTGTAATTTGGAGAGTTGCCTCTAATATACTCAGACAATAACCTCACACATTAACCTAGCTCGTGAGCTTCAGTATTCTCGGTCTTACTCCATCCGTTCCACAATGATAGAAGTTTTGAGTTTTTCACACATTTTAAGAACAAACTTAAAATACCAGATATAACCTCATTAAAGAATTATTATTTTATTTGAGTTGAAATTACTTTTGTAATTAACTTTAATTAATAAGGGTAAAATAGGAAAGCATGTGAAAAAATTGTATTGAAAACACAAAACTTCTATCTTTGTGAAACAAATTAAAAACTCAGAAAATCTATCTTAGTGGAACGGATGGAGTATAAGTTATAAGGCCAACTACATCGTTGGTATCTAGATAGAATATCTGATTAATAAAAAAAATGCTCTAATGTTCTTTCTTCCTTTTGAAGCCAAGTTGTTCCCCTTTCCATTTCAGTCTCATTTGCACCACCGCTAATAAGTTTTGAGTTCATAAAGTGTGTTTGCACTTTTCTGGAACCCTCTTCCGCAGCAAGAGTCTTCTCCTCTTTTACCCTGCAGATGAAACCCTCTCTTTGCATTGGCGTGTTTTCCGCACTGTGACAGAATATAAAACTCGAGTTATGTCGAAGGCAACAAGCTTTCGTTGGGCCATCTCAATCATCTCAGTCTCCCAGAGAGAACGCTAGTGGATAGTCTACATGTCAATTAATTTTTTTCCAATTAACATATACTATGATAGTCGAAACAGCTAATGCATTATTAGAAAGAAAAAAAACAAAAGTTTTACTTGGTTAAGTTCTTTCGACATTTCATTTTGAATCATTAGCCACTCCCGAAAGATCTTCCCCAGAGTGGTTTGTGTTCAAACAAAGAGAAAAAAAAATGGCGAATGCAGAAAGATCATCTCTTATTGATTCCAGAAGCGGTTTCTGCAGATCAAACTCTACATTCTATAGTAAACGCAACCCATTGAGTCTCCCGGCGAATCCTTCGCTTGACGTCACAACTTTCATCTCCTCTCAACCGCACCGCGGCACCACCGCCTTCATAGAAGCCGCCACTGGCTACCGGTTGAGCTTCTCCGATCTCTGGAGAGCCGTCAATCGTGTCGCCGAGTGTCTCCACCATGATCTCGGACTAGGGAGAGGCGACGTCGTCCTCGTCCTCTCCCCAAACTCTATCTACGTTCCGGTCGTCTGCCTCGCCGTCATGTCACTCGGCGCCGTCGTCACCACCGCGAACACTCTCAACACCGCCGGCGAGATATCCAGACAGATCGCCGACAGCAACCCGACGGTCGCCTTCACGACTCCCGACCTGGCTCCCAAACTCGCCGGTTCCGGTGTCTCGGTCGTCCTCGAGCGCGTGGGGTCCACACGCGGAGTCAGAGTCGTCGGTGTTTTGAGCGAGATGGTGGAGAAGGAACCGAGTGGGCGGCGAGTCAGAGACCGAGTCAACCAGGAGGACGCGGCGGTGATGCTTTACTCGTCGGGTACCACAGGGCCGAGCAAAGGGGTGATCTCGTCTCACCGGAACTTAACAGCTCACGTGGCGAAGTTCGTCTTGGATAAAAGGAATGGAGGAGACATTGTGCTCTGTACCGTTCCGATGTCTCACACCTTCGGATTGTTAAGCTTCGCTATGGTCCACGTAGCATTAGGTTCGACGGTGGTGATCCTCCGGAGGTTCAACCTCGACGATATGATGGATGCGGTGGAGAAGTACAGAGCCACGATTCTTGTTTTGGCGCCGCCGGTTGTCGTAGCTTTGACAAACGGGGCAGATCTGATCAAGGCCAAGTACGATCTAAGCTCCCTGAAAAGGGTGAGATGCGGTGGAGCGCCGTTGAGTAAGGAGGTGACGGAGGGGTTCTTGCAGAAATATCCAACGGTTGATATTTTTTCAGGATACGCTTTGACGGAATCCAACGGTGCAGGAGCTTCGGTTGAATCGGTGGAGGAGAGCCGGAGATACGGTTCAGCGGGGTTGTTGTCGTCCGGCGTGGAAGCGAGGATCGTGGATCCGGGTACGGGTCGGGTCATGGGTGTCAACCAAACGGGTGAGCTCTGGCTCAAAGGGCCTTCTATTGCCACAGGTAAAAAAAACATGCGCTAAATTTGATTACTGTTATATTTTAAAAAGATTCTATTATATCACTTTTTGTTGAAACAGTTTTAGCAAATCTTCTGTATTTGATTTCTAGTTTTTACTTTTGAGGTTGTAGTAATGAATCTCCTCTTTAGTTTACTTCATGTGAGTAGTTGAATTTTTTTATGTATCGCATATGATTTTCAAATTTTATGTCTAGCGGGTTTTGTATGTTATACACAATTTGTAAATAAAAAACATTATACATATTTTTTTACCAAACAAAAAAACAGTATAAGTATTTATGGGAACAGTTATAAGTACTGTTTTTTGGTTGTTGTTGTTGCTTTACAAGGTTATTATAAGAACCAAGAAGCAACGAGTGAAACTTTCAATTCAGAAGGATGGCTAAAAACAGGAGATCTCTGCTATATCGATGACGATGGGTTTCTTTTCGTCGTCGATCGGTTGAAAGAACTAATCAAATACAAAGGCTACCAGGTTAGTTAGAGACCTATCTTCGTTACGGATCAATGGGTGTTAATTCTGAAAGCAAAAATCTAACGGTTTCGAGTGGATGAACAGGTGCCTCCAGCTGAACTAGAGGCTCTCCTGATTACTCATCCATACATTCTCGATGCCGCCGTTATTCCGTAAACTCATTTAGATAACTTTAATTGGAACGCCATGACTTTTGCCTTTTAAAACATAACAGAGTCTTCTTTTTCATTTATTGTTTTTGTGTATCCCAAAGGTTTCCTGATAAAGAAGCAGGACAATATCCGATGGCTTACGTGACACGAAAGCTTGAGAGTAACCTATCCGAGAAACAAGTTATTGACTTCATCTCTAAACAGGTGCCACTATAATCACAAAACAACACTTTTTTTTTATATTATATATATACTAGTTTATTGATAGTTTTAGGTAGTAAATATCAAATGTTTACCATATGATTTGTTAATTTGATGAGCAGGTGGCACCGTATAAAAAGATAAGAAAAGTCGCATTTATAAACTCCATACCAAAGAATGCATCCGGGAAAACACTTCGTAAGGATCTAATCAAACTCGCCACTTCTAAAATTTGAAATGATCTATTTGCTAGATTATCACTTCGTACTGATGATGTTCTTATTTTCAATAAGAGAGAAATGTAACAGCATAAAAATATGCTGAATCATTTAAAAGGAGATTCTCTGTGTATATCAAAATATTACATCGTCCCGATGGGATGACAAAAGTCTAGCAAAATCCCTAGACCTGTTTTCATATATTTGATGAGAATCTGGAAAATAGAAAATTGAATTCTATCAGTGCAAAAAAAAGTTTCATCTCGGATATTAATACATAAAAAACGACGGGAAAGAAAAGCAAACATCCCCACTAATGACTAGACTCATCCAATATAAAGAGAAACACACATGAAGTAGCTGGTTACCAATATTGATGGATCTTGGGTCTCAACAAGTCAAAAAGCTTCCTCCACAACAAAAAAAGGAGCTCAACTAGTCAAGGATTCCTCTAGAGATATAGGAAAAAAACAAGAAGAAGCAAGAGACCATCTCCTGGATATTCTATTGAAAAAAAGAAGGAAGATAGAACGTGCAAAAGTTATAAATAATTCATTGTTGACTTGTGTCAGCTGATCATTATTGTGGATCCTTGCTAAAATATTACAGTACGCTTTAAAAGCTGGTCCCGCTAGATCAATATAAATCTGTTCAAATCTTTTTTTCGTTTTCATATACACCTAAAGAATATGGCGACTCCTCCTCCTAGATCTCTCATTGACTCCAGAAGTGGTTTTTGCAAAGAAAACTCTACCTTCTATACTAAACGCAAGCCATTGAGCCTCCCGGCGAATCCGTCGCTCGATGTCACAACTTTCATCTCCTCTCAGCCGCACCGTGGCACCACCGCCTTCATCGACGCAGCCACTAGCCAGCGTTTGAGCTTCTCCAGTCTCTGGAGAGCCGTCGATCGTGTGGCCGAGTGTCTGCACCATGACGTCGGATTACGGAGAGGTGACGTCGTACTCATTCTCTCTCCGAACTCATTCTACGTCCCGATCGTCTGCCTCTCCGTCATGTCTCTTGGCGCCATCGTCACCACCGCGAACACTCTCAACACCGCCGGTGAGATCTCCAGACAAACCGCCGATAGCAACCCAACACTCGCCTTCACTACGATTCAGCTGGCACACAAACTTCCCGCCCGTATCTCCATCGTTCTCACCGACGACAACGTAGAGGAGCGCTTGGAGCAGAGTAGCGGAGTGAAAGTCGTTGGTGTTCTGTCTGAGATGATGAAGAAGGAACCGTGTGGACAGCGAGTCAGAGACCGAGTCGACAAGGAGGACACGGCGGTGATGCTTTACTCGTCCGGTACCACAGGAGCGAGCAAAGGGGTGATCTCTTCTCACGGGAACTTGACGGCTTACGTGGCGAGAATGGTCTCGGAGAAATCGATGAAAGACGAGATTTTCATCTGCACCGTCCCGATGTTCCACACATTCGGATTGTTGACGTTCGCTATGGCCCTGGTAGCAGCTGGTTCGACGGTGGTGATCCTCCGGAGATTCGAGCTCAACGACATGATGGCCGCGGTGGAGAAGTACAGAGCCACGGCTCTGATTTTGGCGCCGCCGGTTTTGGTGGCTATGATCAACCAAGCAGATCATATCAAGGCGAAGTGCGATCTGAGCTCCCTGAAAACAGTGAGGTGTGGTGGAGCGCCGTTGAGCAAGGAGGCAACAGAGGTGTTCTTAGAGAAATATCCGACGATATGTATACTTCAGGCGTATGCGTTGACGGAATCAAACGGTGCAGGGGCTTTCGTGGATACCGTGGAGGACAGCCGGAGATACGGCACGACCGGGACGTTGACGTCCGATGTGGAGGCGAGGATCGTGGATCCGAATACGGGTCGGTTCATGGGAACTAACCAAGCGGGCGAACTCTGGCTTAAGGGCCCGTCGATTGCAAAAGGTAAAACATATACAATGTATTAAACTATTAATGTTATTATACTAGATAAATGGCTCGCGGAATATTAAATGGTTTCAAATAAATAAGTTGAATATAATATTATTGTTCTTGGGAAGTTGAAAATTATTTATTATGATCAAGTGTGGATGTTTTTTAAATGAAAACAATCATCGTAACAACTTGTATTTGATTTCAAGCTTTTAATAAGAACTGGATGTTGCATGCGGGTTGGACTTAGCGTGCGTAATTCGGTAATTGAACTTGTGTATGCATCGTATATGTTTTCGAAATGTTAGGTAGCATTTGATTTTTAGTATTATTTTTTTATAATTAATGTAGTAGAGTGGCTGTTTTGTAGAGAAATTGATAGCAATGATTGTTAGTTGGAGAACGACAAAAAAAAATTAAAAAGTTTGCTGGAGAATAAACTAACTGATTTTTTTTGTCTGTATCGTATAGTTAGATGTTCAGTTTTGTTTTTGTCGTCAAGTAGATATTTATCACTTATCAGTATTAGAGAAGAAAATCAATGACAAGGGTTACTAATCCTTACAAATTAAGAATATATATGTCATTTAATTTGTTCGAGAGAGCAGAAAAGAAAAAAAAGACAAAAAAGGACTTAAATTTCTCTTGGAATAAATAACACATGAACAACTTTTTTTTACAAGGTTATTATAAGAACCAAGAAGCAACGAGTGAAACCTTCAATTCAGAAGGATGGCTAAAAACAGGAGATCTCTGCTATATCGATGACGATGGGTTTCTTTTCGTCGTGGATCGGTTGAAAGAACTGATCAAATACAAAGGCTACCAGGTTAGTTAGAGACCTATCTTCGTTATATACGTGGATCAACGGTGTAAATTTTAAAAGCATAAACCCAACGGTTTTGACTGCATAATCAGGTGCCTCCAGCTGAACTAGAAGCTCTCCTAATCACTCACCCGGACATTCTCGATGCCGCCGTTATTCCGTACGTGAACTTTTGCAATCACTATGTTTTACACTGAAACGCCATAGTTTTTGCCTTTAAAACATCAAAACAACAAGGAGTTCTCTTTCATAAGGTTTCCCGATAAAGAAGCAGGACAATATCCAATGGCCTACGTGACGCGAAAGCTCGGGAGCAATCTATCCGAGAAACAAGTTATTGACTTCATTTCCAAACAGGTGCTACTTATGTGATCACAAAACAATACTTTATATCTTATATAGTTTTCATATTGTTTTACCATAGTTATCTAAAGAGCTGGTAAGAGTAAACATTTTTAATTTGATGAGCAGGTGGCACCGTATAAAAAAATAAGGAAGGTCGCATTTATAAACTCCATACCAAAGACTGCATCCGGCAAAACACTTCGCAAGGATCTAATCAAACTAGCCACTTCTAAACTTTGAAACGATGATCTATTTGTTAGATTCTGAAAGTACCGTTCTTCTAAATAAGAGATAAACTGTAATAGTGAGAAAAAATATTGTAATAATGGTGACTATGTTTAAAAGGACACTCATAAAAATGTTGAGGCAATTTGCTAATGGGTGTTTTTGTTTGTCTACCTTTTTTCATGATATATTTGAAATATCCGATCAACAGATAAAAAGTTGATGCGACAAGCCTTTCAGCACACCTTTAGGTAGGATTAAAGGATATGTTCTTGACACGTTAAATCTCTACGGGATTGTCCAGCCTACTTTGGTAGAAGTTGAACCGGATTTAATAGGTTCTAAAGTAATCTAACAAGGGTGCTGATCTAATAGCTTCGAGTGTTTCAGCTCCTCATCTCCACCAATCTTATGTTTCAAGTGGAGCCCCAGATTGGTTAGCTGAGTTGTTTGATTTAGAAGCTAATTCTAGCTCTGTTCGGTAGTCAAGTTCTGTTTATGTTCATCCTTTCGCTGTGTTTGTACTTTTGCAGGAAAGGATTTGTTGTTTCGATTTGTAGTTTCTTACTGGGCCTCTCGGGGATTGTTTGTTGGGCCTATGGCCCTCACAATGTCATCTTTATTTTATATATCTTCACCAGTTGACCCAAAAAAAAAAAAAAAATTGCTGTGATATTCCCCAAATGATCAAATGATCAATCTTCTCACTTGTCAATGTCGAGTAGGGCAGGTCGAATAATAATAATACTCAAATATGATATTTTATTTCGTAAATTGCAAGGATGGAGTCGTTCAAAAGATATTTGAGTTGGATTTATACCAACCACGATTGGCAACGACATGTTTAGTCACCATACGCTGCTTAATTAAACAAACAAATTCAAAGTAATCATTAGCAATTAATTATCAAACCGAAAAAGACAAAAAGGAAATCGTATTAAAAAAATAATAATTTAGCTGCTATATGTTTCCCATGACTAAAATTATGACCCTACAAGATGAACAACGTAATTGATTTTGTGTTGTGAGAAGAGGCCCACAACGTAATGGGTCAAAGATTCAAAGACTTATGGGGTCACAACAGCAATGTATAGTGAAAGTGGGCTTTTACGGTTACGTAATCAGATTATGGGGTCACGACTTAAATTAGAGAGAAGACGACAAAACTTCGATTCTCCAACGACCAATCACCGAGAGGCTTACGATACGTTAACCAATCAAAGGTCCCTTGACATGGCGGCTAGGCACGGCGGCGAAATCGGATCCAGAACTATGACGTTAGATCGGAAAAGCGGTTTCTGCGAATCAACATCGGTTTTCTACAGCAAGCGTGACCCCATGACTCTCCCGCCAAACCAATATCTCGACGTCACAACTTTCATCTCATCGCAGCCTCATCGCGGCAAGACCGCTTTCGTCGACGCCGTCACCGGTCGTCGCCTCGGCTTCTCTGAGCTCTGGCTCGATGTAGAGAGAGTCGCGGCTTGTCTCTATGCATTAGGTGTGCGTAAGGGCAATGTCGTCATTATACTCTCCCCTAACTCCATCCTCTTCCCCATTGTCTGCCTCTCCGTGATGTCACTCGGCGCCGTCATCAACACGGCCAATCCGATCAACACTTCCGGCGAAATCGCCAACCAGATCGGCGACTCGCGTCCTGTTCTCGCCTTCACCACCCGCCAACTCGTCTCCAAACTCGCCGCCGCGTCGAATTCGAATCTCCCGGTGGTTCTCATGGACGAGAACCGCGTGTCTTCCGATGGAGTAGAAGCTCACGTGAAACGCGTGAAGATAGTCGGGAGCTTGGAGGTGATGATGGAGACGGAACCGAGTGAGTCGCGAGTGAAGCAACGAGTCGACCAGGACGACACGGCGGCTCTGCTATACTCATCAGGCACGACGGGGACGAGCAAGGGCGTAATGCTGAGTCACCGCAACCTAATCGCCTTGGTACAAGCATACCGAGCCCGGTTCGGGTTAGAGCAGCGAACCGTCTGCACAATCCCAATGTGCCACATATTCGGCTTCGGAGGTTTCTCGACAAGCTTAATCGCTTTGGGATGGACGACAGTGGTTCTTCCCAAATTCGACATGGCTCAGCTTCTCTCCGTCGTGGAGATCCACCGACCTTTGTACCTTTCTCTTGTGCCGCCCATGTTGGTAGCCATGGTTAACGGATCAAAGGAGATCAAATCCAAGTACGACCTGAGCTCGTTGCACACCATCGTGGTCGGAGGAGCTCCTCTGAGCAGAGAGGTAGCGGAGAAGTTCGTCCAGGAATATCCGAGTGTTAAAATTTTTCAAGGTTATGGTTTGACTGAGACAACGGCTATAGTTGCTTCTATGTTTACTAAAGAGGAGGCGGAGAGGTACGGATCCTCTGGATTGCTTTCTCTAAACGTGGAGGCTAAGATTGTGGATCCAGATACGGGTCGGCTATTGGGGGTGAATCAAACCGGCGAACTCTGGCTCAGAAGTCCCACTGTCATGAAAGGTGTTTGATTCTTCTTTAGCTCATGTTTTATTTCTTTATTGCTGTTTGTATGAAACTGCTTTTGAGTTTTTTTCACAAGGTTATTTCAAGAACGAAGAAGCTACTGCCTCTGCTATTGATTCAGAAGGATGGTTGAAGACTGGAGATTTGTGTTACATTGACAGTGAAGGATTTGTCTTCGTTGTTGATAGATTAAAGGAGCTAATCAAATGCAATGGTTATCAGGTAACTAAAAAAAAAATACATATAGTCAACTCGAGTTTGATCTTTCTTAATCATGGATCATCTGAAAGTGTACCTTTGATGGTTTTAATTATGGTTAAAATATTTGTTAGGTTGCTCCAGCTGAACTAGAGGCATTGTTGCTTGCTCATCCAGAGATTGCTGATGCAGCCGTAATACCGTAAGTCCTGGCTTTTAACATGATCTATCACCAAATTATTCTCTTTTAATAACCCTTTTTGCTGAAGCGCTTACGCTTCTGTCTTATCGTTTTTTAAGCATCCCTGACATTCAAGCCGGGCAATATCCAATGGCGTATATCGTAAGAAAAGCCGGAAGTAACTTATCAGAAAGTGAAATCATGGGCTTCGTCGCAAATCAGGTTTTTTTCAACAATGCAGACCATGCTATGTCACTAATTCAACTGTGGTTCCTTGGATTTATTCTGAGTTTTGTGTGGATTACTTAGGTATCGCCGTACAAGAGGATACGTAAAGTCACATTTTTGGCTTCAATCCCCAAAAATCCCTCTGGCAAGATTTTAAGAAGAGAACTCATAAAGCTTAAAACCTCAAAACTCTAGCAGGAAGCTGTGTCCACCATCCTCATCTCACACTTCACGGTTGGTTAATTTGGATTCTTCTACAGAAATCTCTGTCAAAACTGAATATATTGATATACAAACTGTAAGGCTTATATAGAATCTCTGTTTCTCTATATATATATACAAACAGAAAAGACCCTTGTCTGTATAAAGCGCTCTCCACAACGCATAGAAGTGTTAAAAAACTAGAGACTGAAGCTTGTTCTGATCATGGGCAGCGTTGCAACGAAAGAGAGGGAAGAAATATGAAACCGATGAAGCTCCTTTGCAGGACATGCTCATGGTCGACACATCATGGTTCTTCTTCTTCACATCATCATCATCATCACCATCATCATCACCATGGCCAGACAAACTCCTCTTTCTCAGCAACATGAGGATGTGATCCATCAAACCTCCATCGCAAGGAACCTGTAAAGGGCCACAAATGGTGGAACCAAACTCTTCCTCTGCCATCTCCAATAAGACCTGAAAGATTGGATGCTTCAGATAATCCAACGGCAAAACGAACCTCCTGCCTTCTCTGGTGTACACAGCGAAGTGTCCTTTCTTCCACTTCCTCCACTTTTCCATCAAATCGGTGATTCGAAGACTCTTGCAAGATCCTCTCATCGTATGTTTTGACTCTGATGATCTCTCTGCTCTTTGAGCTGTTCCCAATATAATACCGTTGTGTATACTGTTTGGTAGTCTGTTACTGTCTGAAACTATACCTTCCTCTCTCTCCATATATATATATACTACAAAAGGTGATTAGTGTTTGTGGTAGCTTGTGAATTGTGAGTCGGCCAAAAAGAAGGATTAAGAATGTGTGGTAAGGTGTAAGGTAGCCGTGTGATTCTGTCATTATTTAGGTTAAATATATTTGTTGAGGTGAAAAAAATTAGAAACATATCTTGTGACCAAAAAAATAAACATTTTTATGTATTTATGGTCTTCCATTATCTAGGCATAAACAATAAATTTGTTGGCAGAAAACAGAGTCCATTCATAAAATTATAAAAACAAAACGATGAAAATATATTATATATAATTAAATAATAGAAATAACAAATGAAACAAAAGATACTCTTATAAAGTTAATAATGAATATAAATGGAAAATGCCTATCTAATGAGTCGCAATAGTAATTCTATCAAGTTTTTGTGTGTTCAGAATTTTATTTTCATTTTAGAACTAGTTAATAAAAAAAATGTTAGATACTGTATTAATTATTTAATTGCGAGTGGTAAACTACATTTACATATAATTTAGACCACAAAGTATCAATTTGTGAGGAGGTAAAAGGAGATGTGGTAGCGAGAGTAGAGCATGTGAGATGTGACCGTTTAGGGCAAATTGCTGCTGCTTTTTTTCGCTATATTCACGTCCTCAACTTCTCTATTTTACACTTTCTTGTGTATCTATCTCCCTTGTTTTAATTTCTTCTTGTCTTTTTCTCGAAGTCACATGAAATCCTTCAAGCCTTCTCACTTTTCAACTATGAAGTTACGAGTAGTACACCGTTATAATTTCTACTTGCTGCATCTGGATTTTTGTGGTCCTTATAGATGGACATAACGAGAGAATCATGAACATGCTGGACATGGTTGATGTTAGCAGCGGCGGATCTATACAAAATTTTAATACTGGGGGCCTAACATTTCTATTACAATCAGTTGAATCCATAAGGCGCCTGGCCCAATTATACTCTTACTTCGATCCACACACACTCATGAGTGGAGATGAACTCGGAGGATGAGAGGAGATGAACTCGGAGGATGAGTGGAGATGAACTCGGAGCTCGAGATTTAGCTCTTGTTTTAATTTGAAAATTCGCAGTTTGTCTGGTTCTGGCTTTTACTCGGTTTAGTGATTATGAAACAATACAACTACAACAAAATCGTTTTTATGAGTACAAGAGGTAGACACGTCGTCCCTCTCGAGCCTACGGACGACGTGTCTACCTCTTGTACTCATAAAAACGATTTTGTTGTAGTTGTATTGTTTCATAATCACTAAACCGAGTAAAAGCCAGAACCAGACAAACTGCGAATTTTCAAATTAAAACAAGAGCAATACTATTCTCCGAGCGCAATGGAAATAATGCAAGCTTCGATATTAGATTTCTCAATCGTCTGAATTTCACAACCACAGTTACACACAAAACATAACTCTTTAATTTCCAACACATTCTTTCCTTTGAACAAAACCATATTGCAGCCAAATGCTAATCAGAAAAATGATTGTCAAACTCTAAAAAACCCTAAACCCTAAGAATGGCTCGCTCAGCCACCCTGACCTGACTCAGATATTTAAAGCCACTCCCGTGAGCAAAACTGTCGTCTTCATCAGCTTAACGCGCAATTGGGTCAGCAGAGTGAGAGCAGGAGGTGAGTTTTGTGGGTTAAGTAAGAGAAAAAAAGAACCAACTTGTCATATGGTTTGGTCTTTCTTTACATAGATAGTGGAAGAAGCATCCTTCGCTTCTTCTTCCTGGCTAATCTCACTTGCTTTGTGACCTTCATGCAAACAAGTAGTAGCAAAGAGACACATACCAAGATGAACGCGAGTTGCAATCGCCTGAAGTACAAGGAAACCGCTGAAAACACTAAGAATGCTAAGATGACTAGCTCCCAGATGACAAAGACTACAACATCCACCCTGTACCAAACCAGATAGTAGCTTATTAATAATCTGTAACTCATGAAGATGCGTGCATGTAAGTGAACCTTAGTAAGCAAAATACTCAAACAGCATAGGACTCCATCATGATTGACTAAAACTTGAAATAGAAATGCAAATCTGTTCAACTAGAACGTGATCAACTTTTAAAGCTTGATGCAAGTAATATATATCTATCTATCAATATATCAGAATTCTACACAGATTATTATCAAACATAATCATGCCAAGAGCATCAAGTCAAGAGCTTGTTGATGGTGTCAGAGATTATATACTCTGAATCCAGTTAACCACGAATATAGCCTTGAATAAACCCTATAACTCGAAGACCTATTGAAAACTTAACTTCATCTTTCCTGAAATGAGAATGTCAAAGGTCTCGTTAAATAAGCCAAATAACTCTTTGTCTTGGATTCATATATTTCCCAAATTTCTGCCAAATTACAATCCCTCGTGTAGATTCAACAAAGAGATGACGTTGATTTCGACGATCTGAGCAGAATTTCAGGAGTTTATTATATTCCCAAGGTTAGAACATCACATTTCAGATCTTCCCCAAAATGTAAAATTCGCGTAACCGAATCCAAAATTCTCTATGCATTATGCAACTAGAGCTAAATCTCAAGCACGCATTACAAGTACATGGCAACTTCGGGATACAAATACGGAAGCTTAAAAACCAAAACCAAAAAAAAAAAAAAAAATCACAGATCTAAAAAAAACGAATAATCCTCTCACCTTGATGAAGAAAAGCTCGAGGTTGACGAGAAGAAAGAGACAGATGCCCAATCGTGCTTTGATCGAATCTGATATTCCCTCAGCTGCTCTGCTAGATTCGATCTTGTTATCATAGCTTCTTACGCCAGCGTCTTCGATTTCTCCCACAGAAAAAAAAAAAAATCCTTCTCTTCTCAGTTCCACTTATAGCAGCAGAATCGTCGATTCTTAGGATAATATTTGAGAATTCGATGAATCCAACAACGGTGGATTTCAACTTCTCAGAGACGAAACAAATTGTTCGATTCGTCCAAGTTCAGAGTCTCCTCTTCCTTTCCCCTCCTCTCTCGCTGTCAAAATAGCGGGTCGGGTTATAACTGTCCGGTTACATACCAGATTTGACCCGACCCGAATTTAGAAGCCCATGTTAGCGTAATGAGTAAAAACATACATTGGGCCTTTCGAGATATCATAAAACTAAAAACAACATAATGAAATATAGAAACTTGAGTTTTCTTTGTTGATGGAGAGAAGTCGCCGTTACGTGTACGGAAGTAATTGGAGTTAGAACATTTGTGTTTTGATCAATAAAATTGTTTTATCTTTGGGGTACACTTGTCTCTTTATAATAAAAAGATCATTTAGAAGGGATAATTGTGTGCCATGTTGTAATAGATTATTGTTATATTAATCTTTACATACAAAAATACAGTCAGTGTGCTATATTATAATAGACTATTCACTGTTGTTATATTAATCTATACATACAAAAATACAGGCAAAACAACTATATGGTGATTCAAGAAAACTTCACCAGGAGCTATGGTTGTTATTAATTAATACGGAACGATCCTTTCAGCCACAAAGTATGGTGGTTCTACGATGTGTACACATTCGTCTGTGGATTTCATAGACTGGATTACGTGTTACATCCAAATGTAATTCAAGTTTATGCTTTCGTTTTTATCGTCCTGCTTAAATATATGGAGTTGGTGCACTCAAGCTCAATTATTTGTTTTGCGATCAATAAATTAAAATCATTATTCCCCAAATTAGCAACGAAAACGATTGCTTTGTTTGGTATGTGTCGGTATAGTGACCGCCCTGATGATGCCTAAAATACAAAGTTCGGTAATGTTACGGGTCGCGTGTACATGAAACGTCTCAATTTATTACTTGGGCACGTCGACTTGAAATCTTTCAACCGAACACGATTCATTATTCATGATATGATAAATTTTAGCAGATTCCAAAATGGTCCGTTCTCAATGCCCCCTATCTATTCAATCTTATTTAAATAAAATGACAACGATTTCTTCTTCCGTAATGGATATATCCAGAGATGCCGAAAATGACACCACGAACATACAATTTCATAACATTTAATTATTTGACTTATTTCACCTAGAAGTTTTTTCTTTATATAAATCTTGAAAAAGTTTACTTCACACCTTCGTCAATTTCCTTTTTTTTTTTATATTTGCTGCATCTGTATGTTTTTTTTTTTTTGTTTTTTTTGTAACGTCCTTAAGGAAATATCTGCTTTATCGAACCTAGCTTCTGCCGACGTGTCTTAAGACGTCCAATGGCCCACACGACCGACATCAACGCAATAAGCCTATCAACACCGACCTTTAGTTCCAGGTGTGGGGCCCTTTCAACTCTATTCGAACACATGTCTACCATGTATTGGCTTGGTTCATGTCTTTCCGTATTTGTTTTTAATTTTTATTATGTCCTTCTTATGTGCCCAATAGTCTTCTCATTTACTGACCGTTAGTTTTTTTCTCATCAATTATTTATTGCTACGCGCCGTGATGGTAGTGGCTGGTTAAACAGTTTGTTAATAGTTCAGTTAACTCAGGTTTATTAATTCCTTATCTATTCTAGAGGGTATTCTACTTTTACCCCGTTAGTTTTATATCTTACAGAGATAACCTGAAAAGAAGGCCTAAACATACAGTAATTGGAAAACAACCTTTGAAGTTTCTAAGAATCTGATTAACCTTGGAAACCTGCATTCATCCTTGGTTGAATTACATATATCAAAGCTTTATATTATATTTCAGATAATTTTTTAAGAAAAATATTAATGATGTTTTATAATAAAAATTGTAAGAGTTCCAATCAAAGTTTTTAGCTATGTGTCTCTTATCTAATTAATTTAATGTTTATGCAATAAAAATAAATTAAACGGATGTACTTCAACCACGTAACCAAACTTCGATACAGCTCCCCGTAGTTAAAAAGTACATGACTAGTCTATGCGAAATTTAATATCTTGTTTAGCTCTTCGTTAGTATATAATTAAAAATCATATAGTTAAGAAAAGTAATGGATGATTTCATGATATCTCGTCTACCGACTTAAAGAAAAGAGGGTCATTCTGCAAATTTAAGAAAATAATCTCAAAATCCTTTTTGCTTTTATTAAAAAAAATCAATTAAATGTTTACAGCGTGACCTCCGCGTTGGCCTGGACCCTCTCGCTCACACTATAAAACCCACTCTCGTCTCTCATCACAATACTCATCACAGCTCTTTATAATCATCTTAAAAGCAATTTAAAGCTCTAATCAAATTCGAAAAATTTCTCATTTTGTTCTGTTTATCATTTCTCATTAACTGTTCAGTCGATCCAGAGTAACCAACTATGGCGGAAGAGTACAAGAACGCTTCAGAGGAGTTCAAGAACGTCCCCGAACACGAGACCCCAAAGATCACCACCACGGAGGAATCATCTGCGACGACGCCAGAGGTTAAGGACCGTGGACTGTTCGATTTCTTGAAGAAAAAGGAGGAAGTGAAACCTCAAGAGACGTCGACGCCTCTCGAGTCGGACTTCGAGCACAAGGCTCAGATCTCAGAACACCCCGCGTTTGTGGCGAAGCACGAAGCAGAGGAAGAGAAGGAGCATAAGCCTACTCTCCTCGAGAAGCTTCACCAGAAGCACGAGGAGGAAGAAGAGAACAAACCCAGTCTCCTCCATAAGCTTCACCGATCCAACAGCTCTTCTTCCTCTGTAAGTAAATTTATTCAGTCCGTACGGATTTTTAGCTTATAGATTTTTTGGTTAAATATGTAAACAGTTTCATCTCCTTAAACCAGACTGTTTGTTAATGTTATGAAATTTTAATTTCTAACAGTCAAGCGAGGAAGAAGGTGAAGACGGCGCGAAGAGGAAGAAGGAGAAGAAGAAGAAGATCGTTGCAGAAGATGAGAAAATAGCGGAAGACAGAAAAGGAGTAATGGAGCAGATCAAGGAGAAGTTCCCACACGGAGCAAAAACAGATGATCATGCTCCAATCATCGCCACCCTCCCGGTGTCGCACGAAACGGCAGAGCATCCGTCAGAGAAGAAGGGAGTGATGGAGAAGATCAAGGACAAGCTTCCAGGCCACAGCGAGAAACCAGTGGATTCTCCAGTCGTCCACACGGAGGCTGCAGTACCAGTGCCGGAGGAGCATCCGGCGGAGAAGAAAGGGCTGTTGGAAAAGATCAAAGAGAAGCTTCCAGGGTATCACGCCAAGAGCACTGAAGAGGAGGATAAGAAAGAAAAGGAGACTCATGCTTAAGAAAGATGAAAGAATATAATTATGTTGGAGTGGGACATTTGCTGTGTTTCTTTCTGTGATGATTTCTCTTTTAATCTTTTAAGCTGTTCTGCAAGACTGTGTCTTTCGTTGGTTTGTATTTGCACCTTTTGTATTGTAATTTCATTATCTCTTTTATAAAGTTCGCATATTGTTTCTAAGTAAACTTTCGAGTTTTGTGTGTAGAATTTTATTTGCTATCTCCTAATTAAAACTCCTCGTATGCATTTGGTTATTACGGTATCATATTACTGTCCACATGATCACCTCGTATGGGCAAGAGTTTTTAAATGATGACATCCACAAGAGAGAAAATTATGTAAAAACAAATTCTAACACCTTTCAGCATAAAAAATATATTATAATACAGATATTTAACTACTTCAAATATGTCCCCATCTGGCTTCTTGAGACTTTGGACATATAAACCCCACACACAAAAATATCAAACAATAATTTCCCAAGATGATTCATATATCGTCAGAAGTCAGAACTGATTAGGAACAGAGAGTAATACGACAGAGAAGTGAAAATAATACTACAAGACAAGAGTGTAGCTATCAAACTTTAGATTTCTTTATAATGAGCATTTCATAATTTTATTTTTGGGTTGAAACATAATTATAGTTAGTGTTGCTTTCAGAAGTTAATAGGCTAATTCTAATTATGACTACTCCATTTATGGTACATAAATTTGTTTCACAATGAATTTCATTCATATCATCTTCTCGTGAATTACACAAACCTGCTACATTAAACACATTTCTCAAATTCAGCTCCAGTAAACTACAATCGGCATATCTGTTTGGCAACTCGAACTTCCAATAGAATCAGAGTCTTTCAGATAACTACTAACGTTAGGCCTTTTAGAACTAGTTGGGCTTAAAAAGCCCAAATCTTTAGAAAACCCTTTCTGTCTCTCCTTCACTAGAGATGATGATGAGAGTAGTCTCTTTCCTCTTTTTGATTCTGTTGACACTCACAAATGGCTTCGTCTGCGCCACAGGGATCTGTTGATCCTCTCACAGGGAAAGATCCGGCGAAGGCGTTAACAGCTGTAGCGTCAGGATTCGTCGAGAATGTGAAGAGAAACAAGCAGAGCTTCTTCCAGTTCTTCGCCATGACAGGGATTTTGCTTCTGAGCTTCCGATCGGTGAGTCAGAAGTACCGAATCCACGATCTGGAGGAAGACACGGCTGTTCTCAAGAAGGAGAGCGATAGTTTGACGGATCGTATGAGTAGAATCAAGAGCGGTCTCCTGCATCAAGCGTCGATTGACTCTACCGGCGTCTTTGCTTCTCGACTCCGTCTGCTTTTCGGCGACGACAAAAAGTGACCGGAGATTTTATTTGGGTTTAAAGTCGGCGAGGTCACGATCGCGCGATGTTATATTAGTTTCATACAGATGTCTTTGTCTGTAATCGCTCTGTCTTTGTCAGGAATTTTTCTCTCTCTCTAGACTGGAAGGTTTTAGCGAATGAATGAGTTCAGGTTTCACGGTGATGTGATTCAGACAAATGGTGTATGGTTTTGGGTTTATGTGCAATTCTGCTTCGTGTTCAGGTTTTTGAACGATTAGGAATTGTAGGTTTCGTCTGAGGTATTTCATCGAACACTTTAACTGCGTTTTTTTGAACTATGCACACGCACACTTGAAGAATTTTGGGTTTTAATGGGAGATAGTTTACACTATCGGGATGTGTTTAAGGTCAAACCCAGCAGCAATAAGCCAATTTCAATTCCGGAAATGGAAACTAGTTTTGAAAGTGTCACGTGATTGCTTTGGTACTTCACCTCACCCAATCGATTCAGTGTAGGAATATTTGGTGTTGGTGAGTAGTTGAGTATGATATGCTATTTGGGGTAAGATTTGGAATTTGATTCCAATTAGGTCATTAATCAACAAAAGACTCGTTGGAGTGGCACTGAGAGCGACACAGAATTGGTTAACCATCTCAGGAACTTCTGACTTGCCATAGCCGATCTCGTTCTGTCTTCTTTTCTTTCCAAGGGCGAGAGTTTGCGACATAATTAAACTGGTTTCGTCGAACGCTTTTTTTTTTTTTTGATATAAATCTAATTACAGAGCCTTTTCTCTTTTATGAATTTTGAGTAGATATATTCTCAGTTTCTCACCAAATCTTATTAAGCTTATGATACATAAACTATGAATTTACTAAAATCATTCATGCATGCTCTTAGCCACTTCGTTAGTATAAAAGATTTAGAATAGAATTTGAGAGATTATTGCATAGTTTAATATTGATGGCGTGTAATTAATTGGGTCTAAAAACAGAAGAAAGACATACAAAAAAGGGGCGTTCCGAGAATCGAACTCGGGACCTCTCGCACCCAAAGCGAGAATCATACCACTAGACCAAACGCCCTCATTGTTCATACTCATATAAATAACATCTAACTAAATCATGCGTGACCCTCTTCGGATTGGTTACTAGTTAACGCCGTCCGTCGCCTTCTCCCATTTTTCCGAAAAGCAATGTCCGACGAAACAAAACCTGCGCCCAGCGACTCAGCCGGTTTGGCCAACGGCCTCGTAAGCCATGGCGACTACAAGACACGGCGAGTATACCAAGCAGCTCAATCACTGCATTCCGGTGCTGTGAGAGATCTGCTATCTCTGGGGGTCTGTAATCTTTTTCTCTTGCTCTCAGTGGTTCTTAGGGTTTATCTTTCTTACCTCTTCTCCGTTCCGCTTCTAATTTTCTTTTCGAATTAGTCCCCTCATTTTTTGGTTAAGTTGGTGTGTCTGTGCTCTGTCAGGTGTGCGAGAGATGTATTTTCCGATTGGTAGCTGTCGAGGCTTTTGACTCCGATTTTTCGTCAGTCTCGACTTCAACTCTACGGAGTTGGATAGCATCCGGCGAAGAAGAAGCTGGTTCATCGGACTCTAGCTGCTCCAGAATCTGCATTGTTTGTTTAGGTATATTGCAGTTCGTTTTCTCCGATGCCAAACAAACGCTGGTGAAATCAGATTCTAGTAGTGGTTACGCTGCGAGGATAACGGAGTTGGTGAAGCAGGAAGGTCATGAGTTCGATAGCTTTGGTCTCGAAGTCTCTGTGCCATCAACTATCTCGGAGAACGAACGTGCAGTCTTGTAAGCTTCACTTGCATTTATGTTTGGCTTTTGGTTTATCAAACAGATTGAATGTGGAAAGCATGTATCTTTTTCTCAACTGTTGATGTTTCTACCTTTGTAGGTTATACCTTAAAGGAAAGTATAGCACAGAAGGTTGGCTGCAGGGCGAGAAAATTTCTGTAAAGGATGCCTTGAAAGTTCTAGTCTTGAGTCCACTTAATGCATCGTTGGTGAGTCCGTGTTCTGTCTTTTTAATTTGTTGAGTTGCTTAGGTTTTCACCTACGCTTCTATTGCTTAGTATCTTATACATCAGGATTTTATTATTTGCCAAATCCGTGGCAACAACCTAAGAGACTGAAGTATTTGCATATCGTCCCTGTTTTGAGTTTTGCAGGGCGCTAAATCAGATTCAAGCTCTTTTCATATCCGTTTGACTTACTCTAAGGCATCAGATGAGGCTCCATGTGCATCTGAAACAATGCATGAAAGAAAGAAAAGGAAGACAGGTATCGCGACACACTACAATCACTTATTGCTTGGTTGAATTTTTGTTTGAACTCCTCATGAATCATCTATTAGAGTTGTCTAGAGCTAGAACTTATTCTTGAACCTTGTCTAGACTTCAAGACTAATATTCAAGACTAGAACTTATTCTTGAACCTTGTCTAGCATTGCCTGCTCCATGTCTTCTTATGACGGTTTATACACTTTTCAGACCTTACGGCTCTCTACATGAGTTCTTAATTCTTACAGTTTATATACAGACGTCCCAACAAATTTCAGATTTTACAAGTGCTATATATTATGTGTATTTCATGTGTTGATGTTGTTTATGCAGAGGAAGAGAATGATGGATCCAGCTGTATGTCCGAGAATTTATTTGAAAAGGTAATTGTTTGCATGTTTGACCCTAGATTTATATTGGATTATAACTTTTTTCGTCCGCGTTGTCATTATTTGGCTTACAAGAACTCATGTTCTCTGTGTTTTTTTTATTGTTACCAGGTTTATGAACCATGCATCTTGTCAGTTCATTGCAACAAGATGCCTATCTTTTTTAGTGGGAGATACTTTAAAGTAAGCCAATGTTTTCATGTTCTTGAGACATAGTGTATTGTGACCTAGCCATTTATGTATGTGCAAATTGTAGTTCGGCAACAAGTGGATTCATAGATGACCAAGCATATATTTTCCCTCTTGTTGAGGATCTATTTCAATTGATGGTTCGTTCTTATCCTTGTAGTACTCCAGAAATGTAAGTCAAACACGATGGATTATTGATGATGAAAGAATGGGCGAAGCGTCTGTTGAGGTAAATCTTTGTGGTTATCTAGATTCTGGACATGTTCATATTATTCCTAAATGTTACCGTGGCTTAAAGACATTTTTTATATAATTTTTCAGGAGATAATTGGTGGAAACATTCTTCCAGCATGCCTTGGAGATTCGTACAAGTTTCATGCTGCTGGCAGAGAAGATATTGATGTTAGAAAAATCCCTTTTCCTATTTCATGTTCAAATTTAACAAGTTTATGCTGATAATATGAAAGAGCTCTATTCAGGTACGGATGTTGGGTTCAGGTAGACCTTTCTTAATCGAGGTTCAGAATTCCCGCAAATGCCCTTCTCAGCAATCATTGACGGAAATTGAAGAAAAGATAAACAACTCAGAGAAAAAACTAGTAAGGCCTAATCAGTTGATAATGTGTGTTTCTTTGCACGCTTACAAGCAGTATGTTGGCTGCAGGTCGGAGTTAAAGATCTTAAATTCATTGGAAGTCAGTGTTGGGCAATGATGCGTGAAGGAGAAGCAGAGAAACAGGTCAATTTTATTAAACGCTATCGAAATATTGTTGTTACCTTAACTCAATTAATAGTTAAGTTAGAAGTATAATGAAGACTATGGAACCAACTACTCGGATGTTTTCTATATATTGCAGAAGCAATATGCTGCACTTGTATGGATTTCTCGTCCACTTGAAGACAAAGATTCCAACTCAATTTCTTCACTGAAAGAATTAGTGAGTCACTTGGTTTCTCTTTGCCCTATTTTTCTTAGTAAAGTATAAATATTCGGATCGTACTAGAAGTAAACATGTATGCCCTCAAACACCATGCTTGGTTCCTAATGCAAAGTGATCGTATTCTTCTATATTATGACACTGCAGAAAATCTTGCAGAAGACACCAGTAAGGGTGCTTCACCGGCGAAGTCCATTGGAACGTGAAAGGACTATACACTGGTTAGTTAACATCTATCATGAACTTCGGATTTTTCTTACCTTGAAGTTTCTTCTGTTTAGTAAGAGTCAGTCTCTGTGGTTCCAATCCTCAGGATGAAAGTCGAAAAGATAAAAGGAAGCTCTCAGTACTTTCTACTGCATCTATGCACCCAGGTTGCAACATCTTCTAACTCACCTCCTCATAGCTCTCATAATTCACAGAAGATGGGCAGATTTTAATTTTTCATTAATGCAGGCTGGAACATACATCAAAGAATTTGTTCATGGAGATCTTGGTCGTACCACTCCCAGGTATTATAAAAAGAATGATCTCCCTTCAAGATTTTAATTAATTATTGGCAACAAAAGTAGTTTGGTTTAAGAAGAATGGTAACAAGAAGCATTGAACCATATTATTAACCGCATGTGTTTCATTTTGGTTACAGCATGGGATCAATTTTAGGGTGCAGGGCTGAGATAATACAACTAGATGTGACTG
>CM021244.1:7847500-8000000 GCA_010577795.1 Isatis tinctoria | reverse complement strand
ATCTATCCATGAAACTTAAAACGTTTTTAATTAAAGACGGTACGAATACTATAGTAGTATAGTGTGTTTCCCACTTGAACTAAATGTTTTAAATTCATGAAAAATAGATGAGTCCATTATTACTAAAGTTTGAAGGGATAATTAAGGAGGGAAGGGCTAAGTAATTAAAGTAGAAAAAACAAAGAAGAAAAGCATAAAGGATAATCCATCGAGCTCAAAGAAGCAAGACTGGATATTATTGCATGGAGAAAAGAGCTTGGAATTATAAAAGTTGTTATTAACGCAAGCTTTCAAACCAACTTCCCCTTCAATTTTTGTATATTCTTTTTTCATCATTATCAATTTATTCTTTTTTGAATAAACACTTTTCCCCCCTTTAAGACGGCCTTCTTGATTCTTCTTGAATAGCAATTTTTCAAGCCAAACCTACTTCTTTGTATATTGGGTTGTGGTTCTTAGACTTAGTTTATGCTTATGATAGCATAATTACATCATATTGTTTATATTTTTGTGCTTAGATAAACCCCATCTATATTTAAAAAAAAAAAAGAAAAAAGAAACTGCATGTACATTTTAACATAATTTTATTTATGTAAATTAATCAGTTTCACTGTTATCTTATGATTGTGAGTTATGATGCCTAAATTTCTGTATGAACATTCAAATACACACACGCATATATATATGTATATATAAGGCTGTCCATGTCAGGCAAAAGAGAATGTTCCAAAGATATCTCAATCCTCTTTGGTGATTCCATTTGACAGGGACATTTTGTGTGAAGGACAATGCCCCAAAAGCAACACAAGAATGCACTTATGAAACTATAATTTCATATATGTATGACACCACCTTATCCAATAAACAGAAATGTTATATGTATGTATGTAATATTGAGTGTTGTATGTTTAAAATAGAAAAAAGTAAGGAAATGAAAAAAAAAGGAAAGAAAAAACGAAAGAGATATGCTTAGCTTCCCAAGAACAGAGTTTCAAATGTAAACCTTTTTTGGTTCAAACTTGTCAGAAGAGAGTTCTTCTAAAACCAGCCTTTATATATGCTTCCTTCTTACCAATCTTCTCACCATTCCAAAGAGAGAGAAGGAGAGACAACCTTATCTCTTCTTCTTTAACCTTTTCTCATTTATATAATCTCAAAAGTTCTCTCTCTATATATATATATCTTCAGAAGCTATCTAGTAGCTAATATCACACATTGTTGATTTCTTCGAAATGGGTGTTTCGGTTCGTCATAGAGGAATGTTTCTTCTTCTTGTCATCGCATTTTTTGTACTTTTTCAAACGGACAAGGTCTCAAGTCTAAGATGGGAGAGAGATATGAGGCTGCAGCTTCTAACAGTTCATCCTTTGCGTGTTCTTGAAGAGTCCTCATCATCATCAAAGGAAGGAAACTTAGATACAAACCGAGATTTGGCGCCTTCTCGTTTCGTGATGTCTGAACCTAATCAATCTGTAAAAAGAACGATTGGAAGAGGATCCGATCCTATACACAACAAATGCTGACATTCTTATAGAAAATAAAGTTAGTCCATACTCTGTTTCTTCAGTTTCAGTTACTATGTTTTCTTTCCTCACTCTCTGTTTTATTAAATTATTAAAAGGTTAACATTTGTCTCTTAATCCTTGAAGAGTTTAAGTTGATATTGTTCTTTAAAACATGTCTTGCGTTATTATGTATGTTTTGTTTGAAGCATTGTATATTTGAATATACAAGACTTGGTTTGTTCGTTGTGTGATTCTCTCGGCGAAATTGAATTGGTTCTGATTAATCAGATTAATCCATAAACATCAAGCAGATATGGATCTTTTGAGACATTTTCGGTGAACAAGATTCTTCAAGCGTTTTGATTCTTGAGCCCAAATCCAAACAGATGAGAGAAATCGTCGAGTAGGCTGGGCTTTATGTTCGAAATTAGCCCACAAAATACTTCGTAGGAACTAATGAAGCATGGAACGCGAGAAACATTTATGTTTTCTTTGACTCTTTCATAAGATAATTAGATATTTTGATTATTGAAGTCTATCGTATAATATAATTGTTTGGTATTTGAAATGTTAGAATCGATCCCACGCATATACAGGACAAACTTCTACTTGTCAATATTTGAGATGCATGTTTATTTTTTTTTTTGGCATGGATCTAAATCTTTACATGTTTTCCTCATGCTAAAGAATTTTAAAGGAATGCAAAGAAGCAGAGCAAATGTGGGAACCATTTTCCCAAATCGCTCTAAACTCTTACAAGCTTATTTTCTGAAAAATCAGTTCGTCTCTCGGACAACATTTCTACTTTATTTAAAAATTTATTTTTGAATAACATTTACATAAGAGGATTATCATGATCATAATATATTTATTACATTTCGTTTGTTAATATCTTGCTACAAACTACACTGCTTAAATAAGGATGATAGAAACGGTAACGACATTAGTATCAAACCATTATCTTGTAAATTCGATTCTTTATCTTGTACATTAGAAACGCTGTACATCGCAGTTAAGATATTTTTTTTCTTCTAAAGTTAAAATGTATTGGAAACTATATCAAATGAAAATGTACTCCGAAAACAAGTTTATCATTTCTCTGATGTGACTGGCTAAATTGTCTTATGATGTTTTCGATTTTCATTTGAGATATAACGGAAAGGGTGAAAATAATTTGGAGGCAAGGAAAACTGATCGGCGTAAACAAATAAAAAGTAGTTGGAAAAAAGGTGGAGTAGATTTAATCCTTCCAACTATAATGTATATATATAAGTATTAGTTTCGCAATCGTATTGGGCCCTTTTCTCTTGTTGGCTCCTTAATTTGTTTCTTTACTTATGTTAGTCAAACGCAAAGTACATATCTATGTAATACGTCACTAATACGGTAATACCTAAACCTTAGAGATTATTAGAGAATGGTTGATTAGTCTTTTCTCTACAACATGGTCGAATTTGAGATTTTTCTTCTTCAGTTCTTCATGTGGTTAACTACTACGTAAATGGTGCTACGGATGTTGGGTATATATCCATAATCTTTTCGGACTAAATATTACAACATATATAATTAATTAGTCCGTTATCTATCCTGAGCATTTGAAATTCAAGATGTCGAACAAAATATTATTAAGTTTGTCAGTCAGTACGGTGGTCGTGTTACCAACGCCGGATGCTCGAATATATAATACAAATAAGTAAATGAAATTATTTGGGATTTGTAAGATTCTGTGTTGGCAACTTCACGGCTCACGAGTAGGGCACGGTTGGTGAGAAACAAAGAGTCTTCTACTCTTCTTCACACACAGATCTTAAGAACATCCCATCTCTCTTTCTCTATTGCATACTTGTTATAAATGCGGTCTTAACCACTTTTTTGTATTATTATACGAATCAATTATTAGTCATTTCTGCTATAATGCCAATGTTTTATTGTAGTTTTTGATCTTATATTTTACAATGCAATGAAATTAATTAACACTATATTATTAGCAACTATATTATTGGATATTGGAAAATTTTCGAACTCGTCAAGTGATCGAACAAGAACTCAGAGCATCTCTAATGACAATATCTAAATGGGATCTTAAATTAAAAAAAAAAAACTTATGAAAGGAGGAGAGAAAATGAAAAGGGTTGCTCCTTTAGGAAATTTTGAGAACTTGGTGAGACTACATTGCCACATGTTTCTTTATAATTGGTTTAAATTTAATTTATATTATAATTTTAATTATATAATTGAACTGTAATAAAAATAATAGTTATATATTGGTAAGATTATCTAAATTAATAAGGAGGTGTTATTGGATAGTGTATTATTTAAGAAAGTGAAAACAAGCGTTATTCAATAATGTATTTGGAAAAACACATTAAAAACAGATGTTATTGAATTGAGTATTTGATTTGTGTATTCTAAAATACATTAAAAACAGCGTTATTCTACATCTAGTTGATTTTAAGGGATTTTGGTTATCTTGGATTTTAAAGTATTATTTTGCCTAAAACATGAGTTAAACAAATACCAGATTTGAGATTCGGATTTGGGAATCCAACAAGTTTTCAATCGGCACTCTTTTTTTTTCTCTGCTTCGATCTTTTTCATCGTTCACAAAATTCATCTTCTCGTGAATTTTACTGCCAAAACAAAGCGGTTTCCTTGTCAAATCTCCTAAAAGTTTTGATCTTTTGTTGATAGAAGAAGATGCCTTCGGAGGATGTGAAAGCCGTGAAGAAAGCAGAGGCTGAGGAAGACAATATGAGCGTGAGTTCCGTTGTAAGGAAGAAGCCCAGAAACGCCAACAATGATGGTTCGTCTTCGACAGCTTCGAGGAAATTGAAGAAAGCAGATAACAATGACGATGATGAGAACAAACCCATCAAGTCATCTTTATCTGGGTCTCGCTCAAAGCCAGCGAAGAAAGAGATTGGCCAGGACAATGAGAGAAACCCGTTACGAAGAGGAATAATTCCACTTTTTGTGCCTTATATTTGGCTCAGATTTGGTGAGCTCTTCTATTCCCTTTTTGTGCCTTATATTGTTCTGCAACCTTCACGTTATGTAGTTGATTATTGTGTTTGATCACTCAGTAGAAACTGAATTCCACGCTTATGTGACATTGGCATTAAGCACACTTGAATTTTGAACATCATAAAGAAACGACACAAGCATTATTATATTTGTGAATCTGTGATGGTGTTATTGTGTGGGTCTGTTCATCGTTTGCTTTACATTGCTCTGTTTATTTAGAAACCTTTTGGTGTGTGTTTTGGTCACAGGTTGATGGAGTGTGGATTGCTTCCAGCTGAGATGTTTGGCTTTATTTTCCTTTTTGTCTCTTTCAGTTTATTCCAAGAACATCAAATGTTGTTATGTTTCTCTTACGTATTCTTACGAGGCTGAACAAGTTTAATGAATGGAAGTTTGATTATCAAAAAGATCCATGTAGCAAGCTTCTGAATGATTTACCAATTAAACACCATCGTCCATTAACAGCTCCCATCTAATGTTGAACTCGCTGTAATACCAAACAAATTCGGAGACGATGCCAATGCCAATGGATTCTTGAAGTAGCAAATCCATTTCGAAGCAGATTTGGAAACTCCAATGGCGACTGAAGTTAATTACCTGAAATACTCAGGTTATCATTTCAGATTCAGCAGTGATGAAACTTTTCCAATACGAGTAAATTACTCGGAGTAATAACGACAAGAGAGAAAAGTAAAAACCCTTTGTTCCCTTTTTATCAAGAAAACGTTTTGGAAATCCATAGAAATTAATCAAAACACATCACAATAAATACATTAAAACCCATCATGGATTGTGTGAATTAATTAAAACCCAACAAAATACATCCAAATCCAAATACATTAAAATCCATCAAAATGCATTATCCAATAACACCTCCTAAAATACTCTTTTAAGTATTTCATTGGTATAAATATTAGTATTTTTAATTTAGTTTAGTTTTTTAATGAGAAATACCCTCAAATACCACATTTTCATGTTTTTGTGACAAAAATACCACACCAACTTGAAAATGATAAAAATAACATTTATTTAATGGTTTAAAGATAATTAAACTAATAAATTTGGGTTCAAAAGTTATTAATTAGGGTTTATATTTTAGGTTTTAGGGTTTAGGTTTAAGGGATTGGGAAGAATCATATGAAAATAAATGTATAATAGTTTTTTTTCTCTTCAAGAAATGTCATTTTTGTCATTTTTAACATGGTGTGGTATTTTTGTCACAAAAACATAAAAGTGTGGTATTTTTGAGAATTGCCCCTTTTTAATTAGATTTTAAGTTATAAATAAAATTAAACCATTTATAAAATGACATGTGTCATTAGAATATTTCATTAGATTTTTTATTTTATTTTATTTTGAAGATCTTGTTTCGTTCTCTCTTCTCAAATTATTATTTTTATTTATTTAATTGTGAGATATCTATAGAGAAACCCATTAAAATCCTACCAATATAGATTACTACTGATCGAAGCATTTTATTTTTCAACTAAACCATTATGTTCACAAGTATACTTACTATTTACCATTTAGCGACTATAATGATTACTTGATTACATTACAAGTCGAGATGAAAACATGTCAATGATTCTCACATAGTTTTTTATTGTTGTCATGAGCTTCATACATAGTTTGAAATTTTATTTTCTCGTTTTGTTCTTCTTTCATAATTCTAAAAACCTGTTTTTTTTTTTTTTTTTTTAAAAACCGTCTTAAAGCATTGAGCATTGTTGGTGTGGTCTCCAAAGTTAATACATAGTTTAGAGAGGAAACAAATTTATATGTTTTTGATCATTTTAGGGTAAAACTAATTTATATAGCCGAATCGCGCATGGGTCATAGACGTACGTATTGTCTTTTGTGTAGCAACTGGGATCCACATTTGTTGCTTCAAGTTATAATTTAGAACAAAGAAGTCCATTGAGTAATTACTAATTAGCCAGAATGTAACAAGAAAAATAAACTACATTTTGTCAATCCAAACGACTTTGGTGGTTGAAGAAAAGTATTATTAAAAGTTTTTTTAAAACGTAAGCGAACCGTATAAAAAATCAGTTTTGTTGACAGAATTTAATTGTTGTATCCTCATATTTATATGGTTTGAATGAAATACTCCAACTTGACTATAGACAAAATAAAACGCTAGTTTAACATATGAACATGCGCGAGACAGAGAAAAACAGATAGACATAGATATATGATAGATACATGCGCAAGATAATATTTAATATGATTTATAAAACATCAATCATCGAGCTATAGAAACATATTTAAATTTGTTATAGGTTGTGATTTTGTGAAAATTTTAAAATAAACCTAAAGAGTTGTTGACTCGTTTGTAATACCATTATCTATATTTATATGAAGGCAGAGCAAAAGTTAGAATAACTATTGTGACATTTATCTACATACAAACTTGGTGCGAGTGCGACCACTCCAGTTTCGTATGAATGATGCAGTTTCTATCTTTTCGTCATTAGCACGTCTCAATCTCTAACGCATGCATTCTTCATCTTCGTTAATTTTTAATTTTCCGATCGTTTGTTAGTTTCCCATTTGGTTTTTTGTTTGATAGAAAAAGAAAAATATTGTTTTGATCTTAAATTTTTTGAGAGCAATATGAAAAAAAGTCAGAAGGAGACAGTATATATGGAAGGGTGTTAGAGAATGCAACAAGAAAGTAGGGAAAAAACGAAGATAGTATATAAAAAAAAATAAACTTTTTTTGCCAAGAGGTCCGTTTACCCTTGAAGATAGTTGGTGTTGGTCTTTAGTTTCGGCTTTAAGAAGTCGGTTACTAGATGTCTAGATGTTTGGTACTCCCTCTGTATTTGAAAGAATGATTTTCTAGGTTTTGCACACATATTAAAGCTTCATAATTATTAGCTTTTCTTGGTTATTTTTTATTTTATTTTTATTTTCTTTTTATGTTTCCAATACATATAATATCAAACACACACTACTATTGGCACCTTTCTAATTAATTTGCTTTGTTAAATGAAAAAACATTTAATAAAAAGTAGAAAATCAATCTTTTAAAAACAAAACTAAAACCCAGAAAATCATTTATTTGAGTACTAATTAAATTTAAAAGAAAAAGGAAAAAAGGAACTACTTTTTAATGTTTTTAACGTGTTTTCGTTTTAAATCCTTGTATAGTTGTAAAGTTAAAAAAAAAAAATTCCTTATAGTTGTCAATCAAATTCTACAATATTTTTTATTTTATTTTTAATTACAAATACAGTCAACTAATCTTTTTTTTTACCGTTATAAACGTTTCGTTTACATTTCTAATGGCTTCACTTCAGTATTCTTCTAATTAACCTCTAAATTTTCATAATAATACGGCTATACTTTATCAATCTTTGTTTTTTAATGATTACTCTCTCCTCTGACATGTGAATTAATATACGTATGTATCCACTTCCCGTTGTTGCTGTAAAATATTTTAAATTAGTTTGAGCCACGTAATTTGTTATATATGGAGATTCTATATGCATGCGCTATAACTATAAGTATATGTTAATTTGACATAGCTTTATAAAAAAGGGGTGATATGGTTTTATGTACATTAGAACATAAATGGAAGAGTCCTTTATAATGGTAAGAATTTTTTAAAAAGTGATTTTATAGCAATGCGATTGATAATGGCATAATGCGATTGTACTCCAACAATCTGTCAGTGTCTATTGCTTGTGGGAGCATGTCCCTTGGAGTGACTCGGATACGCATTTAATTGTTTTTTCAATTGTTTATTTATTTCATGATCCGGCTAGTGGCTACCATTCAATTGGGTTTCTAATAAATTCTTTTTCCAATGAACTATATACTTTTATGCAAACCGATGCACGTGAAAATAACGTTAAAAATTAGGCTGATTGCTGAGTTTTTTTTTGTCAAAAGTGTATTTATCATATTTGAAAGACATCGGTGGAAATGAAATGAACGTTAATCTTACTTTTTAAATTTTTATTTACACAGTAGTCTGACAAAGAGTAGATTCGCTCGTATCGAAATTTATAGAAATTTTGTCACAATTTATGAATAAGTATCCATATTTTGAAGTTTGTTAGTTAATATCTTCAAAGGTTAATTTGGAAAATATGTTATTCAATTTTAATGAACAAAAAATGATTTACATGTATACATATACTATACTATTACTAGGTCATAGCTAGAACTAATATCCATAATTCGTTGTACTTCTTTCGTGTATACTATGTATATTACTATATATAGTAATAGTATAGTTTTTTTTTTTGTCACAAGCAATAGTATAGTATATACACTAATATATATGTATATCCTTTACCGTTCTAAATCTAATGTATGTCGAAGTCTTTGTCTTACCAAATATAGATAAATTTAATTTTACAATGACTTCCTTTTGAAGCGACTATTTTCAGATGCTTAGGCATCAGCCTGGGCAAAATGCCCGGAACCGAAAACCCGAACCGGAACCGAACCGAAAAAGTGGATCTGGAACCGATCCGAAAATATCTAAAATACCCATTGGTTCCTGTTTGTCAATACCCGTGGATATCGGGTATTACCCGGAACCGAACCGATACCCAAACGGGTACCCGAATACCCGAAAATATTGAAAGTATTAGTTACTTTTAGGTATTACATGTGTATTTTAAGTATTTCTGTAATTTTTTATTTTTAGTTTTTCATGTTTTAGAGTATAATTTAGTATTTCAGATTTTTTTTTTCTGTTTTTTTAGATTTTGATGAAAATATTCGGATTTTTTTGGTATAATTTTGGGTTTTCGGATACATTTTAAATATTTCGGGTAATAATACTCAAACCGAACCACAACCAAATAAGAAGCGAAAAGTTTTGGATATTAATCGGTTCTCGAAATTAAAAACGGATCCTACCCGAAACCGGAAGGAACCGAACCGGAACCGGACCGAAATTTTACAAGTACCTATTGGATCCCAAATTTCTCTACCCGAAATATCCGGAACCGAATGGTTCTTACCCGGAACCGAACCGAATACCCGAATGCGCATGCTGACTTAGGCATATAATTTAACCAATGCTCGGCAAATCCGTCTACAGTGTAGAGATATAGTCAACACTCAACAACCCTATTTATATAATACTCCACGTTACAAAGGGGCATTTGCAAGTACCCTTTTACTTCGTATCCAAAAAGAGTCTTTGATCATTTCCCCCTCAAACGAAATAATTGTGGGGGAAACAAATTAGGGTTCATTTTTATTTTTTTTTTCTTTTGGAGATCAGTTTACGAAGATGAAGAAGAGGCAAGTGGTGATAAAACAGAGAAAAAACTCGTACACTACGACTTCTTCTTCGAGCAACGTCCGTTACGTTGAGTGCCAGAAGAATCACGCCGCTAATATCGGCGGCTACGCCGTTGACGGTTGCCGTGAGTTTATGGCAAGCGGTGGCGAAGGAACCGATGATGCTTTGACGTGCGCTGCTTGCGGCTGTCACCGGAACTTTCATCGGAGGGAGGTTGAAACGGAGGTTGTTTGCGAGTATTCTCCTCCGAGCTGAATCAACTAATTAACGAAGATGAAAAAAAGAGAAAAAAAACCCAAGAAAGGTATTGGTGATTTCTAATTAAAAGAAAAATGTTCTGTTTTGGAGTTGATCTATTGAGTTATATATTAGAGACATATTTATGTATGTATATGGTTATTGATGTATATGCAAATACTTTAACGCCGATCTATAAAATTAATGATTCTTCATTCTTGATGTGATGGAGTGTTATATATACTTCAAGTATATGTGCCCTTGTATATATAGGTACGAGGCGTCTGATTCGATTTATCAAACAATTTCATTTTATTGGGTTTGGGATCTTGATTTTGTTTTTACTTTTTAGTAGCTGAAAAGTGTTATGACTTTTAAGTAGTCTATTTAGAATAAAACGAGCCGTAGAATTTGTTGTGTGACGGATTCTGTAGACGTACGTAAACCATTAACCTTTCCTAAACGCAAAAGTCTCCAGTCTACACTTATCTGGATTGAGTTAATCACATTTAGATACATAGTCCATATTTGTATGCTAATGCTGATACATACGAAAATATATTTGTTATTTGAAGGAGATGAATCGTAATAAGATAAGAGCACTTGCGTTGAAAGAGATGAATCCTTATGAGCACTAGCTTGCGATCTATTCCAATGCTTTTTTTTTTATGTATTAGTATATTTTGATATATAAATAGCACATGTATAAAGCATATGGTCAATGACTGCAACTGAAAATGGGATATACAGATTTATAAATGGAAACCCAAATTAATAAGCGAGTTAAAGTTTTGGTCTTATTCTTATATAGTCTTGTTGCTAATTAGGAGGGTTTTAGTTAGTAAGATTATGTTATTACAAAATAAAAATTGAATCTTAGCTTTACCACGTTAAAAAAAGAGATGAAATTAGTGCATACAAGTACCCAATAATCCTATGTTCTTCCCTTTGTCTCTTTCTCTTGAATATTCGACCCACCACAAGACATAAAGATTCCGATAAAATATTCTAGACATATTTAGAAGATGATAATATTCAACAATATTTTGTTATCCACTGAAATCAGTTTTTATTGTCATGGCCACTGGCCAGTGTCAAACTCTGTGGATGTCATTTACAAAATTTGAATCAAAAATAAATTTAAGAGTGAAAAATAAATTATTAACTCGTCCCGTCCAATGAAATTATACATGATGAAGATAAATGAAACAAAGACGATGATTTTCAGTGCATCACTTAGGCCATCTCCATCAAAGGAGTTCCGGAAGGGTATCAGAATATTTTTTTTTAATAATAAAATAACTTTTAGATACCTATCAATATACTCTTGCTTTTGCTTAGGTGTCTATTTATAAATGGTTCAGTTTTTAAAATTTAAATAAAATAAAATTATATAATTTAGTTATAATAAAATAATGATTTCAGATACTCATTTGAGTGTGTAACCGATGGAGATGGCCTTACATATCGAATTAACAGACGGTCTTGAACATCATAAATTTTTTCGTTTTTTTTTTTGAAAGAATTGTGAGAGTTTGGAGCCTTCACCTAATAATCTCCACTTGTAACCAAAACCAAATTAATTTGAGATATTTTATTTTGAAAATAATTTTTATTGTCTGAAAATATTTTTTCTTTTTGTTATAAGAAAATATCGCAGTGGAGTTCAGTGGCAGACGTAACTTACCACGGACGGGTCATGTATCCCGGTTAAATTTTGATTTTCTCTATATAATTGGTTTACAATTTTGATTTTCTTTGAATAATTAGCACATAATTCATGGTAATGCCTTCAGTTAATTCAAAACAGTGCTCCCAGTTAAAATTTCTGTTAGATCCGCCGCTCGTGCAGGTGGAGTTATTTTCCATTTTTATACATGCATATGAATCATAATATTTTGATGTTCATGTTAAAGTGATTTAATTATAAACACAGCGGCCCACATTTCAAATCATGTTATCAAATCGTTTAGGTTCATGTATTTCATTTCGCTCAATATATTATAACAAAGTTAATTTGAAGCCATTACAAATAACATAAAGCAATGTTTGTTACCAATACCACCAAAAAAACATATTGGCTGCTTCTGCTCTCATCTAAGTGGCCACTCGAATTTGTTGGAAAAGAACACTGTTTTTCTTTTTTTTTTGGGTATAATTTTCTAATAACTAAATGCATTTTAAAAATATTTTTTTGGAGAACAGGTGTGAATTTGTGAGAATCTCTAGACATTTTCGTTACGTACCATAGAAGTTAGCTTCATAAGTCTTGCGGTAACTAAAAGTAATAACGGCCCCATGTGTCACACAATCGGCCGCTCTATTCATGTTGACTTCAGTTGGCTAAAAGAAAATAAGAGAACCCACGACCTTTAACACCAGTCTCAAGAACTCGGGCTTTTCTAACATTGCTTGCCTCTAGAGCTTTCTAGTTTCTAAGCAAATGCTGATACTCCCGATGATTCAACTCAAAGACCCCAAAAAAGGAGAGAACAAATAAAGACAGAGAATGAGAATAGAATTTTTATTTCTTTTTTGGCTTTATATCTCACGGAATCAATGCACTAAATCTTCACCGAACATTTTGCCTTCCTTTGATCATTTGTTTAAGTGTTGGAAGCCAGAAGTTGCATTCATCCCATACGGTGTTCGTCTTCGTCATAAGCGACTGTTTCCCACCAGAAGAAAAAACAGCAAAATTTTGTTTCTTCGACATATATAAAACTAAAATGAATGGTAGATTACTAAATGCTTCATAAAAACCAAAATTTTACCTGTACGTGTAGAGCTGCACCAAAATCATGTTTGTCCAGAGCTTGACAGAGCTGAGCCAATTTTTCAGCAGCGTTCTTTGAGATGTCTTCATTATTAAGTTTCCAAAACAGAGCTCCTAATTTTCTTGAGTTATTAGCTCGTGAACCTCCTAATGTTTCCGATGTCTCTATAAAAAGCCTTGTCAGGGTAGCCACAATCGGCTTCTGGTGGGCTGGAACATTCCATAACAGCATTAAGGAAACAACTGATTTTTAGTAATTAAAAACTTATACATAACAAAACAGATCACTAGGATATACAAACAACATCGAATGAGGCTGACAAAGTGGTTTCCATTTTTTAACATTGTACAATGTTAATACCTGGTACATTGGAAGTATCTGCGGTCTGAACAGTTGGTGGTGGAGCTAACGGTGCAGGACATGGTTGCACCTCTACCTGCTGTCTTGGAACCATGAGTTCCACTGGTGGAACAACAGCTTGGAAAATCTGAGAGTTAAGATATAAACCAGTTTGTGAATGGATGGATCGATGTGAGACAGGACCTGGTGGTGGATTGTATGTTGGGTTCGCGTATCGCTGGGGAAATAGGGGTTTAGGTTAGTCAAAAACACAATAAACTAAATACAATGGAGATGGAAGGGACTCATACATTATATGGATGAGAATCCACTGTTAGCTGTTGATATTGGTCCGCGTTTTCTAGTCCTCGAGGGGGAGGAGGAGGAGGATTCGAAGAAACAAATGTAGTTCTTGATGGCTGAGCATGGGTTACTGGATCTGTAGTAAAAGATGACTGCAGAAAAAAAAATCATTTGTAATCAAATTTGGTCCAAAAATGTGATACGCATTACACAGAGAAGGGGAAATCTTTTTGTTGCAGAAAGCCAAAATGTTTCAACATACCTGCGGAAGTGGCTGAGCTTGGTTATGTGGACAAATACAAAAGTTTGGCTGCGTCTGAGTTGGCTCTTGATAAACGTTTGGCTGCGTCTGAGAAATCCGTTCCCGCAAGATAGAAATCTCAGGTGAGAAATCACCAGGCTCAAGAACGTTTAAGAACTTCATAGCCGTTGCAAAAAGTCCTTGGCTGGCCAATATCTCAGCGTAACTCTCAAAGAGTTTACGTAGAGATGCACTGAATCTCTTGTTTTCTGTTGCCAAAGCAAGGACAAGAGTCTTCTCCATAAGATCCTATTTCAAAGAGAAAAAATTGCAGAAGATTTTTAAGCAGAGAAGTCCAAATTCTATATTTAAACAAGATGTAGAATTCAACAATGCGTACTTGAACACGCTCGGAATAAGATTTCCCAGCACTTTCTTTTTCAAGGCTACTCGACCAGATGTCTACTGTTTTGTCGACATTTCCTGCGCAAATGTAGCAAAGAGTTGCAGCCAGAGTAAAACCAGCAGCCATCAAATTTGAGGCAAGAGCCTCACAGAGGCTTGTCCATTCATCTCCTTCTGCAAACTGTTTGTCAATAAATATAAAAAATCAAAACCTATGAAAACAAGCATTTATAAATTTCATCGAGAAAATAGCTTACAGTGCAGATGGTAGCAAGAGTTTCTTTCCAGAGTTTAGGTGGCCTTGTATGAATAAGGCTCATTAAATCATTGTTTACAATAGCAGAAACAACCTGAAACAGATTAACATAGTATAAAATGCGGTTTTTCAAACCAACAAGAAGATAAGATACCAACATATCAAAAACCAAGTTGAAAGAACATCTAAAACATATATGTACCTTCATATAAGGTGCGTTGCTCATCCTTAGATAACTATCACGAGTGCTCTCCCACAATGCTGTACCTCCAACATGGGCAATAACTAAAGCATCAGCCATCTTGTTTTCAGATAAACACTGAGACACTGCTTCCTTGTAATTTCCCACAATCAATGAACGTTGGATGGCATCATCAAAGAATAGATCAAATCTTTCTTCTTCTTCTTCTCCTTCTGGCATTTGTTGAGTATCTTCTACATTTGCAGAAGAATATGTAGCATGAGTCTCATTAACAGCTTGGTCATTTTGATCCTCAGAATGTAAACTAAAGCCAAGATGGGTAAGCAACTTCGTCTTTGAGGTCCCATCCTCTTCAAGCATGATTTTCAGCAGTCCCCATGTTTCCTTCTCTTCCTCGGATCTTCTCAAAAAAAGAGGCCAGTTTTAAGTTTCTATTAGTTTATCGAGGGATGATAATAAATATTTTGTCTCAGAAAATAGGCATACTCGGTCTCTTCAGATTTCTTCTTGCACAAACCCCTTATTGAAATCTTCTCTCCATTTTCTATGGCAGCTTCAAATTTAGTTATTCTATTCACTAAGCTTTGCTCTGTGGCCAGGCTATGCAAAAACACCTGACACATGATGAAAGAGTCAATGGAATGTATAAGAACAAAACGGTAAAATAGAATACTACAATGTCCATAAAACCCCACCACAGATGCCTCAGGGAGCTTTGAGTTAAATGACACAAGCTTTCCTCCAAATCCAAAAGATGCACCAACCGGACGCTTCCACCATTGTGGTGCTGTTAAAGGAGCTGCATCAAAAAGATTGAATAATAAGTGATGTTGCTCCTTCTGATGCAAATATGCAATCCTCATCGCTCAACAAACGAATGATACAAAGAGTCAACAAACAAGCAAGTTTTTCAGCAAGGGGATAAAGGAAAATACCAGAATCTAGATTGCTCTCCCTAGTGCCATTGTGGATGCAACCCTACATAGTACATACATTCTTCAGAACAATATCATTCTTCAGAACTGAAAAGTAAATGAACCACGCCTTAAACCTTTTGATCTTCGGCAGAATTAGAACCTAGTTTCTAGAACAAACCATGATAATGGAAATTGACCACTGGGTTCACAAGGTTCATTATTTTTTTCAGATCGGTCTAGCACACATACTTCAAACACTAAAGATAAATATGCCAAGAGGTACCTCGAGGTTATAGATGCCAATTTTCCCATCAGCTGAAGATGCTGATACAAGTCCAGGTATCTTTGGGTACCAATGAACATCAAAATTCCAATTGTTGCCAGTAGGTAACTCAGCCACAATCTGACATAAATTGGACCAAATTTTCCATTAACTTACAACTTACATAAAGCTATGTGGAAAACTAAGGAGGCTGTATCAATGTGACTGTTTCTTTACCTGTGCTGTCTTTGTGTTCCAGCAAATAGTTCGGTTGTCTCTAGCAGAGGTAAGTAGATACAAGCTGTCACTTGGACACCACTCCATTGCAATAACACCTGTTATATAACAACCATCACCACTTATGTTTCACCAATGCGATGAATTAACGATTAGTATAATGATAACAACAGGAACAAAAAAACTCACAACATGGTACAAAGACTTAGCTAAAACACATAACGAAAGCATACCTCTCTGGTGGCCAACAAATATGCGAACTGGTGACTGTGGATACCTTATGTCCAATAGCTGATAGCAAAAAAAATATCTTAAGAGACGAAGAAAAAAAGGCAATTTTAATTTTAACTTGTACAAACAAACACGTTAAATGACTGATTACCTTCACAGTAGGTGAACTGTCTTCATCTGATGCAACCATTATCTGATTACAATTGTCAGGGTCCCATTGCAAAACCGAGCACCCAATGAGACCTTTAAATTTGTCGTTTGATTCGTAGTTCTTAAAACTGTTGATTTGATAATGGACATATCAAGTTATGATCAGACGGATGTCTATTAGATCACATTTCAGATAAACTATGGTAAAAAGGATCTGAAACACGTACCCTGTTATAACCTTCTCGTTATTCACATCCCATATCACTTAGGGAAAACAAAAAACGACTGACAATCAGCAGAAGTCGAATCAGATTATAGAAGGAATAAGGAGAAATTATGATAACCCTAATTCTCACCAGTAGTCCCAGTAGATGAGGTAGATGCTAAAACATGTTTAAACTCTCTATTCCACGAAACAGAGGAGATTTCGCCTTGCATATAAGAACCATTACCCTGCAATAAAATTTTACGTAAAGATGCTCCATTATCTACATATAGCATGCAATTTTCAATCGTACGATAGAGCAAGATCCTAACGAGCTTTATGAAATGGTAGCCTAAATGTATATATACCTTAAGGAAATGAGAAGGCCCTGGAGAATGATTATCTAAATCCCATATGCAAATCGTACCATCATCAGCCCCAGAAGCAAGTTGGCTTTGGGAGATAGCATTAAATTCAAGCGCACGAACCTAACATAACATCCATCCAAGAGAATGTAAGTAATCCAAAAGGGAATAACAAAAAAAGCCAGCCAACATTAGACTCTGCAAAAGAGATTACAACTCACAGGTCCTTTATGTTTTGAATAATGTCTAACGTTTGCACTTTCAATAGCCTCGGAACTGAAAGAAAAAAAAGAAAAAGAAAATACTTTACTTGGCCACAACGGAAACACTTCTTCTATCATATCAATTAGGGCTAGAAAAAAAAATTCACCGAATCAGAGAAAGTGGATTCCATAAACCGATATTCCCATCAACGAGACCACCGGCAATGAGACCGTAGGGAAGTTCCTGGGATCCAGATCCATAACTTCCCCAAGCGAGTTGATTAAACCGCTCGGTGCTTGAGCACTGACCTACTGGTTTCAGCTCGTGTTCGTTGGAGTGAAAATCGAGTTCGAAGATCTCGAGGTTGGCGGATGAGCTAAAAGAAGGATCGACGGCTCCGGCCATCGTCCCGGCCGCCATGAACGGAGCTTCTGGTGCCATGGCAACGAAAGCGGATCTATCAACTCTCTTTAGGCAAGACATTGTAACACTGACGAAAAGCGGAATCTAATAGAAACAGAGATTTGGAAAAAAAAACAAAGTCACCGAGCCAATAACTAGAGAGAAGAGCCAGGAGGGGGAGTAGGAGATTTGAAAGGGAGTTGATATCTCGATGATGAGATATTATATAGTAAACGAGTTAGGGGCAATCTCGGAACCTTCTCACTTGGTGCTACGCAAACACTACCTTTCACAACTCGACACGTCACTTTTGTGTTGTCTCAATATTTCTAAGAAGACGGAAACACCCCAGACACAACTGTTAATATATTAAATGTGGCCGTAGCACAAAAAAAGTCCCGTAAAAAAAAATTAAATATATTCAAACCCATAATATTATCACCGATATCAATTTTTCTTTTTGGACGGCCCAGTAGATCGAACAGGCCTTAGCCATATCCACACCGTTTCGTTTTCATGTTGGAGCCTTGTTATTTCATTGTATGGACTACGGAGATCGTAAGAAAAAAAAAAAAAAAAAAAAAAAGAAACAGACATGTCGGACAAAATTACATGTCAAGAATGGGATTTGAACCCATGCCCTTTCGGACCAGTACCTGAAACTGGCGCCTTAGACCAACTCGGCCATCTTGACTTTTCGATTATCGCTTCACACTAATATATCTATCTATCAAAGATTTTGCGTTCCGTTTTTCTTTTTCCTTTCCAATTCGAACAAATCGACGACCTTTGTACAAACGTAGCAACCAGAAATCTCATCATTTACACAATGTATTTCACCTAGTAATAATACTTTCAAAACCATATGCTGTTTCTTGTGGAAACTGCAGCTACGTTATGACCAATGTCATGAGTGTTGTTTGTGCTCAACGTTCTATGTTCTACAATGCCAGATCCATGGTTGTTTTTTTTTTATAAGTGGACTCTATCTGTTTGTTTGTACTCAAAATTTTCTGGGAGTATTTTTGGGGAATTCGTGGGAAGAAGCCACAAAAATATATATAGAAATTGGTTTCTCGTGATTCAGAAACGTTTGAAGCCTAATAATGAGTTTTTATTTTGTTAACTATACACAGATGTTGATCTATATAGTGACACAACGACGATACTAACACAAACCATTAGATTACATGTACAGTCAAAGCCCAGTGAGTTTGATGTACCCATTTTATTTATAAGTGTCATAGATTATTGAAATTTTTGTACATATTCATAGTTACGCATTGCAAAGTGTATTGGCCTTAGATCTCTTGGTACTCTCCTTTAGGTCTTCAATTTTGTACACATTTACTACCAAGTTAAATTTTTTTTTTTTTTTTTTTGGGTGAAAGCCTAAGGATATCAAAATCATGTATGTTATAGTACTTATAGATGGAATTGCTTATCATAAATAATGTACAAAATTAATATCCTTTATCTATCATGTTTTCTTATATCAAATATATGTATAGTTAAACAAGTACTTAAATATGTCCAGTGTGTTTGTCTGGTGATAAATTCTGTTTTCCTTTAGATGAGTGAGTACTAGGAAGTAAAACAAACATTTGTTTTCTTTAAAAAAATTCCAAAGTGATTTTTGGATTGTTATTATTCCTAAAGGACAATAATATGATACTGAAAAGATCTTTGATGTTGCCCTTGCCAAACTTTTCAGCAGACGTCTCAAGGCAATTTATACTTGAATGTGTGATACATATTTGTTGGACTTAAAAATCCATTTAAAGCCAATCTTTCAACCTATTTATTACTGAACAATAGGCATAACAATAAATACCAATCCATTTCTTTGGTCCGCTTATCTTTCTCTTTGTTTACACTCCACATAATATTGACCACATCTTATTTTCATTGAAAAATACACAGAATATATAATTTCGATATAAAGAAAACAACTATTTGGTGATTGTGATAATTCGAATCATCCCTTGTTAAGGAAGAAGTTGAAAGTTGAAGGTCTAACTCATTTGGCTTTTATCGAAACAGTTGGTTGGGATTGTATTGTGCTAATTGTCCCACGATTTACGTGTAATTAATTAGTATCATAAATTTTTTAATAATCAATCTACTAAACAGGTCAATTTATCATTTCTAGATTGATTCAAATTGCTTATCTTTGATGATTTCAAATTTTCAATGAGTGTATACATATAATGGTTTTCTCTTTTGTTGAGTTCCTTTGGTACTAAAAAACGTTGTCATTTTTGGGTTGGATGGCTTAATTATATTGAATGTTGAATATTTATATATAGTGTATGAGTAAAATACCGTTCCTAAACGGGATTTTCATCTTTTAAATGCTATAAACCAAAATATTTATATAAACTTAAATGTGCAGAGCTAAAAACAAAAAGAAATGTGCAGAGCTCCTACTTTTATCAAACAAAATACTTTTTCATACGATGACTCCTTAGATCATATTGGAAACCCCATCTAAAATACCTTTATTCGCTTTTTATATATTTTCAAACTCTAACGTTCTAATGTATTTCCCACTTAATGAAAAAGGTACTTATTTTAGATGATATTTCTTGAAAAAGGCCACAATTAATTTGGGTTTGCAAACTGTGTGACAACTAACTATGACTTGGAAACCATTTCATCCACTAAGATTCTGTTTTCTCTATATATATAATAGTGAAAATGCTTCCTCATGATTCACATCCATCATTCAAAGCTTTTTCTCTCCGCAAAGTCTCCCATCATTTCCATAGCTTTCTTCTTCTTGTCATTTCCCTTTAAATCCTTTTTGTTTGATCTTTTCTATTTTACCACTTCGTAAAGTAGTCATTAACTAAACAACGTATACACACACACAAAATAGAGATGGATCCTGAAAAGAAGAGTGCCCATATTCGCCAAATCTCAACTTATAAACCACAACTATTTGTCCTCTCCTCTATCCAAGAGCACCCTTCAAAAATCTCAGACAATCCCACGATCAAAGCTACCGTTGCTGATGTTGACTCCGAGATCGGAGTTTTCGGCGCAGAAAAGTACTTCAGCATGAAGCTAGATCACGTTGACTCCATGTTGGATATCACTAAGCAACACGAGAAGGAAAACAGAGAGGATCATCCTCATCCTCAATTGACGAAAACGACGTCATCTAGATCAAGAACAAGCCGACATGGAACTCCAAGTGTAAGATCCGAGTCAAGTTATAACACTCAAACCTTTCTCATGAGGATAAGCGACAACAATGACAATAAGCAACGTAAAACGAACGAGATAAGCGTCTCTTTTGGTGGGTTTAGATGCAACGGTCCCTGCTCCGGGGTTAAAACCGTCAATACAGACACGAAAATATCTGGTAAAGGTAGAAAGTCCGATCGGGAGTTCGCTGCTTACGACGCAAGAAAGCACATTGACAAACCGAGACTCCGTTTTGAAGCCAAGAAAGCGAATTATCCCGAGCCAGAGATGATTCCAATACCTATCAAAAGGTCCGATATCGCCATGAACCTCGAGAGAAAGCTCTCTATGCTTACATGGGACGCCATACCAAACCATCTCTCTACCAAGAACAGCGATCACAACAATGGTAATAACTCTTCAATGGGCAGCAAGAAACAAGAGGAGGAGACAGCAAGCGAAGCGAGTTCTGATTTGTTCGAGATTGAGAACATAACGAGCAGTGGCTATGAGCCGAGTGAGGCTAGCATTGGATGGAGTGTGGTAACGGGAAGTATGGCTGAGCAATCGGTGATTTCGGATTTTGATATGATGAAGAGGCGCACGAGAACTGGTTCGGTGGTAAAAACCAAACCGGCGATTGCTGAAAAAGTCCGGTCGGGTGGGTTTTTGTCGGGTTGTAAGAGTCACAAAGCTGTCTCGGTTGTTGATAGTACTAGAAATTTTAAAGAAGCAGCCAAGGTTGATCATCATGAGATGTCTCATCAGAAGAAGTTTAAAACTGAGATTAGAATTCAAGACTTAAGCTTTCTTTAAGAAAAAATGGTTGTGTGTGTGTTTTATAACTATTTTTCAAATGTTTTGGAATATTTGTTCGTACGTGTGTATGTTAACGATTTTGATAATTTTGATTTTTTGGTTCATATTGTGAAACCCTATACAACTGTGGTTTTAAGGAAAAACATCAATGGAAAAAAAAAAATTAAAAAGCTGTTGTGAGGTTTCTTAGACTTAACCCTACATCCTTAAACCAAGGTTGACATTAGAAATTTTATAGGTTGTTTGAAGCACTCATCAGTTTTCAGATTAACAATATATTTTTAAAATAATTTTGGATCTCGACCCATAAAAGCAAATGATCCAAACGAAAAATTAAAGATGATCCAAACCACTAAACCAAAGGCTCTTTTATATATATTCACCCTTCAATTTTGTAGTTACCACATATATATGTATAGTTATTAGGTTTTACTATATCCTTTGTAATGCTTTAAGACGTAACTAGCTAGGTATAAAAAAGTATAATTCTTCTATATTATACTGTATCTGTAAGTTTAAAAGATGACATTAAGATACAAGGATTATCATTTCTACACCACATATTTCACTATATTACATCCATGCTATACGCATTAACTAAAACGAGTTATAAACCAAGTTGGGTTGGTCTAGTGGTACTTGAGGGGGAGCTTAGGTTCCAACTCCAATACGGTACCCGCAGTTTGACTCCACTTGGCCACGCGGCTGCGGAAATTCTAAACGTTCCATATGAATACCCGGAGAGAGGACCTGTCGCTGGGTTGCACCTCCCCTTGGGACTAGTCTGGACTCATCCATAGGTTTGGGATACCCCACTTAAAAAAAAGAGTTATATAATAAAAACATCGTGATTAAATAGATCTATCTCGCGCGTGAGTCTTGGCCCCACAAATTATGCATGTGGATAAGAACTAATTATAAGAAACGGTGATAACTTGACGTCGAGACAGCGAAGTATTAATTAGTATGCAGGAGATTATACAAAATTGGCATTACCATTGGATATATATTTGGAGCCATTCAATTGCAAACTTAGGGTTGGTTAGTAGTAAATGTGAAGGGAATGTTCTCAAACTGGGGCCAACTCAAATATTCAATGGGCATTCGATGCAAACACACATGTAACTAACTGGACCGCCTTAGACAGCACTGAATTCTATTGAATGGTTTATGAATCTCTCTTATTTTTCACTTGCTGACTTTCTTTTTGGATTTATGTACAAATGTTATTTTCTTTAGGTTTTTATATACAAATGTGATTATTCTTGCAAAAAAAATATTATTCTTTGTTACATTGGAAAATATATCTGCGATACTTGATCAAAATATATCCACATAATACAATGAACATAAATGTACTAAACATAATATCAAGCGATAAAATCATTCATTGTTGTTGGACGTCAAAATAAAATAAAAATATTCCATAGCAGTTGGTTCGTTTATCCAGGTATATATATAACATATACGTCTCACAAATATTATTTTTAGAATTAGTTGTCATTGCAACTACCATGATATATTGATATATATAAAAGAAGAGAATCATGATCGAACCTTATTTAGAGAAATGTATATAATATACCAGAATTCTAAAATCGATTTGTTCTATATAAAAGTTAATGGAGGTTTGTTTTATCGCGATGTTAGACCATTTAATTATACGTAATCATATTATTTTGCTTATCCTGGAAATTTGATTTAACTCAAAATATTAATTTCAACAAAAAGTCACAATTTAATGGTTCGACAGACTCTAACGAAATTAATGTACTACCATATTTGTTTATAAATTCGTGGAAGCCGGAACATATGTCTATGTTAATCTTTTCTATATATTAAAATATGTATTGTGGTACCACCAGGCTATGAAGAATGTTTTCAACAATATTAATTACTTTGTGACCACTGCCTTACCCAAATCCATTCAATATTTAATAAGAAAAAGAAGTATACCTGTTATATTGTTTTTTCTGATACATTTACACATAAATACCCAGCTAGAGCTAGCCCTGGGAATATTATCCGGGATCCGGATCCGGATCCGGGATCCGCTCCGTATCCGCTCCGAAAATCCGGATATCCGAAGGCCGGATCCGGATCCGGAAGGCCGGATCCGGATCCGGATAATAAAACTTCGGATCCGTCTAAGCCGGATCCGGATCCGGATATCTAATTTTTCAAGTCTGGATATCCGGATCCGGATCCGGATCTTCTTAAAATATTATATTTTTTATTTTATTAGTAAAATTTTAAATATATTAACATTTATACACAAAAAATAATTTAAAATTACTTTTCTAATATTCTATTTTATTTTTAATATTATATTATATTTTCTTATATTATATATTTATTTTAAATGTATATAAATAATTAATTTAATATTATTTTTAAATTTAATATACTTTTTAACGGATCCGGATCCGGATCCGGATATCCGCGGATATCTTGATATTTAGGAGGATATCCGAAATCCGGATATTCGGAAACCCCAAATCCGGATCCGGATAATGAAAATATGGATCCGGCCGGATCCGGATCCGGATCCGGATACCTAAAAAAACCCGGATATCCGGATCCGTCCCAGGCCTAGCTAGAGCCAAACAACTCCAGTTAAACGAACTCTGAATTTGAATAATGTGATACTTTTCTCTAAAATCTGATCCTCTTAAACATATAAACATGGAGTGGTTAGTTCCTTTACACAGTCGTCACACACACAAAAAAAAAAAAAAAAGTACATTACCTATTTACCGTCTAGTGGCCCATGTGTATTCTATGAGACGTTACATTGTTTTAGTAGCCCGTAAGGCTCCTTATAAAGCCCACTATGAGCCCAATGATATTAAATATTAACGAGTTGACGCAACATATGCTACAAGTGCAGGTTAAATATTGGTATTATTTTGTGAAAAAAAAAAAAAATTTAGATTAATTTAGCTCTTACCGAACTTATATTCTATCATGTAGGTAGGGTGGGTATATCAGATTACAAGTTAATTATGAAAAAATCATCATAAAATTTGTCTGATTTACTACCTAATTGCTTTTTTTGGTCACCATTCACCAGTTACATAATTTTGTTGAGAACAGATGATTTTCTTTAATAATTAAAAGAATCTTTGCATATATTTTTGTAACTAAGTTAATCACCATCAACAATTTTGTGTGTGTAGATTTTACGTTAACTAAAGTTCAATGGGTTCCTAAAACAAAAAGAAACATAACAAGGACAAGGAAATCTCTAAACTACCCAGTGTTTTATATGAGTAGACAACAATACCCTCCAATGCCTATCACGGCGTTATCTTATTGGTCAGCAAAAACCTCCCCAAAACCCTAAATCATCCTTGCCCAACTTCACGCTATACATCGAGAGATTTAGGGTTTTAGCGGTTGCTCTTCGGACGGGAACGAGAGGCGGAGAAGAGGGGAGGGGTCGAATCCTCTGCGATTTTGCAATTAGGGTTTTCCTCAGAAAGTGAAAATGGTCGCGGACAAGAGCAAGAAGGCGAAAACTGAAGAGAAAATCGAAGAGGAAAACGTCGAGCAAATCGATGGAGAGCTTGTCCTTTCAATTGAAAAGCTTCAGGAGATCCAAGACGACCTCGAAAAGGTAAACGAAGAAAAAAGCCTTTTGTTTTTGTTTTTTTAAATCCCGATGTTTATTTGCTCGAAAATCTCCTGAATTTCCTTTTGCCGATCTCTTTGATATTGAGAATTTTCTGGCCTTGGATTGCTCTTCTCGATTGAGTTTTTATACTTATGTTCCAAATTAAGCGAAAAGTCAGTGTCTTGATTTATGCTGTTGTGTCTTTTAAATGAAATGTGGTCGCTTTCACATCAGTGATATGGTAGCTCTTGGAAATTGTGCTGCTCCAATTTCTGTAGAGAAGTCAAAGAAACTGTTTTAAATTTCGCACTGCCACGAGAGTGAAATGACACTACACTTTGTTGAATCTCGTTTTGTTATCTTTTGTATGTTGTCTGCTAGATAAACGAGAAGGCTAGCGATGAAGTCTTGGAAGTGGAGCAGAAATACAACGTGATAAGGAAGCCTGTTTACGACAAGCGTAACGAGATCATCAAAGCGATCCCTGATTTCTGGCTAACTGCTGTAACCAAAGATTCTCTATTCTGTCTTCAACTCAGTGCTTAAAACAATCTTTCCTTTGATTGGAATCTGAATTCTGCTTTCTTTTGCAGTTCTTGAGTCACCCTGCTTTAGGTGAGCTTTTGACAGAAGAAGACCAAAAGGTTTGTGTGTTTCCTTCAGCATCCCTTGCGATTTCGTTTTGATTGATTCACATTTTCATCCGTGTCGTTCATTTACATCATAGTCACCTCTTGATTATTTATTTTTTTCTGTATTGACAGATTTTCAAATACCTGACCTCTCTGGATGTTGAGGATGCCAAAGATGTGAAATCTGGATACTCGATCACTTTTGTAAGTTTTCCCTTTTGATCACAGATCTTTGTTATCATGCCATTTGTATCATTTTCGCATCTCTGATTGATCTCGATAAACCAATAATAAGTTTTTAGTTTCTTAGTATACTGATTGTTGTTAAATTGTGAACAGCACTTCAGTCCCAACCCTTATTTTGAGGATGGCAAACTGACGAAGACTTTTACCTTCCTCGAAGAAGGGACAACGAAAATCACAGCCACACCTATCAAATGGAAAGAGGGCAAGGTAATTACACACATATATTGCACGACATATATTTATTTCTTGAACTGTCACTCGTTAGTCTTAAAATATGTTTCTCAATTCTGAAGGGCTTGCAAAATGGAGTGAATCACGAGAAGAAAGGAAACAAACGGGCATTACCTGAAGAGAGGTATAATTAATCTTCTCGTTAAGTAGCTTTCCACCGATCGTGGATCCAAGTTAAAAAATATTGGCACCATGACTTAAACCTTTCTAATTAATAATTTACATGTTTATTGTCCCCATCTTGACTGTCTTTTTCAGTTTCTTTACCTGGTTTAGCGATGCTCAACAAAAGGAAGACGTTGAAGAGGAGATTCACGACGAGGTAATTATCCTATATTACAATGACTAGTTTGTAAGAGTAACAACATGCCTGGCCCAATTTGAACTCAGAGATTCGTCTTGTAGCAGGTTGCGGATATCATCAAGGAAGATTTATGGCCCAACCCTCTCACCTACTTCAACAATGTAAGCTTTTCACCTTTTCACTTTCCAATCTTAACTTTGTTTAGAGCATATAAGTTACTTGGATGATTTTGGTAAATCGTTCGTTTTATGCAATTTTCTAGGAGGCTGATGAAGAGGATTTTGATGGAGATGATGATGGCGATGAGGAGGTAAAAAAGTCACCTAATATCCTTTGTTTTCGTTTAGCTTTCTGCTGAAAATTACTGCATCTATGATATGATGAGAGGAAAGTTTCGGTTGACGTAGCCTGAGACAGAGCATTGTTTGATTGTAATGTCTAAAACTATTCTTCCAATGTAAGCTTTACCTGATAAGTTTTTTGCAAACCAAAACTCTAGGGAAAGGAAGGTGATTCTGATGAAGATGACGACGAAGAAGACGAAGATGGTGAGGAATGATGGGAGGGTTCCCCAGAAACCACATTTGCTTACATGTCTTCTATAACAGAATGTGTAAAGTTTGTGTGTTGAAAGGTTTTTTAATTTTAAGCAAAATGTCTCATGACAACAACAGACGACACGAGCTTTTCCAAATACATTTTAGTTATTTTATTATTTTACCGTAATAGCTACCATCTTTTGTTTGTATGAAAAGCCATTTGTCAGCCTTTGTTTCAGAGTCCTGCTTAAATGATTTTTGAGTCTGACAAATCTCTCTCTTGTCTTCTACTGTTATTCTATAAATGGTCTCTCTTGCGTTTATAAGATCTTTAGGAGCTCACATTCTATGGGTTGTTGTCTGTGTGCAACTTCACTGTGAAAACATTCGTCTTAGTAACAAGAGAACAACAAACACATGGCTCTGTTTTCTATTACCAAGAAATTCATTGCGTCTTCAATTTGAAGTCTGGAGTCTGTTGGAGATGGTCTACTTTCACATGAGCTCCTTATCTTTCGACCCCTTTGCCATATCGGAGCAAATAAAAAATGTATTAAATAATCTCTCCAAATACAACTTTATCAATAATTTACAACAACAAAGCTGCAATAAATAAATAAAAACTTCAATGAAAAATTGATTTTCATTTTTAAGTGGGCATTTAACTACAAGAATCACCTGAAAATAATTGTGGAGTCCACTGTCACTATTCACATGCACAGTAACCACTTTTTATTTTCTATATATACGAACGTTTTCGTTCGATTGTTACACACCATTTCAAAAACTTAATAACACAAATCTGTCTCGCTTCTCTTTCTCTTTTGGTGTTCCAAGAAATTCTGCGGGTATTAAATTTTTGTCTTTATTTATTATTTCCGATATAATAAATTATCAGTATTATTATAACACGTTATCAGCACGATCGTTCTACGATATGAGCTATATATATATGTAATATTTACTCTGTTATAATGGCCGGGATACCCGCCTATATAATAATTTATTATTATTGTAATGGTTGTTTAACGCACCATTATTTTCTTAATATTACCGTGGGCGGTTTGTCGCCTCGTTATTTAATTTACCTGCACTATATCATGGCTGCTAAAAGCACCATAATTATTTATTTACTGTTAATGTTATAATGGATGGCTGAGCCACCTGTATAATTTTATTGTTAATATTATAATGGATGGCCGAGCCACCGCATATTTATTTATTGTTTCAATGTGGATGATTAAATCACCATAATATTCTGATTATATATCTGTTTATATTATAATCGTTATAAATTAAATATGCATATTTTTGTGTTCAAAATAAGATTGCGGTCTCATTTATTTCTCAGGCGAATAAATCTAGACTCATATCAACGTACATCTCCAGGAACCCCTGTTCCGTTAAAGAGCACCTTCTTGTCCAACTGGGAAGAAGTAGTACGGATTTAATCAAAAATTCAGTTTTTCCGGTAGCCTTTTTCATAACGATCACAAAGATTTTTTCACAAAATTTTTACTCTCCAACGGCTACATCTAACGGCTATGAACAGTGATTTTCAACGGCTATGAACAGTGTTTTTCGATCTATAAATAAACTCATCCCTCACTCATTTCTTTTCACTCATCGATTTCATATCTCCTCTCTTCTTCTCTCAAATATTTCACAAATATTTTTCATCTAATTTTTTTGTAAGAATGATGAGAATGATGATCCGTTTGCTTTTAATTTTATGTGCGATTGCAACTTTTACATCGATTTATGGTCTTTGCATGGGAGATTTTACTCTGGCAGAATTTTCCTTAATCGTTGTTTTACTTTTTGTGCATTGTTTTTTCCTTGTAATTGCTTGGATTATTCATGTAAACGGCTCATTTTAAATGAGTTATTATTACCGCACTAATAAAGTTTTATGATTTTGTTTTAGAAAATCAAAATGGCAAACATTGAAAAGCTCAAGTTCCCGGCTCTCAAAATTACTGGAGCAAACTATATCGCTTGGATTACAAATGTTGAGCTTTATCTGGAAATGAAAAAGCTAACAGACACTATCAAAAGTGGAAATAAATCGCCCGCTGAAAATAAAGCTGAAGCGATAATTTTCTTAAGGCAACACCTTGATGAAAATGTAACGCATGACTATGCGCACATAAAAGACCCAGCTGAACTGTGGCAAGCTTTAAAAGAAAGGTTTGACAACCAGAGGGAAGTAAATCTTCCTCACGCTCTGGAAGAGTGGAAGAACCTGAGGTTTCAGGATTTTCAAAAGGTTGCAGACTACAATTCTGCTATGTTGAGAATAGTGTCACAATTGAAATATTGTGGTCACTCTATCTCCGAAGATGAAATGCTTGAGAAGACATACCTCACATTTCATAAAGAGCAGCATGTCTTGCCAAAAATATATAGAAAATGTGGGTACACAAGGTTCTCGGAATTGATAGTGACGCTCATTCTCGCAGAGAAGAATGATGAGCTCCTAATCAAAAACCACAATTCTCGACCTACGGGAGCCAAAGCATTACCTGAAGTGAATGCTACGGCCGTGGAAAATTCTGGAAGAAAATTCCAAAGTTATCGGGGTCGTGGCCGTCGATTTAATCGCGGACGTGGAAGAGCTTATAATTTTAAGGGGAGAGGATATAACAAATGGATCCGATCTGAACATCAATCCAAAGAGAAAGAAACTCAAGAGGATATCACCCAGAAGCGTGAGACAGTGTGCTACAGATGCGGAAGCAAAGGGCATTGGTCTCGTACATGCCGTACTCCTCCACACCTTTGTAAGTTGTACAAAGAGTCATTAAAAGAAAAGCAAAGGAGGTGAACCTCACAGAAGACTTTGCTGGTACATCGTACCTCGACTCTTCAGACTTTATGAATGAGCTCGACTGAGACCACTCCTGAAGAGAATTACGGAAATGCTTGTAATGAGACTGCTGAATAGTCTCCAATAATGCCATGTATAATTATTACGTTTTTTTTCAGTTTTTAAACAAATAATGTTGGTTTCTTATAATTACTAATGTATAATTATCATGTGTGTTTCTATGAATAAATTTCACTTTCTCTTTATTGATCTTTGTCTTAATTACAGAAATGGATCAAAATACGGATGGAATAAAATCCAAGAAAATGCAAGAAATTTGCATAATAGATAGTGGAACAACGCACACTATTCTAAGAGAAAATAAATATTTCTCTGATATAAAACCAAGAAGGATAATTGTCAATACAATCTCAGGTCCTGCAGACGTGATTGAAGGAATTGGCAAAGCCAACTTTATGTTGCCTAATGGAACAAAAATTTCCATAAACAATGCCTTGTATTCTCCGAAGTCCAAAAGGAATTTGTTGAGTTTTAATGACATATACCTTCATGGATATGATACTCAGTCTGCAACTGAGAATGGAAAGAAGTATTTGTATATAACTTCTGATATATCTGGCAAAAGGCATATTTTGGAGAAGTTCCCAAAACTCCCTTCTGGTTTGCATCATACTTATATAGATGCAATTGAATCAAACCTTGTGATCAAAAGAAATCCTGAGGATTTCACATTGTGGCATGATCGCCTTGGCCACCAGGCACCACAATGATGCGCAAGATCATAGAAGCTCACATGGTCATCCACTGAAAATCCAAGAGATATATCAGGGAATAAAATGACATGTGCTGCATGTTCTCTTGGCAAATTGATCATAAGGCCATCGCCAACCAAAATCGATAAAGAATCACCAAAATTCCTTGAAAGAATTCAAGGCGATATTTGTGGACCAATACATCCACCTTGTAGACCATTCCACTATTTTATGGTATTAATTGACGCATCCAGTAGATGGTCACACGTTTGTCTATTATCATCTCGAAATATGGCATTTGCGAGATTTCTAACTCAGATAATCAAACTGCGAACTCAGTTTTCTGATTATCCCATTAAAAGAGTTAGATTAGACAACGCTGGTGAATTCACATCCCAAGCATTCAAAGATTATTGTATGGTAATGGGAATTGAAGTTGAACATTCTGTAGCTCATGTTCATACTCAAAATGGTTTGGCAGAATCATTAATTAAGCGTCTGCAATTAATTGCAAGACCATTAATCATGAGATCACAACTTCCTACCTCTGTATGGGGACATGCTATTTTGCATGCTGAAGCACTGATTCGGATAAGACCAAGTGCATACCATAAGTATTCCCCACTTCAGTTGGCATTTGGTCGAGAACCAAATATTTCCCATCTCAGAATCTTTGGTTGTGCAGTGTATGTGCCTATAGCACCACCACAACGCACAAAGATGGGACCACAAAGAAGGTTGGAATATATGTTGGTTGTGATTCTCCATCAATTGTACGATACCTAGAACCACAGACTGGTGATGTCTTTACGGCACGTTTTGCCGATTGTCACTTTGATGAAAAAGTGTTCCCGATTCTAGGGGGAGAAAATAAACAAGTAGTGAAGGAAATCAAATGGAGTGTGCCATCCTTATTACACTTTGATCCTCCTACTAAAGAGTCAGAACTAGAAGTTCGACGAATTCATTTGCAAAGCATAGCAAATCAACTTCCTGATGCATTTGCGGATACCAAAACGGTAACTAAATCTCATATACCGGCTGCAAATGCTCCTGCTCGTATTGAAATACCACAAGAACGTGGGAAAGCAGATGATACACGTGAGTCTGAAACACGCCGGAAGCGTGGCAGGCCCGTTGGTTCTAAAACTAAGAATCATAAGAAACAAAAGAAAGTTGAAACTCATGAAACACCCAAAGTAGCAGAAGTACTTTGGAGGAAACAAATCATGAGACCCATGATAATGTAGAGCATCAAAATCCCAAGAAAATCATGAGATTTCTATAAATTATATCCATAATCAAAAGATATGGAAAAGAAAAGAAATAGATGATCTCGATGATGTTTTCTCATATCTTGTGTCACAAGAAATAAATGAGGAAAATGAAGATCCAGAGCCAAAGTCTGTATATGAATGTCAAAAAAGGCATGACTGGATAAAATGGAAAGATGCAATACAAGTCGAACTTGATTCGCTTAATAAACGAGAGGTTTTTGGACCCATTATGCTCACACCCAAAGATGTGAGACCAGTTGGATCTAAGTGGGTTTTCGTTCGCAAACGAAATGAGAAAAATGAGATCATGAGATATAAAGCTCGTGTCGTAGCCCAAGGTTTTTCGCAAAGACCTGGAATAGACTACGAGGAAACGTATTCTCCTGTTATGGATGCAATCACGTTCAGATTCTTGATGAGCCTGGCGGCTGATGAAAATCTAGAGATGCGACTTATGGATGTCGTTACGGCATATTTATACGGGTCATTGGATACTGATATCTATATGAGAGTTCCCGATGGATTTAAGATGCCAGAAGCATTAAAATCTAAACCAAAAGAGTTATGTGCAATCAAATTGCAAAGATCATTATATGGATTAAAGCAGTCTGGACGTATGTGGTATAATCGTCTCAGTGAGCATTTAACAAAAGAAGGATATGTAAATGATCCTATATGCCCATGTGTTTTCATTAAGAAAACAGAAACTGGATTTGTAATAATCGCAGTATATGTTGATGATCTAAACATAATCGGAACTCATGATGAGATACAGAAAGCATCAGATTATTTAAAAGGAGAATTTGAGATGAAAGATCTCGGGCAGACAAAGTATTGTCTTGGCCTTCAGATTGAGCATTCTCAAAAGGGTATATTTGTGCACCAATCCACATATATCAAAAGAGTGTTAAAAAGATTTAACATGGATAAGGCAACTCCACTCAGCACTCCCATGGTCGTAAGGTCACTTAATATTGAAAATGATCCATTCCGACCACATGAGGAAAACGAAGAGATACTTGGTCCTGAAGTACCATATCTAAGTGCAATTGGAGCTCTGATGTATCTTGCAAATTGCACACGACCTGATATATCATTTGCTGTTAATCTTTTGGCAAGATTCAGTTCGTCCCCTACGCGAAGACATTGGAATGGAATTAAACATGTTTTCCGTTACCTTCAAGGGACCACTGACTTAGGATTATTTTATCCTAAAAATTCAAAAGGTAAAATGGTCGGTTTTGCAGATGCAGGATACCTATCAGATCCACACAAAGCCCGATCACAAACGGGATACGTTTTCATGATCGGAGACACTGCTATATCTTGGCGTTCTCAGAAGCAGACAGTGGTCGCTACTTCCTCGAATCATGCTGAACTTATTGCACTTCATGAAGCAAGTAGAGAATGTGTCTCACTAAGATCAATAAGCCGACACATCCGATCAAGCAGTGGAATTCTAAGAGATATAGAGCCAACAATCTTGTATGAAGATAATGCTGCATGTGTTGCTCAAACGAAGGAAGGATATATCAAAAGTGATAGAACGAAACATATACCTCCGAAGTTGTTCATGTACATCCAAGAACTCGAGAAGAATAAGGAGATTGAAGTAAGATATGTCAAATCATGCGACAACGCAGCTGATCTTTTCACGAAATCACTACCCACCACTATGTTCAGGAAGCATGTACATAGTATTGGAATGCGTCGTCAACAAGATCTCTAAGACAACCTTAATCAAGGGGGAGCTTGCGCAGTTGTACTCTTTTTACCTTGCTATGGTTTTTTTCCATTGGGTTTTTCAAGGTTTTTAACGAAGCAACAAAGGCGTTGAGCAGAATATGAATCTGACATTGGTCTCCAAGGGGGAGTGTTAAGAAAGTCAGCAAACGACGGACGAAAAAAATTGATTGTGGAGCCCACTGTCACTATTCACATGCACAGTAACCACTTTTTATTTTCTATATATACGAACGTTTTCGTTCGATTGTTACACACCATTTCAAAAACTTAATAACACAAATCTCTCTCGCTTCTCTTTCTCTTTTGGTGTTCCAAAAAATTCTGCGGGTATTAAATTTTTGTCTTTATTTATTATTTCCGATATAATAAATTATCAGTATTATTATAACAATTTTCATTTTTAAGTGGGCATTTAACTACAAGAATCACCTGAAAATAATTAATTACTCGCAGCCATCATCATAAATTAATCTTAACCGTTCTCTTTTGTAATTGGAAATTGGAAATGTAGAATTAATATTTACGGTTACTCTTAAGCCACAACTAATAGAATTATTGGTAACATTGTGACACATTCCAATAACTATTGTAACATCAATTATAGTAGTTAACAATTAAATTCTTCATTGGCACCATACGTTACATCTCGTATCATAACTGATTACAAATACTCAGGAGTATGTTTACTTTTCATATAAACCCCTTAGAACTTCAACAAAATGTATAAACTACGTAGAAGTAAAAGACGGAAGTACATGAATTCGACTAGCTACTTTTATTTCACGAATTTGATATTCTTTAATTAAATACACAAAAAGCTTGCAATGTGCTCAATTACAGATATCTAATGAAGATTTTAATACTATAAATGAATATACTTTTCGGAACTTGAATGATGTATATAGTTTAAAAAAAAAAAAAAACTTGAATGATGTTAGTATATATAATATGGAGACTCTCAAAGGACCAATTAGCTACGATATGATTAAATATCGATTGAAATGTATATAATCATTACTAAAAGCGTGAGAAATCTAACATACACAAACGTCTGACAACAAAATATCTACACACAACGTTAGTAAACACAGTTATACAACTTGTGTGAAAACTGATTTACAGAATACAGATCTTCTGGATTATTTTTTGGAACATGAGAAAACGGAGAAGAGATCTCATCAACTCATAATCATATGCATGTAGAGATTTTAAAAGAATTATATTGCTAGTATTTTTTTTACCAACTAATCCTAAAAATCGTCTCTCCTATTAGCATTAATTACCATTCATCATTTCTATCTCTCTCGTAACTCCAAATTTACAGGGCAATCAAGTAGCCGTCAGTACCCACTTTTCCCGTAGAGCTTTAACTTCACTCTTTTTTTTCTTTTTATCTTTTCTTTCCATATCCACCAATATATTTATATACTTCTCTCTCCCTCTGATTAGTGATAATAAACCAACTAACGATGATGAAATCGTTTAGCAAGTTGGAGTATGATGAAGTATTTGGCAAAGAAGATAAACCAATCTCATATCTAGAGTATTCCTCCCATCAAAGGTAAATGAATGAATCGATCATGAGCTCTCTTTTTTAACATGTTTATAATTTTTTATTGATCCATGTTTTAATTTTTGCGTGTTCTTTGATGCAGCGAGTTAACGAATACTTTCTTTGAATTAGAAAATGAAATTCTTTCCTCTGGCAACTGTGATTATTATCTTCCATCTGCCTCAAGCTTTCTGGCTTTACCTGATCTTGAACCCATCTCCATTCATGGAGGTATATATGTGCACTACTTATATTGTAGTCAGATTGATCGATCATGTATTCATGTAAGCATTTCTAACTCTAATTGTCGTCAAGTTTATGCAGATTTACTTGATGAGTACGGTTCGGTTTCATGGACTGAAGAAGAGTCGGTGTTTGATGAACAGAAAAGAGAAGATTTTCATTTGGTGAAAGATACTGAAGCCGAAACTACTAATAAGAGGAGAGGCAGGGAAGATTGTTCTTCGAATTGTTCTGTTGCAAAGATATTGTCGAAGGAAACCATCGCGTTGTATTATTGCATGCCGATAACTCAAGCGGCCAAGGAGCTTAACATTGGTTTAACTCTTTTCAAGAAGAAATGTCGCGAACTGGGTATTCAACGTTGGCCTCATCGCAAGTTCAAGAGCCTACAAAATCTCATAAAGAATCTCGAGGTATGAACTACCATACACATACTACATGTAAGTTTGTAACATGTGATATTTTGTTTACCCGCCAAATATAAGCACTAGTTGAAGTCTTAACTTTGTAACCAAGCCAATTGTAGTTCAGTGGTTGGAATATCACCAGCTACGGATTTCTATTATTAGCCTCCTACTTAGCCAATGTAGAGGTCATAATTAAGACGAAGATGAACGAAATTTGATGCGACTTATTTTGTAATTGTAAGCAGGAGAAGCTGGAGGAAGTGGAAGGGGAAGAGAACGCAGATAAGCTAAGAAACGCTTTGGAAAAGCTCGAGAAGGAGAAGAAAACGATTGAGGAGTTTCCAGATCTGGAGTTTGAGGAGAAGACAAAGAGATTGAGACAAGCTTGTTTCAAGGCTAACCATATGAGGAAGAGAAGACGTGTCATGTCCACGTGGATCACATGACATCATCTTCCTCCTCTCCTTCTTTTTGCTCTTCTGTTTCGGGTTTGAGTGATAATAGGTGCCTTTGATATTCGATGGTCGTGGATGAAGATGTAGGATAGGGAGTAGGACTCATGTATAAGAGGAAGATGTGAAGTATCTCTTGTATGTATGGCTTCCCTCATGAGGGTTTTACCCAAATTGTGTATGTTCGGCAATATAGTGTTTTGGACTCTAATTACAAAAGGCTTTCGACTCACTTAACATTAAATTATTATAAAAAAGCAATAAAAAATACAATTGATCATGCAGTTTTTACGAAAATTAAAAGTTATTTAAAAATATGAAAAAATCTTAGATCTTAAACAACAAATATTCTTTAAAATATTTTACATTTTTAAAACGGAAAAAGTATATCAGATACGTATTGTCTAAAACATCTTATATATTATTTTCTTCTTAAAAAAATAGACTTCACTAAAAAAAGGAAGAACACAGAAAAAAAGGAAAATTGTTGTCTGTTGTCTGAAGAAAAACAAAAGGAAATTGCTAGGTTAAACTCAAATCATGTACAATTAGATGACCGACTTAAAGGGCTGACAAACACTAGTCCTCGTGTTATAAATATAAGTCATCCTAAAACAAATAAGATCATCGATTAGTTTCTTTTTTTCAGAGCGACGATACGAACAACAAATTAGCTTAAAAGTTAAAACCCTACTTGTTCGACTGATAGTGATTGCGTTGCGTAAGTAGTGATGAGACGCAGATTATCCCACGAAATCGATAACAATCCTGAAGCAGAAGATGCTGGCACAATCACAGTCACGGCAAGTATCTTTGGCGAAGATGATGTCATCACGACATTCACGACTCTGTCGCTTGCCAAGGATTTCATCGCTGATGAGGACGAGGAGTGTACAAGCAAAGAAGACTTGAATTACTTCTTGTTGGAAGCCGGAATCAGCGAAGATGTTATTGCTGATGCATTGATGGGCCTAATTGGCTATGTTGATGGGGTAGCTTGTTCCGCAAGTAATCAGTATTCTCCTCGATGTGCTTTGAAAGTTCGGTTGGATCTCATTCCTGATTATTTCGATGACGATGATGACTCTCAGTCTCTGATTCAAGAAGCCGTTCAAGTCTCCTTTGATGAGACCAATAATATCCGGTTTCGACCCGCTAGGAAGCTCGTGGTCAAGTCGCTAACCAGGAAAATATACAACAAGAATATCAAAAAGGAAAAGAAGAAGCAGAAGATGATTAGCTCGGACGAGTGCACAATTTGTTTGCAAGAGTTCAGTAATGGAGGAATAGTTGTGCCTTTACCTTGTGGACATGTCTTTGACGATGAGTGTATCGTAAAGTGGTTCGGGACCAGTCATGTTTGTCCATTGTGTCGTCTCGAGTTGCCATGTGAAGATCAATAAACTTTCGCTAGTGCTCGGTTGCAAAATTAGTCTACGAGATTGTAGATTTGATTGCAAAGTTAGTACGAGATTGTAGATTTGATTGCAAAGTTAGTACGAGATTGTAGGTTTGACTTAGGCTCACTTGTTGTTTAATATCTTTTTAATCCGATCCTTTTGTTTTGTTACTTTGGAGTATGTATTGTCTATAGTATAACGATACCAACTTTTGTTGTCTCATCAAACACTTTGCCAAATCTACAGGGAAACTATATATATATATATATATATATTGGTTATATTTATCACTCTTACAAATTATAAGGTTTCTAGACAACATCTCTTATACACAAAATGCCTAAAACTCTCCTGAGTATATGACACAAGCTCTCATACATACAAATACATGTACACACACACATCTCTCTCTCTATATATATCATATACATATCGGACATTATAGCAGTGGCTCAGACTAGTCCTTGTTCAGACATAAGTCCAGTCATCATCCACAGAATAGGTTACATACACGATCCCTCTTTCAGTTAGTTCGGTTGCTGCAATCACCAAAGATACAGAGACATATTCAGCTTGATGGATCATACAATTAGATAGTTCCAACGGAAGGTGTGAAACACAAACCTGGTTGTAAGAAGTCTGACCAAACATTGCATCTGGAACCCAATTTTGATGGTGGTGATGATGATGCTGATGATGATGATGATCAGTGGCAAACATGGGTTGATCATGAGGGATTTGAAAGCAGCCAGAATTATTAGCCGTTGGATCATACATTGATGAAGGATCTTGCTGCTGTTGTTGTAGTTGCAAGTTGTTCAATTCCATTTCAGTTTTCATCTTCTCTTGATCTTCTTCCATTCCCAGAGTAGTATTAAATGGTGCAGGATATGAATATTCCTCCCCAACTTGTTGTAAACCCAAACAACCGTCTCCTTGTTGTTCTAACTGCTCAAATTGTTGTCCAGGGTTGCTGCATATCTGATCTTCTTGTTTCATAGACTCAAAGAAGCAGTTTGGGTAAACGGGAATCGAACCATCCATCTCTCTGCTTTCAAATCAGAAGAGCATGACTTGAGAGAGCATTTTGGAAATGAATAGTTTTAATATATTGTGACTTAGACTCTTACCTATGAGGAAGAAAGCTGGAATCACCAGGTAATATTGTTTGCTGGTTACCGTTATCCGGAAGCCAGGACATGGAATGAGCTTCTTGCATACTGTTATTACCTCCCATCGCCAAAGGCAACTGTATCCCGGGGTGAAACTGCAGTTTAAGGCTTTGGTCTGGTTAAGAAATTGTCCATATGAAGACAGAGAGTTAGAGAGGGGAAAGGGAACAAGTGGTTTTAACCTGTGTCGTTGTACATTCTATTGGCAAAACTTGGTTCTTTCCGTAATGTTCCTGCATAGTGAAGGAAACCGTCTTTTTTGTAACCAATGTCAATATGGGCTGGGTTCACGAAACTGAAAAGAAATCCTGAATCGTGTCTGTATGATTGAGTTGAAAGGAAAATAAGATTACACACCTTGTGAATCTGAAGTCTTTCTACAGATTTTCTCAATGATTCTTCCAATAAATTGAGATGCTCAGTGTTTTCTATTCTATCGATGTTTGTCCAACAACTGAAAACAGCCACCAGAAGCAAAATACTCAAATATGACTGAAACGAGATTTCGAGATACTTGAAAGCTCAAGAAACTAAAAAAATTTCACACCTTAGCCTTCTATGACACTCCATAAGCTGAGCTTGGTAAATTGCTACTTGGTTACTTAGACCCTGTCGTGTGGTAAAGGTTAATAGCCATCCGACTCAGAGATGTTTAAAAAGTATCTATCAAAATTCAAGAACCAATGATGATCGATACATACCTCAATAGTTTGATTCCTGCAGGATAGAGAGAAGAGAACATTTCAGATATCTCAGAGGCTTATAAATGACACAAATATATTATAAGAACTCATGGCAAGTACCTTGCTCCTAAAAACTCGTGTATATTTACATCATGATCAAGCTTCTTAAAAGTCTTCTTTAATGCCTGAAATCGAGCAGAAAAAAAAAAAGAAGCTCAGATTTGTGTCTCAAACAAAACAAGAATTTCAAATCAGTGAGGTTTCTTTACTTCAAGGCTCTCCAATTTCCTGTTATGACAAAAAAAACAAGACACTTATTTTAGTTTCATGACACAAATTACATGAAAAGGGTTGAGAGAAATCCATACTTTTATCATAATGCTTACCATACCTTTTTGTCCTTTCTTGTGGAGTTAATTGCGCAAACTTAGAAATAACCTCTTCAATGCAACTGTAAGAAACAAGGTAAACCAAAAATTCAAATCAGGTAATTGCAGGAAAATGGATCCTCAATCCATCACTTGTTCTCTCTCCCATCTATTAATACAACTTCTAATCCTCCATCCATCACATCCTAGTGTCTAACAACTCTCACCATCCCAGCTAAATCCATATAACATCTATATGATCTCCTAAACCAAAATCAGTGAGACCTATAGGAAGAACATAAGCCTTTTCTTTCTGGATAGACGAGCAGTGAAAAGATCAAACAATGTTTTGATGCATTGAACCACAAAGTTGAACATGATGAAAGAGCAACAAAACTTGAGAATGTTATTTTGATGTTCGTTTTTACCTGTGTTCTCCATGGAAAACGGTAGGCTTTCCGGTAGGAGAAAACATAAGAAGGACAATATCAATATCACACAAAATCGATAGCTCTTTGGCTTTCTTCAATATCCCACTTTTTCTCTTCGAGAATGTAACTTGCCTGTTGCCTGTGCTCTCAAGTCGTTTAATCTTCAGCTTAACCCTACCCATCCTGTTCAAAAACATAACCTTTTCATCAAAATCCCAGAAAAAAAGAAGAAGGAAATTTTCAACAACGAAAAGGATGAACATTTTCTTCGAATACTCACTTCAACAACCAGATTTACTTCTTGCAAGGGATTATACTTTCTCTCTGCCTTATAGCTTCAAACCAAAGAGTCGCTTTGGGAGAATGATTGAGCAAATGATGATTTTTTTTTTCAAATGTTTTTAACTTTTAACCCATTACTAAGAAAAACAGATAATATCTAACCTCGAATTCGGACACAGAGTCTTTTTCTCTCTCTATTTCTAGAGAACAAAATTTCACTGTAACGGAAGATTAAAAAAAAAAGGGGTCTTTTGCAGCAGAAACAGAGATATATGGGTTTTTTTTTGCGTGGAAACAAGAGAAGGAATTCATGAAAATGAGCACAGAGGAGGCCAAGTTACAAAGAAGAGAAAGTTCATGGAGGAAGAAAGGAAGAAAGGCACCAAAAGGGATTGTCCCGAGAAAGAAGAAAAAAATTGAATAAGAGAAAAAAGGGAAGATTAATGGTGGAACAGAGAGAAAGCTCACAGAAGCAGACGAAGGGACAACCTTCGATTTCGCTGGGAGACTTAAGACGTCGACCAACGGAATTGTGTGCTCTCCGTAGAGAGAGAACCGGTTTTTGTTTAAATCAATTTGCTTTTCAAACCCGTTTGAAACCGACCAATTCAAACCGAGGTTTTGCATAATTTGTCTACTAACTAGTTGGGCCACACTCAGTCGAAGCCCATTAATACCTTAGACCTGTCTTTTACCCTAAAGCCCATCGCCTCTGTCGTCAGTTCTTCTATTTAACGCTTCTCGAGATACCCTAGTTTTGGGTAATGTTATGGTTTTGAGCTTCGAGGGTGTTTCTAAAGATTCGATCTTTCGCTAGTCTCGTTGTTGCGTTTTATGTGTTTTTTTTCTTGTCTTTGCTCGATCTTAATGCCTGTGATGGTGTTAAATATACTTTGAGAGATTAATCTCTAGGAAAAAAAATCAAATCTGAGGCATTTTGTTTTCCTTCTCAACACATATGATGATATATAGCTTTTACTCTTGTATTGAATTGTATTTTGAGGTTGCTTTGTGTCTATTACTGTTTTATGACCTTATTTATGGTTTTGGTTGCTCTCTGAATTTATGTTTTGATCTGGTTACCTTTGTCGGTTTTAATCGATTTGTGCAAGTGACGATAAAAAGACAGGGACATCAGAATCTCCTATCGGAGATGAGAATGATGATTAATGTCTAAATGGGAATCTCTCTGATGCACATGTTTCAGAATATCAAAGAGTTTATAATTTTTGAATCTGGTTTTTTAGTTTTTGATTTTAGTTTTTTTTTTTTTCTTTCAATTTAGCTTTTAGCTATTTAATTGATTAGTGCAAGTGACGATAAAAAGACAGGGACATCAGAAATTCTCCGCTTAGGAGAATGATAATGTTGACTAATGTCTAAATGGGAATCTCTCTGATGCACATAACTAAAAAACTCTTTTCTTTTTTTTGTTTAATCTTTTGTTCATTCGATTTCAAGTGATTAACTATGTTTAATGTATATGGGTGTTTGCCAATGATGTGTCTTTACAATTGCACGTATTATCAGATTTTCGGTGATGAATATCACTAATGTCTGAGGCAAACCGTAATTTATGTTTATGATATGTCAAAAAACTAACGATTGAGTCTTTTCTGGTTCTTTTTTTCCAATAGTGTTATGTGATTACCCTTATTCCGTTGGAATCGATTTGGATGCATTTGAGTTCTGTTTGTAGGAAGACTTCTGCCAACACATGGATTTGAACAACTAGAAGAAGATTCTGCAAGAGTTGGATGAAAGAATGAAGTTTTATGTTTATGGTTTCTTATGGTATAAAATGTTATTTCAAGGCTTTATACTTCATTTCGAATTGGAATCATTGAAGATACATTGCAGAATATATAAGCATTCTCATTTCAAAATTCCGTTGTTTCTTTGGCTTTTGAATGTAATCAATTGTTCAATGAATAGGTAAAACATTTTATACTGCTCATTATACATAATGTATCAACGAACTGTATCAAAAGTATAAACAAATACTTGTTCCTTCCGCAAACCTCGAAAACACTAGGCAAGTAGCTACACAAAGTAGAACATAATCATCACTAACAGCATCACAAAGAGATAAGAAGATATCTTCTACACTCTTTGAGTTTCTTTTTTTACAGTGATCAAAAAGGGAAGGAAAAAAAAATAAGGAAAAGACAAAAATAATCCGAATATGAATCATCATATTAGGACAAACATGTTCAGGACAAGAGATGATCATTGACAAAGAGAATCAAGACTCTCGGTTCGGCTTCGAACAATCCGATGGAAGACTTCTCTTACTTTCCTCTCAAACGGATCCAAACCATTTTTCAAGGCTTCGTGAACCTCCACAAGCTCCTCCACTCTCTGTTTCACCTCAACCTCCTTGTGATCAGTCAAGGGGAAATGAATCGAATCGATCAATTCGTTCATGACCCTCGAGCTCTTCTCAATCCGATCAATCTCTTTAAGCAACCCACAAGAGTTCTTCCTATCTCTTCTCTTCGATTCCTCCACAATCTTATCGTGCAGCGACATAACCGGAGCTGCCCATTGGAAATGCCTCGGCACGAAGAAGTTCACTTGCAGGCCACGATCTTGACAAGGAATCGCAGCGACCAAAACCCACATCACGAACAACAAAACCGACGTCATCGTGTAAACCGGTACAGCTAAACCGTTGCTCGCGACGACGTCGTTGGGTCGAGGCGTTGTTAAGTTGCTAGCCAAGGCTTGTAACTGCTTAGAAGCCGACCACGACCTAGAGACACTCCACGAGAGAGATCTGAAATGTCCGAACGAACGGTGGTGACTGTGGTTGTCTTTCATTCTTCCGAACGAACGGTTGCGATGAGCTAGATTCGTTCCCGAAGAAGGATCTTTCTCGTCGATCATTCCGATCGCTAAATCGATCAGAGCCTTCTTCGCTCGCCGGAGCTGTCCTTCTCCGATAGGACGGTGGCTATCTAAAGCGGAGATTACGATGTCGGCGAGTTTCTGCCACTGACGGATCTGTTCGATTCCGTCGCGGATAGCGTTGCAGACGTCGAGGGCTTTGATGCTCCGTTCGAAGTAATCCGAAATCAGACGGTCCATGGGAGATCTGGAGATCTGTGAACGGTGGTTGAAGACGATAGCTCGAAACTCCTCTTGGCAACAGAGGAACGAATCGAGAAGCTTTCCGATCCATTCGAGGGAGAGAAGCTCGTCTTCTCCACCGGAGGCGTTGAGATCGATGAATTTCTCGGCGACTTGTCTCTGAAAAGAATCTAGCTCAACCTCCATGTTGCTTGGCTCGTGGTGGCTGCTTCCGGCGGGGACAGTGCTAGAGTCAACTTGGTCTCGCCGTAAACTTAGCAACGACCTCCCAAATGATCCCTGAAAATCCGTTGCTGGCATCCTCGGGCAAACTCCGAATTGTTATCCCCCGAGAAAGTTTACGCTTTTTCTTTTTTTTTGATTTAAAGAGAAAATTCTCAGACACAGAATTTTTTTTAAAAAGGAAGAAGAAAGAGAGTGATGATGATTGATGAAAGCTAGAAGAAGGAGAGATGGGGTTTATAAAGCGATAATTTTGACCGCGTATTTTAATATCTGCTTTAGAAATATTCAATAAACTATATGTTGGATCATTTTCCCCCTTTTTATTTTTTTGTTTGCTCTGCTCTATACAAAAGCTTCACATTTTTAGTTATAAAAAAAGAAAGGTGTGACGAAAGAGAAAAAAGCTACGGTTTGATTTTGGTGTGTTCTCATTCCTTTATAAATCCTCTTTTCTCTTTTTGTTACTCGTCACGGAACACGCAGTGTACACGTCGAGTAGGGTAATAAATCTACAGGCTACAGATCTTGTAATGGGCATTGTAAAAATCTCTGCCGCGGGAACCTTACGATCACGGGGCTGTGACATTTGGGTTCGATAATGAGACACTAAGGGGTGCCACGTGGAGATATGTGTACAAGATGGGAGCCGTGACGGGAGACTAGGTCAATGCACTGCACATGTGGAACAAAAAAACAGCTAAGTCTTCGTTGGCGCGTAATGAAGAAGAGAGAGTAATAAAGGGACTCGGTCTTGTTGATTCGTTCTCTTCTTTCTAGAAAGCTAGTCAAGGACAAACGCTGACATGTAATTCCCCAAGTTTTTTTTTTTCCTTTGTAATTTTTTTTTACTCTTGCAAATTTAAGGTGATGCAATGTAAAAACGAAAATGAAACTTTCGTAGGTTTTCGGATATTTTTCATACATATTCAAATATCTACTATATATATGTACAAATGTGACATTCTAACATTATATTTTTATATTCGTATAATAATTATTGGACTATCTAAACCGAAAAGAAAAGAAAAAAAATATATATATATATATAAACGGATAAATGATTAAAAATAATTGAATAAAGTGAATGGTGTCATTAACAGTCAAACATCATGTTTGGGCCACAATTATAATTGCACAACCTACAAGAATTAAATTCATACAAGACAGTATTTCACTACATACATATATCATTTAGTATTAAAAAAAAAGAGAGAGAGAAAAAAACTACTTATTACATAATATCCCCTGATCGTCTGTCATGTGTGTTCCAAAAAAAAAAAAACCCAGTAGAAGAAAAAAAAACATATATCTTAAAAAAAAACTATAAACAGAGAAACCACACGTGGGACTCATTCACAAGGTCGAAGAGGCTTTGTAGCTTCGTAACATGAAAGCACGAAGATAATTGACAAAGACATGACAAGCTCTCCTTCTTAATTCTCCTAACTTATTTTTATTTTTGAAGTTTGATTAGTTTGTTTTTTATACTTTCGTTCAGTTAAGGGACAGATAAAATCGTGCAAAAGCGTATTTCCCGCAGATTGTTCCTCGTTAGACTCACTGCCCAGTGTCACGACCAATTAATGTAAGCCCCAGTTGAGTAGTTATTTATATAAATGGCAGTTAAAATAATTGAGACAAAAATCTGGAGGAGACGATTGCTCCTAACATGTTCATTCCATGATTCAGAACACAACACAACAAAGAAACAGATAACATATACATTATATAAATGGAAGAGTGGTTTATGACCGTTATCAACGAACAAAATATTTATCTATAATTTGTTTATCATTTACAAGTTTGTTGTCTACTTATTAACAGCTTCTTCGAGCTCTCTTAGACCACCAACTTTCTGTTCAATTTCTTCGATAAGTTCTTCACGCCACAGCTCTGCTCTTGCTTTCTCTTCTATGTCTTCTTGCTGCATCATATATAAGCAAAAACAAAATAAAAACTCCATCCAATCTTTATTATAGTTGGGTGTTACTAAATTGTGATGTATAAAAATTCTATGGCTCGCCGTCCAAAAAAAAAAAGAGAGCAGTCCTATGGCTCAACCCAGCCCAACGTGTCCCGAACCGGCCCAAACTTAGTAGACATGATTCATTTGTTGGATTCTGTAGAAAATATTATCCGCAGGTCCACAACAATCTTACCAGAATGACATCAAATCAGTTAAGGTTTGAATTCATTGTTGCCGGAATTCACTTTTTTTTTTTTTTGAAACAGAAAGATAGTATTTCATCAAATGATTGTGTAAGATTTATACATACGCACCAAACATAAACGAAGTTTTTTCATTCCGTTGGTGTTTGAAGTTTATAATTAACAAGTTTATAAGAGTAACTCCGTAAGTATAAACGCAAATATACAATCGTAAATGCTTATGATTGTACTTAAATGCTTATGATTGTGTCACCTAGAGGCAAACCTAAAGCCTAAAAAAGCCATCTACATATTTTTCTTCTTTTACACCTAAAGGCAAACCTAAAGCAATCTAAGATTGTGCTAACCCCTGAGGCACAGGGAGGGGACAAACCGGACGGCCCGGACCTAAACGGCTCGACAGGGTCAGGGTCTATAAGGACCAGTTTGGGATACTTATAATTTGTATGTTTCTAATTATAATTAGAAAGAGACAAGAAAACATCCCAAGTTATAATTTGTATGCTTCTAATGTTAGAAAGAAAGATACTTACAGTTTCATAGACCCAATATCCAGTTCCATCACCTCCATCTCCACGGTACTCCTCGGAGTCATAGAACGGATCCTATATATATATACAATTATTCATAAATAAATAAAAGTAACTAAGATCCCAAATGCAGCAAAAGGAGATGAAAATATTCGATTAATCTGAGTATTTTCCCATACTTTTGCGGAACCGAAGTACAAACATCCCCAACAAGTGAACATGATGTAGAACAAATCTGCCGGATCAAGGTCCAATGTATCATCAAAACATCCGAAAACCAAACTGCAGACAAAGTCATTTTTTCTTGTCTTAATAAGCCCAAAAATGTGCTACTTACAGACATTCTTGATGGCTTTATCACTAAGATGCCACACGTGTTTCTCTGTGATGATATCACGCATCCCTTCTATTTGTTGAACCATCACAGCCATTAGTGGCAAATCATGTGGCAGTGCCTTTCTTACACATGAGCTTCCTCTCAACAGATTACTTTCCCTCTTCTTTTTCATCTAATTTTTCAAATTCTAAAATGTGAAATTCATATAACAATAGTAAGGAGATTCTTAGCTAGAGATAATTACTTACAGATGGCCAGTATCCATGATTTATCCCTGAAATCTGCTTAGGCTATAACACAAGACACATTTCTTAAGTATTTTTTTTTTCAATATAGATAATTTGTTAGCATATGAAATCGTTAACATGTACCGAATAACTCGAGGAAGAAGGGATATGAAGGTTGGTGAAGATGAAACTTGTGAATGCTTCAGCCATTGATACTTCTTTGATTAGTGGCAATGGAGGAAAGAGAAGACACAGTCTGGCTACAATCTTTCTCTATTATTATTCATTTATTTTATTTTATTTTAACTTTAAGATTAGCTTTTTTTGGAGGCAGAAGATGTGTGGATAAGAGAATCAGTATCGTCCACACTCTTTTACCTCTTGTGATTACATAAACAAACACCATCAAAGCGCGTGTTAGCATTCACACAACACATTAAAACTAAAAGCGCAGGTTAGCAAAAATTGCCTCAAATTGCTAAGAGATCTCCACCTAATGAAACTATCCACTTTTGTATCCTTCACGTGTAAAACAGTAACTATCCATCTAAGCAATCGCAGAAGACGTACGTTCGTTGAGTCAACTCAACTTTTCCGTTTTCGTCTTCTTCCCGTGTGGGGAAAACAACTCGCGCATATTAGCAAAGGCAGAACACGTTCGTGTATCCGAAAAGCGCATGTTAGCATACTTTTTTTCCCCGAATTCGCGTAAGTAACTTTCCGTTCTCGTCTCCTTCCCGTGTCAAGTCGACTATTTTCAACAATCAGACCAATTCTCTCCCCTCTCAAAACATCTCTAATCTCTCTTGTCGGAAGAAAATAAAATCGTCGGATGATGGGATTGCTCGATCTCGAGAAGCACTTCGCCTTCTACGGTGCTTATCACAGCAATCCGATCAACATTCTGATCCACATCATCTTCGTATGGCCGCTCGTCTTCACGGCCTTGCTCCTCCTCCACTCCGCGACCCCAATTTGCGACCCTACTCAATTAGGGTTTCCTCAGTCGCTGACCCTCGACGGCGTCCTCCGATTAAACGTCGGGTTTGTCTTCACGGTGATTTATGCTCTGTTCTACATTTGTTTGGATAAAAAGTCCGGATTTGTTGCGGCTCTCATGTGTTTCTCCTGCTGGGTCGGTTCCAGTTTTCTCGCTGCTCGATTAGGACCTTCTCTAGCCTTTAAGGTTAGCTTTTTGCCTCTAATCTAAGTTTTTAAAAGAATCATCTTTTCGGAGTGGAGGAGCGTATTTATGAGAGAGTATATGCATCCATGTGTTTGCTTCATGCATTTATTGTTCATTGTTGTTCGATGCTTTGACTTGAAAGTTCGATTTATATTACCTACGAAGATTTATTATTCCTCTCTCTGGGTCCCTTCATTAGCTGTAAACGTTTGAGACAGCAGTTATAATATCCTCTGTCTCTGGCTTTGAACATTCATGATCAGTCATCGCAGTTTGTTCTGCAGCATGTCCACCTTTCGAGTTTGCAACATTCTGATTCTTTTGGTTCCAAGACTTCTTATTGTTATTAGTGTTACTGACTCATTCGTGCGCGATTAGTGGTGGTCTGTGATATATATAGTCTACAATCGCTTGTTCAGATAAAAGTTGAGGGTTTTTCTTGCAAAGCATTTGAAGAAACATATGTTAAAAATTTAGGAGCTTTTATTATATGTGTCTCCAGTGTTCTGAATCATTTACAAAGGGAACTCCGTATTTGAAATCTCGCCGTTATGTAGATATTGTAACAATCTTCCCTCTCTTTTTTCTCAGGTTGGTTTAGCATCTCAGCTGTTTTGTTGGACCGGGCAGTTTCTTGGCCATGGATTGTTCGAGGTTAGTCCTTTGGCTCTTACAAGTTCATTGTGTTGTTTCTCCATCTTGTGTCTCATCAATCAGTTATTCACAAGGCCTAAAACAGATCTTGTTGATTCATGCCTACTCACAGAAACGAGCACCTGCGCTATTAGACAATCTAGCCCAAGCTTTTCTCATGGCTCCTTTCTTCGTGTTGCTTGAGGTGAAGCTGTTTGTCTTGTGTTCTATTCTGATATGTCTAGCTACCTTCTTTCTACTGCTCTTTGAAACAGTAGCCAGCAAAAAACTTGAAAAGCTAATGTTGGAAGTTGTGTGAACGAATTATAGGTTCTTCAGTCGGTTTTCGGGTATGAACCATATCCCGGTTTTCAAGCTCGCGTGGATGCCAAGGTAGAAAGTAACATAAAGGAATGGAGAGAACAGAAGCAGATGAAGAAGAATAAGCTCACATAAGCTTTGGATTGTCTAAGTGAAGAACTTGATTAAACCCATTGTAATGTTTTCTTCTGTATTATTATGACCCCGTATTTTAATAAGACCACCATGGACTGATGGATTTGTGTATCACTATGTTTCAGTATATCCAAGGGAAAATTACTCAGAATAGCACAAGATTTATGTGAATTGAAAGTTGAAAGTTGCAAACAAAAAGATGAACAATATTTGTAAAAATCACAAGGCAACCCTATTGCTGAAGTTGGCGAGTAATCACCGGCGATTCAATCAAAGTGTTCTTCCATTTTTTGTTTCGTCAGTTGCTTCGCTGTAGCGAGTGGGATTGGTCAATATCGGCAACAATGAACCATCCGATCAACCTTGTTGTATCTGGTCCACATTACTCTTACCTTCACAAGTTTTGGTTTTATAGTTAAAAAATTTTTCCATGGGGACCACAAATAATTTCGTCCCGTTCGATGCAACACAACTATATACGTCGGAGTGGGATTGGTCGATTACGTAAGCAATTCACCTTCCATTACCACACAACAATGAACAATCCGATCAACGTTCTCCTATCTCTAGTCCACATGTTCTACGTTTAGAAGTAGTAGTTTTTGGGGTTTACTCGGTTTTTGATTTTCTTTTAGCGAGACCAAAATTAGTTAGTCCGGTTCGATGCAACATAATTGTTTCCAGTTTGCTTGTGATCTCGACAGTTAAGTGAATTAATGAGTTAGACTAAATTCAGGTTTGTGTTCGTCTTCTTTCAGCGAAATTTTACCCCATTGAAGCAAAAATAAGATAAAAGGACATAATGGCAGTGACGTCCATATAATTTGCCATTGTTATTGTAATCACGGGTACATCTAGAAATTTCTTTAGCAAGGGCTACATATAGATATTTATGAAATATATACTTTTATATTTGTATTTATTTAAGTTAATAACTATACATGTTGTAAATTTATTTTTTTACAAGAATCTAATATAATGTTTCTATAGTGCTCATACTCTATAGTCTATAACTCAATTTTTTTCTTCTTTCCGACAAACATACTAGAGTCGATTTATCAAATAAAGTAACAATAATTAAGTAGGCGCATACCTATCACGTGACTAAATGTGAGACGGAGTTGATAGCTAAAAGCGCGTTTTCCACGTGGCTTATAGCGACTTTACATGTGGTCCTGACGACATCGTCTTGGACCTCACTCTGCCACGATGTATTAATGATACAGACATGTCGACACATACATGACGTCACAAAACTCATGGTGTTGTTAAGTGACGATAATAACCATGCCGATATCTCTTGATTTTTCACATTTCTTGATTTATATATACCGTCTGTAAGCGGTCGTGCTAATGGTTTTACGGCATTTTTTTCTAGACTAACGGTGGTGCTAGTGTTTTTTCATCGAAAGAAATGATCGTGATAACGTTAATAAAAATAAAGAGAAAATAATATGTATATTTTCAAGAATAATTATAGTAATGTATATAATGATAAATAAGTTGACTCCCTTGCAAAAAATATACAGATTCAGATAATAAATAATGAGATACTACAATAATTTGTAGTTTTTTTTTTGTCAACGATTACTTTATTAATTTGAGAAAGAGTTTATATAGTCTGTAATAACTGATTGTAAGATTATGCGGAATATATGAGGAGTAAAGAGATTTATGAAGAATTGATGAAGAACATGAAAAGAGAATTTAGAGTTTGAGCAAGATAATAGAGAGAGAATAATACTTGATTTCACAGAGAAAGAGAATACTAGACTTGTTATTTTTACAAATGGAGGCTACAAAGGGTATTTATAAGGGAAGGAGCTACAGAGACCAGAAGCCCTAAATAAGCTTCCTTATACGCCTTATGAAACCCTTCCTAAAACTGTTGAAGTCTTTCTCAAGTCTGGCATGTACATTCTCAAGTCCAGCTTACGAAACCCTTCCTAAATCTGTTGAAGTCTTTCTCAAGTCTGGCATGTACATTCTCAAGTCCAGCTTACACTCTCTGAAGTCTGGCTGATCATGTACTGACCAAGGTCAATACTCCCCCTCAAGCTAAGCATTCTGGAATCACCCAAAGAATGTTTAGCTTGGATTACCTATGAAGTCTCACCTCATTAAAACCCCAACAGAGAAAACCACGTGGACAAAACTATGTTAGGTAAAAAGAGTGTGAGCTTTCATGGGTGAGGGAAGTACTATTCCAATCATGGTCGTGCAAGGCTCACAAGACCCAACTTGGGATAGATATGATTGCATACCTTTGGTCTTATGGCCTTGGTGAAGATGTCAGCCAGCTGATCTTCACTCCTGGTATAACAAGGTAGAACCGTGCCATCTATGATCTTCTCCCTCACTTTGTGGCAGTCCACCTCTATGTGCTTGGTTCGTTCGTGGAACACCGAGTTAGAGGCAATGTGAATGGCTGCCTGGTTGTCACAATGCATGGTCATAGGAGTAGTTTGGTTGATGTTAAGATCGACAAGAAGTCCTTTGAGCCAAGTCAATTCGTTGGTCAACTTCCTCATGGCTCGGTACTCTGCTTCTGCTGATGAACAAGCAACCACCTTCTGCTTCTTGGTCTTCCAAGTCACCAAGTTCCCGCCAATGAATGTGCAATAACCAGTTGTGGACCTCCTGTCCTTCCTATCTCCAGCCCAGTCAGCATCACAATACCCCACGATCTCGGTACTCTCGTTTCTTCCCATCCAAATACCATGATCCAAGCTCCCTTTGAGATATCTTAGGATCCTGTCCACCATACTCCAATGATACTTTGTGGGGGCCTTCATGTGTTGACTGACTTGATTTACAGCAAAGCAAAGGTCAGGTCGAGTGAGAGTCAAATAGATTAGCTTACCCACAAGCTTACGGTATCCAGCAACATCTTTAAATGGCTCATCCTCTTTCTCCCCCTCTCGGTTGACCTTGTAGCCATCTTCAAGTGGTGTCTTGGCTGGTTTTGTTTCAAGGTGATCTGTCTCAGTTAAGAGGTCAAGTGTATATTTCCGTTGGGAAAGAAACAGACCTTCAGGTGACCGGCATACTTCAATCCCAAGGAAGTACTTAAGTTCTCCAAGATCCTTAATATCAAAGACAGATTTGAGAAAAGATTTTGTAGATTGAATACCTTCCTTGTTATCTCCAGAGATGATAAGGTCATCTACATAGATGAGAACAACCACAATTCCTTGTGAATTTTGGAGAGTGAACAAGGTGTGATCAGCTTCTGATCTTCTGAATCCATAATCTCTGAGCGTGTGGCTAAGCTTATGATACCAAGCTCTTGGAGATTGCTTCAGACCATAGATTGCTTTTCTCGGTCTCAAGACTTTCCCGGAGTTATAGTGTCTTCAAGACCGGGTGGCGGAGTCATGTAGACTTCATCCTCAAGCTCCCCCTGAAGAAATGCATTCTTAACATCCATTTGCCATAATTCCCATGACAAGTTAGTAGCCAAAGAGAGTATGACTCGCACTGTTGGAAGCTTAGCAACCGGTGCAAATGTATCATTGTAGTCATCTCCATAGGTTTGGGTGAAGCCTCTAGCAACCAGCCTAGCCTTATACCTTTCAATATCTCCATTGCTCTTATGCTTAATTGTGAAAACCCACTTTGAGCTGACGGCCTTCTTGCCTTTAGGAAGATCAGCTTCATCCCAAGTATGATTGCGCTCCATCGCTCCTACTTCATCACCAATGGCATCTCTCCAGACCTTTCTTTCTTTAGCTTCAGCATAGCTAATTGGAATCTGATCATTCTCTATCTTTACAAGGAAGGCTATGTGTTCAGATGGCAAACAGGCAAACGAGCAGACTGCTTGACTGGGATGAGCCACGGCTTGATTGTTGTAATAAACCTTGGTATCAACCCAGTGTGATGGCTTTCTGACCCTTGTACTGCGTCTTAAAGGGAGAGGATCCGGAGCTGTTGTTTCTTGAGTTCCACCATTCTCATCCATAGGTGTGTCTGATGCATTCTCCATGTCAGGTGTGGAAGATCCGTTCTCCTTTTCTGGTTGAACTGCTTCTTCTTCAACTTGAGTCTCAACCTCCTCTTGTCTTGCATCAGAAGCCGATGAATCATTGTTGATAGAGGAAGTAGATGGATTTGGCATTGCATTGCCTGCTGGAGATTTGGCATTGCCTTGACTACCAAGAAGACTCAGGAGATAGTGTAAGCTGGTAGCTCTATCAGATGTGGAGTGAGATAAATCCTTTAGGCTCTCCCAATCCTTTTTATCATAGTAGCCACGGTCTTCCAAGAACTTCACATCCCGAGACACATAGGTACGACCATTGGTTGGATCATAACACTTGTACCCCTTTTGTGTAGTAGAATATCCCGTGAACATGCACCTTGTACTCTTTGGTTCCAATTTATTCCTTTGTTCTCCTGGAATAAGCACAAAGCAAACACATCCAAATATCCTTAGGTGATTGAGTGATGGTTTGGTCTTATTAAGTACCTCAAATGGAGACAAATCGTTCAAGACTTTGGTTGGAATGCGGTTGATAAGATAGCATGCTGTCATGACCGCATCTCCCCAAAACTTCTTTGGAACGTTTGTTTGGAACATCATAGCTCTTGCAACCTCCATAAGATGTCTATTCTTTCTTTCAGCCACTCCATTTTGTTGTGGGGTGTATGGACAACTGGTTTGATGTAGAATACCATGCTTTGACAGATGTTCTTTAAAACGATGGCTTGTGTATTCCCCTCCATTGTCTGATCTCAACACCTTTAGCTTGGCATTAAAGTGGTTGGTCACATAGCTTTGAAAGTTTAGGAAAGCCTCAAACACACGATCTTTAGATGGTAAGAGAGTTATCCAAGTATATTTGGACTTTTCATCAATGAATGTCACAAAATACTGTTGTTATCTCTAGAGGCGCATGGCGATGTCCAAACATCTGAATGAACCAAGTCAAAACAGCTCTCATAGATGGTTGAGGATGACGGGAATACAGTTCTACAATGCTTCCCTAGAATGCAAGCCTCACAGCTTAAGTGATCAAATGACACGTTAGGCATCACCAACTCAAGAGCTCTAGCATGTGGATGTCCTAGTCTAGCATGCCACACTGCGCTTCAAAGCAGTAGTAGTGCTGTGGAAGACAGGCTGAGGGTCCTTATTGAAGTATCCTCCAAAACATACATATCACCTTTGGTTCCCCCACTACCCAGAACCTTCCCCGTTTCAATCTCCTCAAACCGAACATCATTCGGCCCGAAAATAGCATGGCAGTTCAAATCAGTTGTTGCCTTTTTTACTGAAAGCAAGTTTGAGGTAAAGGTTGGCATGTAGAAAGCCTTGGAGTTTTTACCAAATAACTTTAGATTACCAATACCTCTAACTGGTACCTTATCACCATTAGCTATTCCCACATCTCCTAAGGCCGGTTCTATATTGTTGAGTAGACTAGGGTTGCTAATCATATGATGAGAAGCTCCTGAGTCTACCACTAGAGAGCTCATAGGCTTGTGAGATAAAAAGGTGGTACCGGATTCTTTGGATGAGGTAATGGACTTGATGACTGCCTCCAAGTCGGATTTCCTAACAACATCCTTGTAGAGAGATACTGCCATTGCTTTTTCTTCTCTTTGCTTCTTGAGGAGCTCCCCCTTTCCTCCAAACAGATCAATGTTTCCTTGCTCCTTTTGAACCTTAGAACACACTTCTTTCAGAGTTGGAAGTTTGTCATCTCCAAGGGTGTGCTTGATGAAGTCATTGTAGCAAGGATTCAAGGAAATGAGAAGGTCAAAGACTTTGTCTTGCTCATGCCTCTCATTAAGTACCTTAGGATCCACACTCACTGGCCTTACCATCTCAAGTTCAGACCATAAAGTTTGAAGCTTTCCAAGATGCTTGGTGAATTCCATATCATCTTGGTGAGCCTCACTGATGGCCTTCTTGATCTCAAAGATTCGGCTATGCACAGCTTGTTGGTGCTCTTCCCATTTTTCTTCTTTTTCTTGAAGAACTTCTTATATCTCCTCTTCAGATAAGGCTTCTTTGTCTTTGCCTTTCTTCTTGAGATTTTTCTTTGGGCATTCTCTTGGAATGACATGCTCCCAAAGTCTTTTTCCACCAATGGCGGTTTTAGACCACAAAAGATAATTGTTTCCTTTGAGAATGGTTGAAACACAAGATCTCATCTTTTACAGAAACTGAGATCTGTTTAGGAATTTCGTCGAACACTTGGCGGAAGTATTCTGAACTGGGACAAAAGAAAAGATTTTGAAGAAAGATTTGAGAGAATAAACACCAGAATTAGGAACCTGGCTCTGATACCATGTAGGATTATGCGGAATATATGAGGAGTAAAGAGATTTATGAAGAATTGATGAAGAACATGAAAAGAGAATTTAGAGTTTGAGCAAGATAATAGAGAGAGAATAATACTTGATTTCACAGAGAAAGAGAATACTAGACTTGTTATTTTTACAAATGGAGGCTACAAAGGGTATTTATAAGGGAAGGAGCTACAGAGACCAGAAGCCCTAAATAAGCTTCCTTATACGCCTTATGAAACCCTTCCTAAAACTGTTGAAGTCTTTCTCAAGTCTGGCATGTACATTCTCAAGTCCAGCTTACGAAACCCTTCCTAAATCTGTTGAAGTCTTTCTCAAGTCTGGCATGTACATTCTCAAGTCCAGCTTACACTCTCTGAAGTCTGGCTGATCATGTACTGACCAAGGTCAATACTGATTGAGTCAGCCATGTTGGAGGGGACAAATCCTCATCGAAAGGCATGGATAGTGTAATATTTGATTTAGCTAATAAGTGGGCTGAATTGTTACAGTGTCTAGGTACAAGGTTAAGAAAAACGTTGGAGAAAAACCGATTTAGAGCGATAGCATCAAAACAGATATTTTCAATGGCTCAATTTTGTCCTCGTCCTTTGAGTTTGTCCATGAGGACCTTGCAGCCACCTTCGAACACAACAGTTTGTAATCCATGATATAGGGCCTGTTGCATAGTAGTTAATAATGCCTTTCCTTCTGCTTCTAATGCTGAGTTTGTGAAACCGAGAGTTCCTGACTAATTTGTAGTCTACAAATGGATAATTATATCAAAATAATTTATTTATTTTTAAAAAAGAGAAAAATATCAACTTAGTAAATCGATTACATAAAATTACATAATAAACTTAAATTCCAAAGCAGGGTGGGCCAGAACAAAGACGAAAAAAAAGAAGAAGTAATTATCACCAAAAAAAACTGAAATTAGTTTTGTAGAAAGAGAGAAGACAGAGATAGGAAAGAAAAAGGAGGAGAGAGGGGGTGTTTTTGGTTAGTTTATATTTTGGTGTTTTTCTATCATTCCCCAATTCACAAATAGTGGGTAGTCTTTTGTTTGTTTTTGCTTTTCTTTGTAAAACATATTTGTATTAAAAAAGATAAGAATGCATGAGAAAAAATTGTCAACATATATACACATATTAACATATATAAACAGTTTAAGAAAAAAACATATATATACATATTAAATATATATACCTTATTTAAGAAAACAAACATGATTTGCTATTTGTTCTTTTTGTTCACAACTGATACAGATAAATGCATGTTAACTTATAACAACAACAAAAAACTACATAAGATTTTCGTCAGGATTGAATCAAAATATATTCATTGCACGATCGATTAGCGGAACATCAGCGGAAACTCGTGAATTTTCCTATTTTGTTGCACTGCACCCATCTTCTATATATGCTAATTAATATGAGACATGAGTTAAAGAAATTATTCTCTTGGTCGGTACATGAACATTATTCTTTTGCGCAACGTGCAAAATAATAATATGTGGCAAGTAATTAAATACATAAACGATCATCTCACACCGTAAACCGTAGATTTATCAAATTAGATGTTCATCAAGTACGTCAGTCTCATAAACACCATACGGTACTGATGACGAACTAGCAGAGTTATAGACTCCGTTCGTTTCGAAATTCACTTCACCAATTCCCTCCATGAAACGCCTTACTTTCTCCTCGTCCCACATCAGAAGATTATCTTCTCGATCATCACTTGCTAAAGCCTTCCCATGATTTTCGTTCGACTCTTCAAACTCTTCTTCTTGACCGTTAATGCTTGTGATTCTCGGATCCGACAAGATGTTCTTGATCCTGTCGACCCCGTGTTGTCTAGATGAGATACCAGCGGCGATCTTGTTAAGGAGACGGGCCGAGCCGGAGGAGGAGGAAGAAGAAGATGGACTGGCCATTCTGGAGGAAGAGTTGCCGCAATCTGTGTTGAACGACGGTGTTTTGACGGCGAGGTTAATGATTGGTTGGTGGGTCATTGGGTTGATTCCGTTTCTCTCGAGTCTTTTCTTGAGACAGGAGTTCCAATGGTTCTTGTTGTCGTTGTCTGATCGACCCGGCATCTGCTGCGCTATGGCTGCCCATCTACAACAGATTCTTTTTAGTTGAATATAAAATTTCTTTAACAAAAACGTGCTGAGAATAATCTAGTAATATATTTTCAATCAGCTTTTATTTAGGTTAATTACAGTACTTTGTCTATTATAGTTTTTCAAAAAATTATTCGGACGTAAAAAAGTACCAGATTTCCTTTAAATCCTTACAAAATATGTATAGTTCTCGATCGTTTTGTATAATTTACGGTTGTTAAATAATTAAAAAATATTCGAAGATAATAATTTAATAATATGATGTAAAAAATGCTATTTAACCAAACAACAAACAGTGGTTCAAAAGAAAAAAAAAGAAAAAAAAAACAAACAACAAACTATGTAAAAATTTAGTCAAAAACATGCTATTGGATCAAAATTGTACTATTCTATCATAATATCTCTTTTAGCAGTGTTAAAAAATTATACATGAGTTCTAATGCTTCACACAACATCTAATTTTCACAATTGCAAGATGCCAGTGTGGTAGACTGGTAGCCGGTAGGGTTTGATATAAGTATAGTGCCCTAAAAGCTGCTGATAGCCGTACCACCAATCCACGAGTGTACTGATAATATATGGTTTAATACTAGCATTTTTTGTCAAGATTTAATACTAGCATTTATATGCATAATTAAATACGCATAAAATTGTGAGTTTTCATAAATCGATAATATATATAATTAGTTTGTTGATAAACCTGTTTCCGAGAACAGACTGGAAGTTGATGATAGCTTCTTCTTCTTGAGGAGTAAATTTGCCTTTCTTGACCCCAGGCCTTAGATAGTTAAGCCATCTCAATCTGCAGCTCTTTCCACATCTCTGCAAACCTTTTTTCATCGCAAATATAAATGTGAACTATTTTATCAGTAAAATATTGTGATTTTGTTTGCTAAAAGAATATTGTGATGTTGCAGTGGCAAACCAAAAAAAAAAAAAAACTGTACAGATTTAAACCTTCGGAAATTTGTGTCTAATAATGACTGAAATCGTCAGGAACATGACTTTTCTATGTATATCTCTATATAGAAAAAGGACTCATGAAACACCTCACAATAGTAACAAGAAAATAAAACTACCATAATGATAAAGAAAACAACTGTAAGCAATGATTAATACAAAAATGACTAAACGTATCCTTATTTAAAAAGCTTACTTTACGCTTTACACTCTATTCTATCAATGATTTTAGAAGCTTACTTTACGCTTTACACTCTATTCTATCTTACTTTTTAGAGTTATCTAGAGATAATGCTTTGCCGCTGTTGTCAAAAGTATGTAAAAAAATTCCTTTTCATTAAAAGTTTCTCAGCGGGAAAGCCTTTTAGTTATCTGTTTTATAATTTTGGTAGCGATTAGTGATACAATAGAGTGCGTATTAACTTCATTTTGCCACTATTTACAGACACCTATCATGTTTGTGGAGCTAGATAAAACGACACATACGATTATGCAGCTAGCTCATAGAAAACATGTTTGTTTGGTTTTTACATTTTAGTACTAAACAAAAGAAAATGATATATATATATACAAGTACCAGCTTTGTGAGGAAGAAAACGCCAATCACCGATGCCGTATTCGTTGATATAAGCGACGAGTTTTTGGTCTTCCTCCGCCGTCCACCCTCCTCTCTTCGTCCCGTCGGCTTCGAACCACGTCGCTCTCCCCATAATTCTCTAAGCCCGGTCACTCCTGTATCGCTACGTCTTATTCAACCTTGTGATAGTAGAAGAGCTAACTAACTTATATTTATGGAAAATTGAGGGCTGACCTCCCTAGCTAATTCGCACAATCTTTTACTTATTTTAGAATGGTCTCTTAAATGAGGTAAGAGTTGCAGAGTCTATAAATAGCCCTCACATTTTTGGTTGTATATAATTATTTTCTTTGCTTATTTGTTTTTTTCGTATAGTATCTTTTAAAACAGTAAAGGTTGATTTTCAAGGTACACAGTCTGTTGCTAGTTATTCGCTAAAACCGTATAACTACGTGCTCAATTCTTGCTAAAATTAAGTGTCAAAATCAACTGTCTAATAATTTACAAATCTTTAACTAAGTTTATCAATAAAAACAGATTTGAACAACAATAAATATATAAAAAATTAATAAACCAATGCATATAATTAATAATAAAATGATATTAGCAAAAATAAGAATATTAATAATAAGATGATAAAGAATCTCGTTCGTGACTTTGTAAACAAAACATAAATCTAAAAAACAAAAACTTTGAAAAAAACATGACAATAATTGTTAGAGGTGATTTTGTCAAATCAAACGATGACATGCGAACTTCATAGAAGAATTGCTTTTAGTGACAAAAGAAAAGGTCTCTGACTTCCCAGAAAACTATTTAACAGACGACGCTTAGAAATCTTTATCCAAATTATCCTGCAAATAACTCTAGATGACGATCTTTATTTTGGCAATACTAAACATATACAGAACTTGAGTACTATCATTACTCAATGACACGAAGCATGTTCACCTACCTAACGCTCTACAAAATCACCAAAAGTAACATTAAGCGAACAATAATCAGTTTCTTTCTTTGACACATGCCAAGAAGAAAAGACAAGACAATTGACCTGACCGGAAGTTAACCATATATCATCGTTATGCATATCCTTGTACTTTTTTTTAATATTCTTGTACTTAATCTTGAGAAAGAGGGAAAAAATGTAATAGACGGACAATAGAGGAGTCTATACAACCATGGCCTTCCACCATCATCTTGCAGGAGCAAGGAGACAATGCCTCGACGAGTCATTTCCGTCTCCTGTGAACAAGATCCGTAATGGTATTAATTGGATTGTTGGTCAATGAGTACTTTCAACTTCTATACGACATGTTGCTTTTTTTCTTCTAACAATTCCACTAAATAATAGATTGGGTCATCCCAGACCATTATGAATGAGATCCAGAACTCCGATCTTCACCTTCATGCCAAAACAGACTACTTTTTCAGTCATGTTGACCCATTTTGTTCATGTATGTTGTTTAAATGAAGTCGAATTTAAATTAACTGAAGGAATCCTACCAGTATTGGATAATAGGATAATTTTAGAGTATTTTAGATCATAGTTTTTTTTATGGACAGGTTGCAAAGTTTCAAGTGATGATTTATCTATTTATCCATTTTCAAACAATTAAAGATAAAGTTGAGTGATTAACTAGTTAGTACACTACCCAGTTAACTCATAAAAATCGAATAAAAAGATTAAAGTTAATTACGCTGAAAATGATCAAGTTCTGCAATAATTTCTTTTAGTTATACGAAGACAGCTTTATATTACCCAAAAAAAAAAATGATCAGCAAAAATCGTTTTCTTCTGTTAGTTTTTAATTTTAATTTTACATTTTACCACTTGATATGTTGGGGGGCCACATTTCTGATCGTTTTCAGAGTCTGCTATATCCGTCTATGTAATATTATTAACACGTGCTTAAATTGCTTCTTCGTCCTATTCAAGAAAAGACCAAACGCTTGAAAGATTACGATCTGTCACACTTTTAGAAAATTTGAGATTAACGTTTCGCACGTACATAGGATCTAGCCCATAGAAAACTAATCGTTGTTTTCGTTTATTTATTAATTACAAACTAGGTTATGTGAATCTGGAGAGTACATGGACGCTTAAAGGTAACGCCACTATAAAATTATTTTCCGCGAGTGGCGAGTTCATATTGTACGTATGTTTGTCGTGGTAATGAGATTATTATATACCACGGCAAATATGCGCAACACTACGAGGTAGGTGTAAGAGTCTCACTATCTGCAGTGCTCAATAAAATAAAATAAATTCTCACTATCTACAGTTGAATATTATCTATGCACGACTTGTTATTCTGTTTCGTAGATTCAAAATAAATTTGCACAAAAAAAGAAAAAGATTCCAAGTAAATTAAATCAAAAAATATTACAATAGAGACCGCATGAACCATGAATGACTTGAATTTTTTGTATAATGGTTTGAGCAAATGTTACAGCCATATTACTGTACGAATTGATAGGAAATCAGACTTTGGATGGATCAGATCCATATAGGAATGAAAGGTACAGAATGAGAGATGAATAGAGGAAAAATTTACATACTATCACATTCATTTTTGTAATTTAGGTTGCTTTTTTCATTTTTCGAAATTTTTGGTTCTAAATATTGCAGCAAAAGCATCTTCATGAGAGGAAAAAATAACTTGAAATCCAATAGGGTATGATAATATTAGAATAGTGGTTTCGATAACATTGGAAGAAATTTCGATTTGATGATCCCAAATCAGAGAATTCAATTAAGTATTTGGGACTTCTCTTCAAACCTTCTTTTTTTGTTTTTTATTTAAGATCTTTCTTTAAAAAAATAGATGAAGTACAAACACGAAACTGGAACCACACTCAAATCCGAAAAAGTTCAACACTGGAATGGCGGCTCTCACTGGAGAAGCACATATGGAGAATGAATAGAGACACCGATGGAGTAGGGCCATCATCAGAAAAACTCAGATCTGATCGAACACAAATGTTTATTAATGGTTAAGTTTCAACCCACGTTCAAACTTTCTCAACGAACAAAAAATAATAGTAATACAAGTATTATTACTCATTTTAGTCAAATATTTACTCATTGCTTATTAGTAGAGACTCTATTAGTTATTAGTTGAGTAACTTGAGTTAAAAAAATTTAAAATAAAATTTTAAAGGCCAGATAAATAATGGTTGTGAATGGAAAAAAAAAATATCCACGCCGATAAGGTTGATGTTGTCGTGAGCCTCTAGAGACCTAAATCCCATTGACCAATTAGAATAGGTGTCCCATGTGGATCAGGCATCATGTGTCACAGAAGTTAGATAATTCAATTTCTTGAATTCAAGAGTCGATTTTGTTCGTTAGCAAATAAGTAGAACAGTCCAGAAAATAAAAATAAAATTATCGTCATATACATGGACAAAAAATGGAGGCGTCAATTATCCTTTGTGGACTTCCAGATTTCTCTTTCACATTGTGTCTTAAATATATTTTTTTTTTTTGGACTGAAAGATTTATTGTCTAGAAACCAATTGACACCAACATCTCTTCAACGAACCAAAAAAATAAAAAAAAAACTACGAATCAAACCCATATTTAATGTTTATATTTAAAATCACTACTGAAGAAAAGAGAAGAAGACGACTCAATTCAACTTGACTTGACCATATATCGAAGAATCAAACGCCACTCTTGTCATTCAGAAGTTTCATCTGACTCAGTTAAGAAAAAATCTGGTGTATTAGAGTAAACAAAAAAAGTTAGGTCGGTATAGTACAGCGCAATTCTAGTTTAACTTTTGATTAAATAAATAATTAACTTAACTGTATCTACTGTCTAGTAGTATTGAACAGTTTTGAACCAATTAATTCATAATAACTAATTCCAAGTCATTAAAAAATTCGGTTTGGAATCAAATTAATCATCAAGTTTCGGCCAAGGTGGGCTTTAAGTGCCAAAGCTAAACACAGGCACACGCATGGCATCGTGAGATATTCCAATATTCCATGACCAAGGCCAAGTGATCTAATTGTTTTAAGCCAAACCCATTAACATTGTAGGTCATATTAAGAGCCCATATATATAATCTGGAACTGTGGTAGTCAATAGGGCATGCCCTAACGGAGACAAATATATAATGCTCATCTTTATTTTTGGCTTCACTTGAAGTACCACTCCCTCTCTATTCCTAATAATTTGATGTTATAGAACTTTTATACAGATTTTAAAAAGAAATTGGTTACAAACATATTATTTTCTTTAACCAAAATACATTTTCAAAACTATAAATCAATAAACTTAAAAAAGTATTTTAATTAATATCTCTTAAAAATAGTATCATTTATTAATATTGACCAATAATTGTTTTATAAAAATAGCATGACAGAAAGAGTTGTTTGATACAAGTAGCATTACAGAAAGAGTTAGAAAAAAATAGCCGACTCCTTGAGTACTGGTTATTAGATAGAATTATAATGGATTTTTTGAGATTTAATATATAGGGGCATGCATGCATATGCTCTTTACAGTATATAAAATCTAAACCATTATTGCATGAACTAGGCTAGCATGAACCTCTCAAGCTCACGAAGTTTCCTAATACTTCTTCATTCAAACATCTTTTTACAAACATATTTAATCAAAAACCATATGCTAATAGACTTGCACTTTAGAAAATCTAATTATCTTGGTCAAAGTGGTCCTTATTTATTTTCTTTGTTGCAACAATAAACCATATGCTAACAACACACATGCACGCTAGCACTGGGTTGAGTCAGAGAAGAGATGATCAAGTATGTGAGGAATCTCGTACAAGACAGAGCCGTACGGCGTGGTCTCGTTCACCATTTCGCCAGTGTCCATATAACGCCTAACTTCCTCATCGTCCCATATCAGAAAATCATCTTCTTCACCACCACCAATCTTCTGATCCCTCTTTAACCCTTCTTCTTCGTCTTGATCACTGCTTGTAATTCTTGGGTCTAACAAGATGTTCTTAATCATGTCGAGATCGTGTTGTCTAGATGAGATACCTGCGGCGAGCTTGTTCAGGAGATAAGCCGAGCCGGAAGGTGAGGAAGAAGAAGGGCTTTCCGTCGTCAGCGACGTACTCGTGGAAGAGCTACCGCATTCTTCGTTAGTGGTCGTGACGGTGAGGTTATTGATAATGGGCTCGTGTGTCATTGGGTCGATTCCGTTCCTTGACAGTCTTTTCTTGAGACAAGAGTTCCAATGGTTCTTGATGTCGTTGTCTGTTCGATTCTCCATCTGCTTTGCTATGGCTGCCCACCTTCAATTTTCAACAGTATCAAGAGCAAAATATATTACTTTTTCATAGTTAGAAGATCCCGGTCAGATCCAAGACCAATCTCAGAATCCGTAGAATTGAGTCGGAGCTTTTATTAAAGTCCATAGTTAAAATCTCATTATCATCTAAGAGAAAAAGATTTTTAGTTCTATTAATAACAAAGCTCAATGTATATTTAACGTCATGATCAATAACAATTTGTTAAAAGATGTAATGCATGCAATTTTAATCATGGTATCGATGTATAGTAAATATTTGAACGAAGGTTAAACAAATAAAGTAAAATTTCATGTGCTCGGATTTCGCCCGAAGGACAAAGAAAAGTAAGCTGGCTTGATCGTAATTAGTCACTAAGTGCACGGTATTGTCATGTAACTAAAGATGTTGATATTATCATGTAGTCAATGTTTATTATTTTCCTGTCATACATTTTTAGTTTTCTTTTTGTAATTCATAAAGAAACATATTATCTCGTAACTAAAGCTATCTTTTTGTCTGTGAACCAAAAAAAACAAGAAGAAATTTTCTTTGTACAAAGTCTATAATATTATATAGTTAACATTCCTTTGTGGCAAACATATCATGTTAATCCAAATTATAGGTTTTGACTATTGACAAAGCAGTAGTTTTATATATATTAAATTATATATACATATATAGAAAAAGACAGAGCAGTAGTTAATTAATCAAGAAACTAACCTGTTTCCTAGAACAGCATGAAGTTTGATGATCTCTTCTTCTTCTTGAGTAGTGAATTTGCCTCTTTTAATCCCAGGCCTTAGATAATTAAGCCACCTTAATCTGCAGCTCTTTCCACACCTCTGCAAACCTGTTTTGTATAATAAATTATTGAAATGTCAATTTTAGCAGTTAAAAAGGAGTTTAATTATGCTTTTGTAGTGGCAAACAAAAGAAGTTGCAAAGAATTAAGCTTTTTATCAACAATTAAAAAATTGAAAAATATATAAGTTGTAAAGATTTTATCATATCGATATTGGGTCACTAAAAAAGATTATTCTAACCAAAAAGGCCAGTACTGATTAAAGTTTATAGATTTAAATCATTATACACTTATATATGTAATATATATGATAAAGCATAGGAAACACATGTCGCTCTTGGGCACCGTTAATAGATTGCAATCCTTTTTTTTAATAATATCATATGGATAGAATTGGTAGATTCCGGCCGGAACAAAACAATCATCTATATATAAACAAATCTAGTAATCATTCATGTACTTCCGCTACAGTATAATATACAACATGGCGTGTATATGTACTTTCACTTTCTATTCTTGGTTTGGTTTAGAAAATGATTTCGCTAGGATTTCATGAAGTTTTGTGTATTAATTTAATATACAATATGGCGTGTATATGTACTTTCACTTTCATTAAGTTTGGTTTATAAAACGAGTTCGAGCTCCCAGTCTGCTATTCACTTCAGTATGTAAAATTTTACATCTCGGCAATCTATAGTAATACTATTGAGTAGTATCAACATCAAATATATATGGAAAAGGTGGAAAGTATCTGCAACTGTTTTAAAAACCAATTTTACAATAAAAAAATGTGTTAGTATTTTAATTAATAGATGAACTTTAATTATGTAGGTTTCGAAATCCAAGTATTTCACTACATATATATATAAATTAAAATTCATATATACATACTCCACTTTTGGTAAATGTATATGAATTAGTATATGAATTTCAATTTCATTTAGAATGAAGAGGAAGCGTACGTAATTGATTACAAAAAGCTTAACCAGCTCAGAGTTTTTCTTTGCCAAAAAGAGAGAAAAAAATAAGAGGAAAAAATTAGTTGTTTGATCCGTGTCGACTACGGAATAAACAAGAGGAAGAACTGATCTAGACTTTCTATAAACGCCTTGTTCCAAAAGTTTATTTGAACAAAAGTAGAATGAGTAAGACACATAGACACATAGACACTTAGAACAAAAAAAAAAAAAAAAAGACACATAGACACTAAGTATAAATGCACTTCTCTATATGTATATTTATGATATATATATATACCAGCTCTTTTGGGGAGAGAACGCCAATCACAGATGCCATACTCGTTGATGTAAGCGACAAGCTTTTCGTCTTCCTCCGCCGTCCACTCTCCTTTCTTCATCCCGTCGTCGTCGAACCACGTCTTCCTCCCCATTTTTCTCAGGCCAATTAATCCTACAGTCGCCACGTTCGTCATCTCAAGATAAGACAATATTATAATAAGATAAATAGTTTATGCGAAAGCGAGTCTCTATCTCTCCTCTCTGTTCTGGAGAGAGTCAGCAGTGGGAACTGTGGGATGTCTATAAAGCAATACTGCTATAAAGGGATATGCAATTATATATATAACCGTTCCACCTTTGGTTTTATTATATTTCCATCGTCAGATTTTATTTTGAATTCCTCGCCGTTGGATTTAACTTATTTGAAAAGTTGTTTTCAATACCAAATTAGTACCCATATATTGCAAAAAAATTATGTGTACAAAATTAAGTATAATAAACTAGGGGAACAAATAAAACAGTAACTAACGCATTTAGAAATTTAAAATCTAAATCGTTGATTCAAAAAGTTTTTCTGATTATTCCAATTAATGTCTTTGTTTTAATAGAATCTTTTTAGCTATCAACAGACTAAAATCTATTATAAAAATTAAAAATCAATTCAACGATGAAAACCCTTTGACAAAAAAATAATAATTCATCAAAAAAAAAATTCAATTTTGATACGTGAAAATGCAAGTTTTTATATATGCAATTACAATTGATTATATCGTGATAATTCTAGCTATTTGTCTGTCTGTCCTAAAATTGAGAAAAACAGTTTTAAAGAACAACATTTCAACAAAAAAACACACACATACAGAGTTCTCTAGTTTTATTTGCCTAAATAAAAAGATTATCTAATATTATATTTTTTTTTGAAATCCTCAAGGACAGACAAGAAACAAAAGTGCTTAAACTATTAAAGGTTGCTAAAGTCGGATGATCTTGTTACACGCACACAGGTACGAAACACTTTACTGTATAGTAATATGAATGATAATCTTAAGAGCAATAGTGATGGACTAATTTATTTGGAAAAAGATGCAGAAGAGACGAGGAGCATGTGCTAGATAATTTTTGTCTGGCCACGTCGCACAGAAGATGATGCCATGTTCACATCTTTTCTTCTATTCCCCCGCGGCCCCGCCATTCACAATTTCACATCTTTCCTTTTTTTTGCAACCATTTATGGTACTGTTGTATCATACTAGTAGTCTAGAATTTATAGAAAAAAAAAAGAAATACTCTATTGATTGCGAAATACCTTTTTTGTCTCGAATCCTCCTTTGTGAACGTCTTTTTGCTTTTTCTCATGCTTTTCATCTTTTTCCATTCAGGCATTCACACTAATTAGATTAAATAACTTTTTAGAAAAAGTTAATTAGAAGAGAAATAACCATATTTGCAAAATCTTACGATATAGAGCTTGATTTTTCAAAACTAATATTTAATATAATCATATCATCCCAATAAAATGATTTTTTTATATATTCAAAATATTACTATAAAAGAATTTGAAATATATGTCAAAATTTCTCTAGCTAAGCATCATTTATCGTTTTACTTATTACCATCTATTTATATATTTTTTCTCCGTTGTGTATTTCTATAGATTTAGTTTCACAAATAATTTAGGATATTGCAGGAGTTTAGATGTTTAGATAAGGGTTCAATGTGAAAAAAAAAATGAGGATGAACATTATTTTTACAAGTTTAACCCATCAAATTTTATATAAATATAAGAAATTTTCCAAATTCTTGGGAATATTTTTTATAAAGGTTAATGCATACCAAAGACTTGATTGGGTTCACTGGTTCCATTAAGGTTTTTAAATCTTTATGTTTAGTATGGTCTTTATTATATATTATTTATTTCGGCTCACTATTTCTAAAATTCTCAATTTTCTCCACATGATTTAATTTCCTATGGTATATGTTTATTTAGAATAATAAATGTTTTTTGTTAAATAGTTCTATATATTAAATCAGATTTAGTCGGTAAAAAAGTTATTTTGAAGGCTACTGCTATCGACTTATTATAACTTACATAGAAAAGCAAATACTCATCTTTGATAAAAAGAATCCACACAAATCGTTAAATTATAAGAAATCTTAAAAAAAAAGTTAAAATCCTCAAATTAATTTTTCAAGTTACAAAAAAAAAAAAAATCCAACTTGAGGTTAGAGAAATTCTCAGAAATTTCTTCTTGAATTTTTTGAAATTTCTGAGATAGTAAACTGTGTAGGTAGATTTAAAAATATTCACCGGAAAAATAAACAAAACACAGGTTCAAGGATCAACATTTACAAATTTTTAACCCAACAGTGAATTTTAACTATATATTTGAGCAGATCTAAGATAAAAAATGAAAGAATTATAGTTTGTCCGAGAAAAAAACTTAGCACTTGACTATATGCTTAGGACTAGGTCTCGACATTCGGGTTTTTGGGTCGGTTTCGGGTCGGGTCTACTCGGGTTCGGGTCTTTCGGATAGAGGAGTTTAGGACCTGTTTGGGTATTGTAGATTTTCGGTTCGGTTTCGGATCGGGTCGTTTCGGATCCGGGTCGGTTCAGGTCTAAAAATTTAGAACATTCAAAGCAAAGAATTAGGAAGAAAAGAAGACAATCTTTAACTTTATTAGTGTATTTTGGTTTTGGGTCTTCGGGTACCCATCGGTTCTCGGGTTCGGGTCGGGTTCGGGTCGGTTCTATTCGGATTCGGGTCTTTCGGGTAGAGGAGTTTAGGACCCGTACGGGTATTTTACCGGTTCCGGATTTGGTACGGTTCCTTTTTTTCGGATTTGTATCGGGTCGGGTCTTCAGATCCGGGTAAAATACCTAGGCCTACTTAGGACTTGACTAAATTGACTTGAACTTGTTGTGGAAGTTTCCGACAGAGGAGATTGGTGCAAAAGCGCCAGAGGAATGGGAAAGTTTTCGCTGGTGATTGCAAGGCCAACTCGAATGAGTGACTTCCTCATTAAGTAAGCTTATGAAGACGACAAAGTGAGATGCAATGATTAGCTTCAACGGAGAGAGGCTCTGCTTGGAGGAGAAGAAAAGAGCCTGGCAGGAGTATTCTGGAGATGCTCCGCTTTCTCTTAGGCTGTGAATGGTGGTGACGTTGAATCGCACCGCACCCGCACTCAACAATAACAAAAATCTTTACATATATCATGTATCTATATATTTTTATAACTGTAAAAACCGCACCGTCCTAAAACCGCTGGTTCCGCACCGCTCAAAATTCGCTCACCATTCGGAGCCTAGTGGCAGCTGGGATGGCTCGAGACATGTGCCAAAAAAAGAGTTAAGGCTAAGAGCATAATTATTGGGAGTGTAGAGAGAGTTTCTAACAAAAAGTGAAGCATTAAAATAAATTAAAAAGGGTAATGATTATAGAGATAGATTCTAAAACAAGAGGTTTTAGAAACTGTCTCTAAACCCATATGAATTTTTATTGACTGAAAAAAAGAAAACAAAAATTACTAAATAAAAAACTAATTAAATAATATTTCAGAGTTTTTAGTAGGATTCTCCCATTAATCATGCTCTAACACTTTTTATACAATATTTACAATGTTTTATTTAAATTTATTACTAATCATGTTCTCTATTTTTTCTATAGGATTTAGTTTTCTATATTATATATTATTTATGGCAATGAGTAAAAATGGTCTTATCTATTATTCCCTCTGTTTCATATTATTCGATGTCTTAGACTTTAGAGAGTTTTTGATATTTCAAATTATTTGATGTTTTGATATCTTTAACGATTATTAAAAACAATTATATCTTATACTTTATAGTTAGTTGAATTATTTTTAATTTTTTTTTTAATGATACCAAAAATAATTGCACAACTTAATCTTTGCGCTTTTGACCAAAACATCAAATATTATTAATCAGAGGAGCGTGATTATCGGTTTAATCGAATAGTATTTGATTGTTTATATCGTTTGTTGATCTTCGTTTGATATGATGTTATTATTTTAAATTTTTTTAGCTATTTATAGAAATATAAATTTATTTATCTCATAAAAAATCAACAATTTATATTCTTTAAAACTAAATATATTTTAAACTATTTTTACAATTTAAATTTTTTTATCAATATTATTTAATTACATTTAGCTTTACATAATAGTATAATATTTAAATATGTTTTTGGATTTTTTTTGTTCATTTAAAGCGTTTAATTTTCGAAATTTTGGGTACTATAAACCAATTTTTTCTCACTTTTATTATGCGTACGAGTTAACTTACTATTTTCTTTTACATATATACATCCATTATAAATTGTTCACACTGGTCGAGAAACGCGCGTTGATGATCGTTTTCACTTTTGTGACAAACGTTTGGTCTATACTCTGTGACTCTGTCCATGATTTATATTGACATGTGCATTAACGATTCGTTCACGTGCTTAATAATATGATTTGTTTCATTTTGGAATATCTGAGATGAAGTGTCACACTTATGTCAACGTAGAATGTACACCTTCACTGCTGATAATTGTCATGTCATTTATATTTTTTAATCATTTTTATCATGTGAATATATAAGCACGGAGGGAAGCAATTATTTCATGAACGCGTAAGGATATACATCATCAGAAAAATGACCATATTAATTTTTGTTGACAAAGAAAAGAAGACCAGATTAAGTGTTCCCTAGTGTTTGTTTTCTTTCTCTTTTTGTTCGGAGTAAAAATATAGTTTAATCTCACGCGCCCCCAAATCGGTGAATCGAAGGCGAAACCGAAAAACTTTTCAAGCTCCGTTCTCGACGAGTCCGCCCTTTCGGATTCGCCGCCACTCCTCCTCCCAATCTTTAAGGAGAGCTCGCTTCAATTTACCTTCCTCCTCATCGCTTCTCTGACATTGCCATGGCCTCGAGTCTTCCACCGAAGGTTAACCCAGACGCCGGTGCCGCCAATGGAGTCTCCTTCCAGGTGAAGAGCGATGGTTCCGCTGTCTCTAATCGACCTGTGCAGAATCGATTGTCGTCTCAGAAGGTGTCTAAGTACTCGACAGTGGAGATTCCTCCATTCATACCAAAAAAAGCAAGCGTCTCCTCTCCATCTCTTGTCTCGGACCATGCCGGAGCCAAAGAGACAACAAATCAGATTTTCGTAAAGGAAAATCTTAACACTGAAAAGCCGCAAACCTACTCATCCTTATTGGGAGCTTGGAAAAATCCGTTACACAACCTCTCTCCCACTCCACAGCATCACTCTGAGGCGAAGGATAATAACAGCTGTGATTGGCCTGTTCTATCGAACGCCAAGGCTGAAAAAAGGAATGGTGGGCATCCTTCGGTTTTGTTTAAAGATGGGGCACAAGTTTCTTAAAAAATGGATGCTGAGCAATTTACTCTGAATCATTCAAAGGAGTATCCTTGGGCAGCAAAGATGAATCAATCATTGAGGAACCTGCACAGAGTAACTATTCCTGAATACATGGAGGACAGAACACCAAAGGTACGTATTCCAAGCTATGTTCTTCTTGGCGGTTTGGAAAACCAAAAAGAATTTGTGGTCGGCCAGTTCTATAGGTGTTTGGCCCCGACTGGAGGACAAATTCAGGCTGTGGTTACTAGGATTTGGGGTAGAAAGTGTAGGATTTTCACCCGAAAATTAGGAGAGTCTACTTATTTATTCCATATCCCAGATGAATCAACCAGAAATGGGTAATTCAGAGAGGTCGGTGGCATGTTGATGATTGTTTGATGTACGTATCTACATGGTCCCCATCAGATACTATCTCAATACCAGAGATAACTACAGTGCCTGTTTGGTTGACATTACTCAATATTCCTGATCAGCTTTATTCCATTTTGGGTATCAATTGGATTGCTTCAGGCATAGGAGAACCAATAGTGACTGAGAAACCTTGGTTGGACCCAACTCAAATGGGAAAAGCAAAGATTTTAGTCGAGGTAAAACTGGATAAACCCTTCCCTATGAGAGTGGCACTAACTGATAGCAGCGACTCAATCACAATGGTGGATGTGTTGTACTCGTGGCTTCCTTCAGTTTGTAGTGGATGTGGTCAATTCAGCCATAAGGTTACTCGTTGTCTGCTTCTTAATGCACACCCTCCAACAAACTTAAGTTCGACTTCTGGACCCAAGAATATCACCAATTCTGATGATGATATTGCAACCAAAAGTGCAAGGCACCTGTTTTGGTATCTCCTATGAATTTGAAGACACCTACTTCAACCACTCAAGTACCTACGAAGGCCTCACTGAACAAGGTCCCAAACTGCAATAATGTCACTCCACCGTCTGTGGTTGCAGAAGTGACTTTGCCCAGGTCTCTGTCCAGTTTAGCTCTTTCAAATAATAGGTTTGCATCTTTGGATTCTTCGGACGATGATGTTTCAGATGATGACAACAAGCCTCCAGCTATACAAGACATGCCTAATCCTGGCGAATTCATGACCAACAAACGAATTCTTCGGGAAAGGCCGGTAAGAATGTCGGATAAAGCTACGGAGAGGCATTGGCAATCCGGTTATGGTGGCCGTGGTAATCGTGGAAGAGGAAGGAGAGGTGGCCGTGGCTAGTAGTATCATGTATTCATACATGTACCTTATTCGAAGCAGGGGTTTCGAATATTCTATCTTCTTAGTTGTTGTATCTCGATCTTTACATGTTATGTAATCTCTTTAAAATGGCTAAAACGATCCATATGTTATCGTTTCATCAATAAAAATAATTCAATTTTTTTTTAAAAAAAAATTGTCAGTCTTTTCTCAAAAAAAAAAAAAGTAAGTTTGTTACTCGGAGTATTATTTTCACTATACCATACTTACTAGGTTGCATTTGTTTTTTTGACCAAATTATGTTGCATTTGCTTCACTCTATTGTTTCCTATTAGTCGTATTTTTTTTTTTAATCCGTTCAACACAATCGTTCGAACCGCATCATTAGTTTAGAATTTTAATAAACTCCATGTTATTTTTATATTTATGTTTGCACTGACAATAAATACACAGATTTATTCCATAATTTCTCAACAATTACCTGTCTCTTGTTAACAAACTAATAGTACTTATTTTAAGATACATTTATCATATATATATATATATTTTCAAAGTCGGTGAAGATTGGGATTTTTACCTATTTCTTAAAACAATTAAGGATAATTATACTAATTTGTTATAAGTGGTATTTTCAAAATATGAAAACAATGATCATTTTCTGCAGACTATTAATAAAAGTATGATATCATTCTTTGTGAATCCCTTCATAAATTGTAAAAGACTTGAATATTTTGGTCAACTTCTTTTCTTATAAAACTCTTCTTGCTTTATTCTTTTTTCCGTGTTGCGCATCTTTCCTCTTAATCTTTTCCAATTCACATTTAAAAATGGTAACCTTATTTTTTGTTCGCACAGAAGTTTTCTAATTTTTGCTTACATGTAAAACAAAGTAATGGTAATTTATAAATATGGTTTTTATCAACAAATGAAAAAACTAAAAAAATGGTAAAGACTTTTGAAATAATTATAAAAAAATTGACATTATTTTAGTTAAAGTTAGACTTCCTAAAGTTATTTTAGCGAACTTTTTCTGCAAAATATTCATTTATTTATCTGAATAAGTAAACTAAATATGTTTTTTTTCCTAGTTTTCTAGTTTTCTTCAGAAAGTCATATCGTGTCATTTATGCATGCCACTAAATTAAGTAAATAGAAGTCACACTTGTTTCGACAAATCACGTACGCATATTGAGAATCTAAGATACATGATCCCTAGAAGCTCCATCAAGTAATTGTGTGAATCCTAGATATGCGGTTGAAACTGAATAACAAAAAATTATAATGAAAACGCGGGGTTGGTCCAGTGGTAAAGGGATCTCGGCTGAGACTTCCGCCACTCGGTTTCGATTCCCGTTGGAAGGGAACCATATTACAATGCTCCGGGGCTCGGCAAATAAGTGAAACCATCTTTTTAACCACGCGGTGGTGGGCTAGTGGCACTTGAGGGATAACTCCAATACGGTGAACCTGCAGTTCGAACCCCGTTGGCCATCAGAAGATTAAAATCATCGGTATTTCCGGGGTAAAGAGGTAACTATGTTATCTTTTTTCATTTCAAAAAAAAAAACGCGATAAGGTTGATATTGTCGTGAGCCTCTCGGGGCCTTTCATGGACCACACTTGAGAGTAGATTGTCCCATACGGAGAAGCACGATTGGTCAGAGAAATACCATAATTGAATATCGATCCTGAACCAAAAAGTCTATTTTGTTTCGTTCTTTTCTAAAAAACATTATCACTTAAAATCAAATACATCCCAAATTAAATGTCGAAGACAAACAGAGATGGACAATAAACTTGCCCAAAAAAGTTCGAAAAAAATGAAGGTCCCCCCAGAAATTGTGGTCTTTGAACAGATAGATGTGAAAACGTTTATTTTGGTGGACCATCATTTTCTTTTTCTGACATTAAAAAAAATTGATTATGTTGTGTCTATATGTCTACGAGAACATTTGTAATGTAAGTTTTCAACATGGATATCAACATGTAAATTGATACATTTATTTTAAATAGTGAAACTTTTATCCAAAAGCATCTACTTTAAAATAGTTTAAAATAATAAAATACAAAAAATAATATATATAATAAGATATTAATTTCATTATATAATAAAATGTTAAGATATATATATATATATATATATTTGTAAAATAGGTATATCGAGAATCCCAATAGAAGTGCTCTAGTAAATATATATATTCTTATTTTTAAGCAATAGAAAGAGATATTAATTAGTAGAAAAACTCATCTGGATTTTCTTTATCAGTTTGTAATTTTGTATATATTTGGCTTTTGCTATTTACCGTTAGAGTACTTCTATTCACAGATTCTTAAAATATATTTTAAAATTAAAAAGTTAGTAGAGAAAATAAGCATAAGTTTTTGTTTAGAATTTTTTCCATTTTCAAAAATTTAAATTACACTTGTCTTTCGGCTAATGGGTTCAACTACTTTTTAAAAGCTAAAATCAACTATATAATTAAAATATTAACCTCAGAATTTTTGAGATTTTTTTTTTTAATTTTTCAGCGATGACTATAGAATGTATTTTAGGATAATCTTCATTTTCAGTAAAAAATTTCCACGTTGTTGTCTTCTAAACCCTAAAAAATTCATGTCCCAAAACCATGTCATTATCTACTATTCTTTCCGGTTTTGATTAGTTGTCGTTTTAGATATTTTTTTTTGTTTCAAATTAGTTGATATTTTCAAATTTCAATGAAAAATTTAATGATTTATAACTACTTGTATTCCGCAGAATATTATACTATTGGTTAAATTGTATTTAAATATATAAATAATGATCTTTTTGTTTTGAAAAACTAACAAATTAAAAATTTCTTTAATTTGTGTGACAACTAATCAATACCAGATGAAGTATTACCTAATAAAATGGAGGAACTTAGTTTTGTAATGGAGAATATGATTTTGTTCGCGACAAAAATGAGTGAACAGAACAAATCCTGGAGGATATTAAAAAGTAACGCTTTTCGTAAAATATTATCACGATTATTCTATTTTAAACTACAATTTCTTACTTTTGATAGAAAAGAAAACGTAAACAAAACTACGAAATTTCTCCAAAAAATACACAAAGCAACAATGTAAATGTCAAAAAGGCAGAAGATTCCTAAGGCTTGTGATAATATTAGTCAGAATCAGAACCTGAAGACAGAATCTGGACAGCATCTTTAGGTTCGTTATCAGTGATCGAAGCAGGAGCCTCTTCACTCTTTGCATTCCTCCTTCGTTGTTCTCTCTTTCTCTCTTTCTTCTTCTCCTCCGCCTGTAAACAATCATCAGTCTTTCTTTATTAGGTTTATGTCGAAACTGAGGCATAGGTATATGTCAATCGATCGAATCATTTGATCGTTACGTTGTTTTCTGATTGATTCGATGATGATTGCTGATTTGTATGAACAGGTTGTTGCGTTGATCGGCTTCTCGTCCACCAAACACTGCCTGCAGATAACAAAGCTCCTAGAAGCAATGTAGGTCCCATTCTTGGATCTGTTAGGTAATCTTTGATTCTGTTCCATACGCTCAAGAGTTTCTGTGTCGCTTTTACGCTTTTCGGGACTCCTGACCTCATTGGTTCAGCGCTTTCTGGAACAAGTTCGGGAGTTTTTGCTCTCTGCAAGTGAGAGTGAATCAAAAGGAGGAGATGTGATAGAGGAACATGTAAAGAATGTAAAACGGTGTGGTTGCTTACATAGAAAGGTAGGTTTTTGCTGTCACCATCTTCAACCATTTTCGACAGCCACTTTATGATCTACAAAGGAGTTAAACAAGCAATGAAGTCAATACCAGAAACTAATGCATCATCAGAGTTCTAGTACTGTACCTCGGGAGTTTCAGCTGGTCCGTCATAACTAACAACAAGTTGTGCAGCGGGATCAACATCCTCAGCTTCAGATTGCCATACAGTTTTGGGCCACTTACTTGACTTCTCTTTCTCTACATTGGCACTTTCTGTAGCATTTCTATGGTACCGAACGATCAATATCCTAGGGACATCAATTGGCGCCCTCCTAGTTCCACACGTGTCATAGCTGGTCTCCGATTGAACATAGAAGAAACAGTATTTCTGAATGAAAAATCCAGAGGGAGTCAGATGGTGGTAAGTAACAGATCTTAAGATCTCGACTGTGATATCTTAAGACTTCTGATGGATTCAGGAAACAGAACAGATTCAAATGCGAGATAAGGTGTGATAGAGTAGAGTTCCGGGGAGAATACTTACATTCTGGACTTCTCCATCGAGCCACGCAAATGAAAGTCGCTTGGTTTTGTGTGCAGAAGCTGCTGGAGCTATTGCTGGATCTTTGGCAGTCTCTTCTGATTCATCATGATTCAACAGAGCGTCTTGTACCCTGCACATGGTCTACAAGCTTGTAAGATTAATCACATCTCTAATCAGGAAGGAGACGAGAACTTCAAATAAAGCGGACGATTTTGAAATATATTTTACTCACTTCTCTCATCTTATTGAGTTCCACGCTCTGTCTTCCGACAAGGATGGCGCAGTACCACGTCGCTGTATCAAAACCAGCTCGAGAGTATCCCCGTGCATCACAACCAAGTTCCATTGATGTTGTGCTTCTTAGTTGTGGAAGCTCTTTATAGACAAATGATCATAACCAATTAAAACTATTCATATACAAGACTACAAACTGAGAAGAAAGAGAAAACCACATGCAGAACCAAAATATACTGAACATATAACAAGTAGAAGGATTACTTAATTGCTTGTTCTGCTCCAATATCTCCTGGAACCATGTACGGTTGCCAGATCCTGCAACATGGAATATCTTAAACAATTAGTTGCCTAGCCAAGCATCATTAGTTAGGAAATCACTCGGTTCAAGATAGTGAAAGACCATGATAAACAACAGGTTTTAAACCCGGATCCTTCATAATCACCATGGCAGGTGCAGATTCCACCTCCAACCTGTTACAAGAGAGAAATGATGAGATGAGCGGATGGGAGTATGAAAGGGTTGCAACCTAAGCAGATATATTGATAAGAAAATCTTTCACAGAAGCAACAGACACTAGCACGGAGATACAGAGTTAGAAGTGCAGTGACGTACGCATTCCACCAAAAAGATGCATCCTCTTCTCTCCAAAGCACGTAAGATAGGGAGGCAAAGTTCCAGTAATCTTTTGCAGCTTGGCGTACAAAAGGAGTGGCTCGCTCCCCTGTTTGTGAGAATAAAATGACTTTCACCTAGAGTACGCATGGGAAGATCAGAGAAAGGACGAGAAAAGAAAATAGGCTTAGTCTTTAGATGTAACGCAGAAGACTTTCTTTACGTCTGCTTAATGAGTTACATAATACGGAAAACCGCTTGATAAAGGGAAAAAAAAAAATCTAAGGAGAAAGTTAAACAAACCTTATTAGGTGGAACTTTTGAGAGAAATTTGGGTACCTGTATGGAGAAAATTCTTGTAATTATCACCCAAAAAAAACATATTTCTAATTACCTAAGAAAGGTAAGGAAACAGTCCAACTACCCAATTTATGCCACAGTCCAACTATCTAATTTATGCCACAGTCCAAATATGCAATATGCGCCAACATATCACCACAGAACCTTCGCCAAACAAGATTTTGGAAATTTTTGCAACACATGCTGAAAGAATGAAACTGATTAAAACATGTACGCAAAACGGTAACACTTTTACGGACCCTGACACGGAAAAATCTAAAAGACTAAGATTTTATATGGTCTGCAGCTTCGCAGATCAAAGTTTCACAATGGAAGTTCTTAACATGGTTAGTCGACTTAGACCTAGATCCCTCTCCCCAAAACCACTGTCTTTACTGTTGCTCGAGGGTAATAGCAGATGCATCGGTTGGACTACCAGTTCCCAAGGCACTGAAGAAGGTAATACTACCAACTAATTAGGACATTACAATCAGATATGGGCCCTCTAAAGCTTACTTCAACTGCAACCAATTTTTAACTTCGGTAATAACATACCAGTGTTTCTTTTGTGTGATAGAATACTCTAGGCAACTCCAGTACATTGGTTGCAAACCAATCAGTAATTGCGTCTGTTGACAGCTCTCCTTCAAACCTAACAAGTAAAATGAAGCAAGAAATTTCTTTGAATGACTAATCCAGAGAAAATATCACGACCCATATTAGCCATTCCTGTTAAACTAGGGATCAGTTAGTGAGCTACCTGATCAGACAATCTGCAGTTTTGCAATGTGGGGGGAAAGCGACAATTGAAGGAAGGCCTGCATGCATGATATAAGGTTATAACAGGAGAAAAAATCAATACATCTTACAGTAACTCATGAAAGCTCTGGTACGAACCCAAGGCATATACAATCATTACAGCTTTCTGAAATATAAATGACATCCATAATAGAACGAGTGTTAATGCATACAAGGAACTGTATGTTGATGTTGAAAAGATCCCAAACCTACTGGATATATACTGCCATAGAACAAACACATGATTCTGGAACCAGATTAAGCAGTCTACTTTTTACAGTCTTTTGCGTCTCTTCATTTCATTTTTTTGTCTAGGTTCTTGGCAGGATGAGTAAAGTGACAGCTTACCTTTTCTAAAAAATACTTGTCCTGTTGGTTTTTTCTCAGCAAGGTAGGTCACAAGTCGAACATCGCCTAGCTCTACCATCGCATGGTTAGCAACCCCATCCAACAAATCAACTGCAAAAATACAAGAGAGCTGAGCGTAAGAAGATGATTGGTAAAATATATTCCATTCATTGCGAAGCATGTCAACACTATTGGTAGCTATTAATTTAGAGTTCTCTCCTCCTTGCTAAAAGAAATCTGGTTGGCGTATCATTGTTACACCTGTTTTGTACATCATAGACACCATATTCCTTTCCTGAAAACTAACACTGTCTACTGTAGATACTTCAATTCCCTTTCTCATATGCACTGTTCTAGCTCTTCAATCTATGTAATTCGACTGTCTTTAACTAAGGCTGGCAAAACCTTTTCACTTTAAAATTACTACAGAAAGAGAAATCCTACCAATCCTTCTCCAAGACGTAGAGAACTGAGCCGAGCTGTTGCTACCAGAAGAATAAACCTACAGGTATGTCGATATATAACATAAGATGTAGTAGCATTGCAAAAAAAAAAATGCATTAAAATTTTAGTAGACGCCAAAAGGTTAAGATCTTCGAGCTTTAAGATAATGAGAAGCACAAAATGTACCCCCTCACTCTGTAACCTAAAGGCCTTCCAAGAGGATATGGTTACAACATTTACCTATCAACATGTATAAACTTTTTCCTACCTGTATATATCATGCCAAATTTTTTACATTTATTTTTGGGTTGAAATAGCATGCCGATTGCTTGTATCTTTTGTACGAAAGGTTTCAAACGCATGCTAGGTATTCTAGACTCGGTACTCCAGTATCAGTTTATACACACAAATTTACATACCCCTGTTCCTGTGTAAGCAATCTACAAGAGTTTTTACCTGAACGAGCCATGGCTTGGAATCTTGGAACTTGAGCGCAAAGTCTTGGGACGTAATTGTCATAAAACCTTCACGTTCAGGCTCTAAAATAAATAAATAAGAGGAAACATGTTGGGATCCGAGAGATAACGAAGTCAAGAAAGAGAATTGGAAATGTCAAAGAGATCTGTTAGTTAGCTGACCAAAAGAAACAACTTCCAGCAGGGGAAGTTCGATTTTTGCGAAATCTTCCACAGCATATTGTTTTTCGAGCTCATCTATAATATGCTGCAACCATTAAACCACGCAATTGATTTTCGAAAAAAAGAAAAGGTCAGAATTCCTTCTTAACAACAGAAGTGAAGAAACAGAGATAGGAACTTACTACTGATTTGTCTATGCCATACAAGTCATAGTCCCTTTTCCATACTAGATTTGTTAACAGCTCATAGGCGTATTGTATCTGCATAATATTAGTATCACTTATAGTATTAGCAGAAATCTTAAGGTGCAGCAAAAGGCTGAGAGATTTTAGGACAGAAAAAAATCAACCAACCTTGATAAAATCTGCTGGACGAGCATCTCCTGAATCTGAATTCCTGTGACGATCAATTTTTTCTTTAAAAAGTGAAAAGAAAAATGAGGCCAAAAAGTGTGTCTCCATCATACTTTCTACTTAAACCACACAAAGTCTAGTTCTCAAATTCAATTGGGAATACATTCCAATCTTCACATGCGTAGTAGCCAAAGTAAACTAACAGCAAGCTGGGTTGTCTTAGAAACGAGGTCAAAGAGAAGTACTTCCTCTATCATTTAGAAATTAGCATATTGCAATGGTGGTGAGAGAAAAGGAAAGCTAGAATAAGCTTTTATGCTAAGCATTTAGCAATCATATCTCATTGTAATTCTACTTCCACAGTCAAAGAATAAAGGTTGGTTCTGAAAAATCAAGTGCATATTTAAGTTGCTCGCTCATAAGCATATTGTCAGGAGAGAATAATTAAACAAACAGCAACTGATAACTAAGAACTCAAGAGCTCGTCACGACACGCACAATCACAGACACACATACTACTTTCTGGACAGCACTTAAATTGATCGAAGGCACACGGAAAAAAAAAGTATCCCCGGATCGAGAAAGTTACCACTTAGAAGCAATAGTCTCGTACGCCTCTCTCACGTCATCCACTGAACTGAACATCTTTACACCCAAAACTAAGAAGTCACAAGGAAACAAAAATAAAAATCAGACGATAGAACAAGAAGGCAATTGCAGTACAGAACATAGTCGAGAGAGATGGTACCGTCGTAGTGAGAAGTAGGAAAGGAGCGAGGAAGAAGGAAAAGCTGGAAGAACATAGCGAGGACGAAGATGAAAATAGGAGCCGCGTAGGCTCTGAGTACGGAGGGCATCGACGACGACGGAGTTTTGTTCGCCATCGGTTTTTGGCAAACTCCGATCAACGAATCTCTTGACGTCTTGTAATAATTCGTTCGGATTTTTTTCCGCGTTTTAATTAAATAGGAATCGACTCCTTAAGTAAAGCAAGAGTATTATTTTCGTTTAATTGAAATCGCATCTTGATTCAAACCTCAATATTAATATTTGTATCTTTTCAATTTAATCTTATCGGTAAAAAATTAAAAATATATGTTATGACTTAGTTGTGACTGCCCAACTATGAAGAGCAAATAATAATAAAAAATTGCAGTAAAATTGTCCAACCATCTAAATTCCATCTTCTTTTCTCAAATCCGTTTCTGAAAGATAAATCTTTTAAGAGGAAATTTTGTTTCACAAAGATAAATTTTAAAGCATTTTATGCCTGTTTATTAATTATCAATAGTAGTTATACACTTAAAAGAAAAAATTTGTTAAATAATTATTTACTTAAATTTATTGAAAATTGTTAATGACTATGAGGTATTTGTAGTCAAATTTTACTATAAAAAGGCTTTCAGCATTTCAAATGTACTCTTCTTCCCTTCAACAGCTAATCTGCCACATTTCACTCAGATTGTCCGAAGTATAGCGCTGAAGTGACACGAGTTTGCTTTCATTGTACTCAAAACGATAGAAAAATATTAATGGAAATTTTTTTTTGAGAGCTAAAACTTCTCCCAAATAACAAGAGGCAATGAAGCAGAAGGGACAAGTACAGGCAAAAACAAAAAAAATTTGCATTTCCGTTTGTGATTGTTCTTTGTTACCTATACATTTCCTCAAATTTCATCAAGCTGTATATGAATCACTCCTTGGTTATTCCTAGCTCTATGGTTTGGTTTCCGCATGCGTTCTGCGGATATCAAACTTGTCTACAAACTCCAAAGGAGTAAGCGTCTCGTTTCTGATCCTCTTAACCTTGGTGCTCAACAGTCCCCTGTGGCTAAACCCATAGAGCTCGAGCACTTGGTTATCTGCAAAATTAAAAGCCCTCTCCATGCTCTTGAAGCACCTCTCGACTGCGTAATCAGCGTAGCTGCCACACGGTTTGCACCCCACGAAGTGCGTCACAAAAGGCCATCTCTCATCACCCAATCCCGGATGATACTTCTCCATCATCTCTTCATACCTATCAACCAAACCCTCCCAAAACCCGTGCAAATAGTATTGATTCTCAACATAAACCTTCTCCATCCATTTATCCTTCTGCGAAAGCAGGAGATATATCAACGCCGATTGATCATCCGCCTCAAATGCTGGCCGACCTTTCAGATAAGCTGTCAGTATCTTCCCGGCTTCGTCGCGGGTCCGCCCTTTTGGTCCCATTGGAGCCCAAGCATCTAACAAATCCAACGACCACTGACAATTCCTCAACAGGAAAACACCCGTGTTCAACGCAACCCATGACTTTTGGTTGAACAGCAGGTCCGGATAACCGTGTATCACCAGATCATGCTTCTCGTACCGAGACAAGGGGATCTCAAACAGTATGTCAGTGAACAAAGCATCACTATCCATCCACCAAATCCACTCCACTTCTGGATGAGACAGCATTAGTCTCCTAATCATAGGCAATTTCGTCCAATACCCTGAGAGTTCCTCATCCAGATGGGCCATGTTATACACAATCTCTATCCCGTGAAGCCTACAGTAATCAATCTTGTTCTTCACTGATTTCAATAGATAATAGTCTCCAATCGGTTTATCGCAGGGTCCCGGGGGAGACCCGGTAAGAAGCAAGATTCTAGCTTTGCCATTGACAATACTAGGAAACCCAGGGTTCTGATTCAGCCATACCTTGCGTTGACTGTCCCAGTTGGTGATCCTGGGCCCTAGAGTGTACGTCACATTAGGAATAACCTCAGCTTTCGGCGGCTCACCCAAGTCGGTCGGATTCGAATCAGATGGGCTCTCGGCAAGAATCGGCTTGGTTTCCTTAATGAGACTCTGATTGACAGATTCGGCGTTGGAGCTTCCAAGGTTCCCTATACTGATTGTCCCAAGTAGGACGAGGATGGTCACGAAACCGCAGAGAATCATGATCTTCATGTTGATTAAGGTATTCTGGACCTGCCAACCCCGCAAGAAACCACGGCCTCTCCCTCCGACATTCGATACAGCTGTTGTCGGAACTCCTCCACCACTTAACCCATCCTGACCCATTTCACCTGTCTCCTCTCCTTCTCTAGATATCACTCACAGAGAGAGACCTGAAGATGCCACTTAAACTATGCACAGCTAAGTAATAACCATAATCAGTGAAGACTTTCTTTCTACTCACAGGATGTTTGGAACTCGCTCCCTCTCTGAACTAGATGGCTCTGAAATTTCAGGTTTTTGGCAGGATCCCGATGGAAAACTAGTACTAGATGATAAAGATTGACAATCTGAAGAGCCTCCTTTAACAATTAATTAAAGAATATTAAATTAGATAATGCGGAAATGTGGTCGTAATAAATTATATTTGATGCTACAGAAAATGCTCTGCTCGTTCCAATATGCATGCCAACATATAGCATCTTATCATGAAGAAAAAACCAACGCTTAGCATCTTCAACCTATGAATAACCATCCCAGATTGCTTGTGTATTTTGAAGGAGGAGATTTCAAAACAAGAACGAACCGTGCATAAGGGTAAAAAAATCCTGAATTTGACATGACTTTGAAAATCTTGGAGCTTATACGCAGAGTTCTGTAACGTAATTGCCATATAACCTTTTGGCTGAGAAATCTAAAACATATTTGATGTACTAACAAGTTGGATCCAACGGAAATCATAAAACGAATTCAAGAATTAGAATTGGAGATGGTAAAGAGGCAATGTAGTCAACTGACCAGCAGGGGAGGATTTATATTTGCAAAATTCCACAACATATTCTTTATTAATAACATGCTGCAAGCCTGAAAGTTGGAACCAATAAACCAAGCAATTTGTTTTCATATATAAAAAAAAAGAAATGTTTATTCTCTTTCAGTATGCTACAACAATGAACGAAAATGAAGTATAACAACTTACCACTGTCTCCTCAATGACATACAAGTGATCGCCCCTTTTCCATTCTAGATCTGCTAATTAACAACTTATAGGCGTACTGTACATCTGCATAATATTTAGTAGCACTAATGGTATTAGCAGAAAGCTAACACACAACATGAACAAAACAGATTTAGCACACAGAGAATCAACCGACCTTTACCAAATCACATGTACATATATCTCCTGAACCAGAATCCCTGTCATGATCAATTTAAACAAAAAACATTGTTAAAGTTTGACTGCAATGTACTTTCTACTTGAAACACTTTAAAGGCTAATCCTCAACTACAATTGGATATATTCCAATATCTACATGCATAGCCTACCTACATATACTAACAGCATTCTGATTTATCTTAAAAACAAGGTCAAAGAGAAGTTTTTCCTCATAATTCAGTATATTTCAACACCGAGGAGAGAGAGAAGGAAAGCTAGAAGAAACTGTTGATGTCAGCAGTTTAGCAATCAATTGTTCTTCCAAATTTCAAGAATATAAAACTAGCAACATGCTTCGACCTTTCACCCATTGAATTATCATCATAGAAGGTTTCTTCACTAGATTTTGCAGTCATATATGTTCTTCTGGTTTTAATTTCAAGACACCAATGCAAAACCTATATAAGTTAATCGAAGGCAGAATCATGGGAATGAAGTGCTTTAAACCAGAAAATAAGAGAACGTACCCAGATTGAGAAAGTTTCCCACTCGGAAGTGATACTTTCAAACTCGAGAGAGATAGATCGCGTAGGAAATTGTGCAGAAACGAGAGAGAATGTACCGTCGTAGCGAGAAAAGGGGAGATCACGATACAAGCCGCATCGGCTCTGACGCCGGAGATCATCATCGACCACGACGACAGAGTTTCCTTGGCCATCTGATTTAGCACACTCCGATCAAATATTTCTCCTCGGGACATATTTCCGCGTAATCGTAATCTTCATATTTAATTAGTTCATCTGGTTTGAACAAGTTCCGGTTCGGTTTATGTTTCACTTTAAACCGAATTTCAGTTAACCTTCCCGGTTCAAAACCCCAAATTCGAGAGACGGAGAGGACGCGGAAACGATGGGATCCTCTTCCTCCGTTCCGTCAAACTCGGCCTCTTTCTCTAACTCAACCACCGCCTCTCCTCCTCCTCCTCCTCCATCGCCGTCTCGCGTCAACGGAAAATCTAACGGAGAAGAGAGGCCTCGTTTCTTCGATGCGAAGGCGAAGAACAAGTGCTGGGCTAATGCTGACATCGTCCCTGGTCGACACCCCGAGAGGTGGCGTAAAGACGCCGCCGGAAACGTCGTTTGCAAGCGATTCGGAAATTGCAGCGGCTGCCTCTGTTTCGAGTACGATCACATTGTTCCTTACTCCAAAGGTTTGATTTTTCTTAACCTCTCTCACTGACATTTGAATTCACACTGTGAAGTTTATGGATTCAACAATTGTAAAACTTTTTAAGTATTGATTGGTGGGTTATGTGTGTAGGTGGAGAGTCGACGGCGGAAAATTGTCAGATTCTCCAGACTAGAGTGAACAGATTAAAATCAGCTCAAGAAAATGTGGATGCAACCACACTCAAGGGATATTCATGTGGCCTGCGTTTCACGGGTATGCTTACATGTGAATCATAGTTTTGTTCCCTTGTTTTTCTTTTCTTTTTAAGTGTACATTGAGTTAAGTAGGAGATGTTATCAATTGGTAAGATGGGGCAAAGCTTGAATGTGATTATGAAGGGTAACTTCCATTAGTCTGTTCAACTAGATACCTTAAAGTGTTGTGTTGAATAGCATTTTCGTTAGAACTTATGTCAATCTCGTACATGTGGGAGCTGCTTTTGCTTTAGATTTTCTTTCTTCTTTATCCGGTTGGTTTTATCATATCAAGAACTGCACTTGAGCTACTTGGAATCTTCTTTAGAGTTTACCCGCCAGAGCAGTGCCGTGAATTGTTCTATGAGTGAAGCAAAGTGTAAAATGCTCTTGAGAAATGGGAAAGACTCAAAAAGATTAGAGATATGCTGGCATGTTTCCTGTTCATACACTTGCAGTGATCATACACTAGACAAGTAGGCTCACGTGTGTCGATTATCTGCCTATTTGCTTTCACTTTCTTCAAAAAAATTCCTTCATATGTAAACATACAGACAAGGAGCTTGATGTCATCGAAATGGCGGTTTATGGAGACGTGTTACGACCTGGAAAAGAATGTCGATGCAAAACCGTTGCCGAGCTGCTTGGTCAGCACAAGTCCAAGGATGGTAAAGCCGCTTGCGAGTTACCATCATAAGAAAGCAATCAACCATGGCCTTGTAAAGCTTTAATTCAACTCTTATGCTCAAACTTTACAAACTAGATTTTGGATCCATCTAGAATCTTTTACTCATTCATTCGGAAACCTTTCGTTTGTGAAAGTAGTGATGATTATACGCAATTTCTCCTTTGTATTTTGATGTAGGTTTACTTTGGAACTAGTTTTCAGCTTGTAATAAATAATCCCCAACTTTAAGTCAACAAGTTCATTGGAACCCAACTTTAAGTCAACAAATTCATTGGAAAATTGGAGTGGTGATGATTCTACACAATATCTCCTTTAAATTTTTATAGTGAAATAGGAACTGATATTCAGCTTATACTAATACCTAACTTCAATCAACAAATTGATAGTTAGTATGTCGACAACCTAATTTCACTATTGTATAGTCGAGAGATAATAATGGTGACTGTTACAATATAATTTATGGTTGGTCATGGAGACATGAAATATCAAAAAACGGGAAAGGTGCGCAATTATGTGAGCTAGTATTAAAGAAACATGTCTGCCGAAAAGCTAAAGTCAACACAATTTGCCTTTTACTTTTTGTTTTTCTTACTCACTTTATTTAAGTGTTTATTTAAAGATGATTACTACTACTAGTACTATATATGTTTTCCTCCCATATTTTAATTGTGAGTTTTTGGGTGAAAAACATAGGAGAATTCAAATTTCAACCAGAAAGATTTCATTAATCAGTATACCTACACAAAAAAATTCAAAATTTTAGTTGTTGTGGTGGATTCGAATTTCGGCTTTGAACAATAAATGCTGCTCCCACATACACGTATAAAATACATTTAATTTATCTTTGAAGTGTTTCAAATGCATAGGCTGATTGATTATTTTGTTATATAGAGAGTCACATGAGCCAACAATAGTTGAAACATTGAATGAGAAATAAGTACATTGATTACCGAAGCTCAAATCCCGAGGAGTTATTTTACTTCTAAAAATGAGTAGTCGTATATAAATCTCAATACGCATTTTAAGAATACGCATTAAACAAAAAGGATTCTTGATCGATCTTAAATAATACATGACCTTCTCGACTAATACACTACATGTAGTACAAATACACAATAAGACTAATAACAAATACTACAAAACGTGTTACCGCGTATTTATCAAGTAGACACATGACAAGTGCGATTAGTGCTGGGAAGCGGGTCGGATCCGCCCCACCTGACCCGCCCCGCCGCGGGTCAAAGTCAAATTTTGTTATCTAAAAATTACCCGCTAAACCCGCAAATTATGATTTAGATAACCGCACCCGCCCCGCAATATTTGGCGGTTACCCGCGGTTACCCGCCAACTCGCCAAATTTATTTAAAAAAAACAATTAACTCTCAAAATATTTAGAGTACGATGCATAATTTGAAGTTCCAACAAATAACAATCACAGAAACAACAGACAATTAAGTTTAAGTTCCAACAAACACCAAACAATCACAATGTCCAAACAGAAATCAAAGTTAAAAACAAATTACAATGAGGTTTTCCTTTTTCTTCTTCTTGTCATTTGGAGTTTCTTCCTTCACCTAATTGGCAAGGACAATAGATAATAAGAAAATGACTCTAATGAACTTAAACGATAAGAAAATGAAGGCTGTAGACTCTAGTTAATAATTCAAGCATAAGAAAATGACTATTACTTACAGTTTACATCGTTGATGCAAATGATTCTACCGAAGGCAAAGTTTCAGCTTCATCAATGGCTTCAGCAACTTCTGACTCTGTCCAATAATGCAATGCAATTAATAATACTATAACTGTGCAACTTAAAATGAAATAAGAAAAATTTGGTGATTTACCATTGTCGTATGGTTCAAAACCTCTAAGCCAATTACGAGCACATATCAAGGCTTGCACATTTCGTGGGAGTAGAGAACTTCGATACTTGTTTAAAATTCGTGACCCAATGCTAAAAGAGGACTCGGATGCTACCGTTGTTATAGGAACGCTTAGGAGATCTGCAGCCATAGTAGCCAACACCCCAAAGCGATGAGAATTGTCTTTCCAATAAGACAACACATCTAAATTTGCATTGATCATCATGTCCACTGGTGGTTCTTCCAAATACAGATCCAATGCAGATTTTCCACTAGCAGTCACATTTTTCTTACGGAACCTGTGAAAATCATAAATCAAAGCAAACAAATATGCAATGTGTAAGAACAAAATATACTAACTCACTAATAAAACTAAATATATAATAAGACACTTACCTCATATAGAGAGTTTTGAGATGATTCGCCACCCACTGATTCTTCTATGTCTTGTCCAACTGAGGGAGTGGTTTCAACTTCTGGCTTACAATAGTCTTTGAAAAGAAACTTCAGTTTTTCTTCCACATGATCGATCTTCTCTTGACAAGTACTCTCATCCAGATTTGAGAAACAATACTCTAGTAGTGATAACTTAAACCTAGGATCAAGAACTGCTGCCATTGTAAGAATCTCACTGTACTCATGCCAATACTTATCAAATTTAGCTTTCATACCCTTAACCATCTCCACAATAACATCTTCTTCACTATTCTCATGGGTTTTCAGCCAAAGCTCGATTTTGTACACTTGCATAAAGTAGAGGTTGGAGGTCGGATAAGTTGATCCAGAAATCAGGTTGGTTATCTCATCAAACGGTTGCAAGAGCTCACAGATTTGAATCCCCAAATTCCACTCTGTTCCCGTGGGTAGAAGCAGGTAGCTTGGATCAATGCCTTGATAACTATCAAATGCATAACGGTATTTGATAGCTCTATCAAGCATTTTAAAAGTTGAGTTCCAACGGGTTGGTACATCTAATATCAAACCCGCTTTATGATCAATCCCATCAGATTCCACACAACTAGTAAACAATTTACGACGAGCCTCTGAAGCTTGAACGTATTTGATACTACTTCTGATTTTTCCTAAAGCATCACCCATCACCTTTAACCCTTCTTGAACAATCAAATTTAGAATTCGAGCAGAGCATCTTACATGGAAGAACTCTCCACCACATACTAAATCGTTTTGTATCACAAGCTGCCTCTTCAAAATGTTTTGCATGTTATCATTATTACTAGCGTTATCTAGAGTCAATGAAAACACCTTCTTATCTATCCCCCACTCTCTCCACACCTCTACAATCTTCATAGCAAGATCCATTCCACTATGTGGAGGAGGCATAGCACAGAAAGACAGAATCTTATTCCTCAATTTCCAATGCCTATCTACGTAATACGCAGTCAAACAGATATATCCTTCTACAGTAATAGCAGTCCAAAGATCAGATGTGAAAGAGATTCTACCAGGGATTTCAGAAAATTCTAACTTCAGCTTTGACTTCTCACGCTCATAAAACTTGTAGACGTCGCTTGCAGCTGTCTTTCTAGTTATAAACTTCACATCAACATTCAGATACGAAAAGAGCAACCTAACTCTATCATATTCAACAAAGGAGAAAGGGAGATCATGTTCAATGATGCACTTTGCTACCATGTCACGGAAAACAGTCTGATCAACCTTTCTAGCTTGTAACTTTCCATGTCCAGTAACTAACATATCACCTACATCTCCAGTTCTAGGTGTTCCGGTGCATACTAGTGAATGCCGATTATAGTTCGATGTACCTTGCTTGTGGGATTCATAAGCATAATCTTTTGTGCAGTGATTGCATTTGGCTCTTAACTGTGAGACCCCATCAACAACTTTGGTGACGACACTGAAGTTCTCCCACGCAGGAGAGCTTTTCTTCCTCTTTCCCTGATTTCCCACAGAATCATCCGTAACTGAATGAGGTAGACTTGACCCTTCACTACCAAAACTTGGGTTCCTTGGGATCTTTCCACCATCGGCTTGATTTTCCTTTTCCATTTTCAGAATCTGTCAAAAAAAACCTAACATATAAGAAGCAGACAAGTTTACAGCGTTAACTAGTTTTGAACAAAATAGAAGAACAAATATTTGAACAGACACAAGGCGCAAAGAGAGAGAGAAAGAGTCAGCGAGTAAACAACAAGGCGAGTAAAAAAAAATCAGCGAGTAAACAACAATAACAAAAGAGAAGAACAAAGCTTTGAACAAATCTACAAGTTTATTACGATTTAACACAGCAACAAGGCGCAAAGAGAGAGAAAGATACTTTTCTTATATCATTGTTTTTTTTTTGCAATTTTAATTTTCTAATTTGAACACAATTTCTCATCTTTGATTCAAAAGAGAAAGAGAGAGAGACACATAAACATATACCTGTGGTGAATGAGAACAGCGAGAGAGAGACAGAGCCTGAGAACCGAAGAGAGAAAGAGAGATAGTCGATGGATTCAGCTCAAGTCACTCAACCACCAAACCGATTTGCAGAAAAAGAATGAAAAAGAGAGAGAGTGAGTGAGGTGGCTGCGAAGTGTTTGAAAGAGAGTGAGAGACTAAAAGTGAAGAAACGTAATTTAGGTTTGGTAATTTCTAAACAACACACATTTTAACTTTAAAAACAACACACAGTTTTACACCAAAACATGAAAACAACACACTATAAATTAAAAACTACACAACATTACATATTATTTGCGGGCACCCGCTAACCCGCTTATCCAAATCTCCAAACCCGCACCCGCAAAATAAAAAGAAACTACAATCCGCACCCTTCCCGCTTTTTTGTTAATTTTAAATGGTTTACCCGCATCCGCCCCGCGACGTAACCCGCGGGTCAAAACCCGCGGATTTTGAACCAAATTTCCAGCACTAAGTGCGATGTTATATGTATCCATACTATACGTTTTAAAAATACGAAAACAATTGGGAAACAAGTCAACAACGACCCACCACCATTTTTGGCCGTATTAGCTCAATCTCACACTGCGCACTAGTCAAATTAGTTCCATTGCCATTATAATAAGACTAATTGGTCATGCACCGTTCCTAGAAATATCAAATTTTAACAATGTAATAAAACCAAATAATGTGTAAAAATAGAGTATTTTAGTCACTTGCAATTAGAACAAAAAAAAGAAGCAAAAACATAAAGAAAAAGTGATTTTGTAGTATTAAGAAAAATTGGGATAATATTATTTACGAAAACCTAAAAAGTGGTAACGCAAGAAAAAAGAAAAAGAGCAAATACATAAACGGAAAATAACAAAGAGTGATCGATCAACTCATCATCAGTCATCATCATTGTCGATCAAAACAATCTTCCCGTGGATGTCGCCTAAATATTTTCTCTATTTTAATTTTTAATTTTCTTAAAATTTAAATAAAAGGACCGTCGTCTTCCGCAATTCACGCCAAAAATGTAAAAAAAAAAAAAAAACAAAGGTGAAAAAAGGCAGAGAAAAACATTCTCTTTTCTCTCTGTATATACTTACTATAGTAGGTAACTAAGTAACTATATAAACAACAATGAAACTGCAATAGTTTCACTCACTGCTTTTTTCTGGAGATTCAATCCAATACCGGATCCGGCAACGTCACGGTTCAGTTGTTAACCGGCGCCGGTAAAAAAAGAGGCGGAGGAGAGAGAGATAGTCCGGTGTACATGTGGTGACGTGGAGGAGCGAAATTCTTTGGGATGGGTTGTGTCAGCTCGAAGCAGACCGTCTCTGTAACGCCAGCGATCGATCACTCGGGAGTGTTCAGGGACAATGCTTGTTCCGGCTCCGGTCGAATTGTGGTCGATGAACCTTCTCCGGCGGTCGAGAAGAAGCTCCTCTCGTGGAGGAGCAAGAGCGGCAAGAAGAGTAGCAGCAAGAAGAGCGCGAGTGAGTTAGGGAGCGAGTCCGGTCGAGCGAGTTCGAATTGCAGGAGTGACTCGTTGAGTTTCCGGCTCGGCAACCTGAGCAAGTACTTGGAAGCTGAGCAGGTCGCCGCAGGTTGGCCTGCGTGGCTGAGCAACGTCGCCGGCGAAGCTATTCATGGTTGGGTCCCGTTTCGATCCGACGCTTTTGAAAAGCTAGAAAAGGTTAATACTTTCATATGTTATGAGTACATTTGAATGTCGTTGCACTTCAGAGGAAATTATTTGATTTTTTTTTTATGGGAATTTTGAAGATTGGACAAGGGACTTACAGTAGCGTGTTCCGTGCACGAGAGACTGAAACAGGGAGGATAGTGGCTTTGAAGAAGGTTAGGTTCGACAATTTTGAGCAAGAGAGTGTTAGATTCATGGCAAGAGAGATTTTGATACTCAGGAGACTCGATCATCCCAACATTATCAAACTACAAGGTTTGGTTACATCAAAGCTATCTTGCAACATACATCTCGTGTTCGAGTATATGGAGCATGATCTCACTGGTCTTCTTTCTAGCCCTGACATCAACTTCACAACTGCACAGGTCCGTCTGTCATCACATTCTTGTACTGAGAGATTTTGTCTGGATACTTTTGTCAAGTACTAAAAAATAACTGTTGCTTTGGTCTTGCAGATTAAGTGTTATATGAATCAATTGTTGTCAGGACTTGATCACTGTCACGCACGAGGCGTGATGCATCGGGACATCAAGGGTTCGAATCTTCTGGTGAATAATGAAGGAGTACTAAAGGTTGCTGATTTTGGGCTAGCAAACTTTTGCAATGCTTCTGGGAATAAGCAACCTCTTACAAGTCGAGTCGTGACTCTATGGTACCGTCCGCCTGAACTTTTGCTTGGGGCAACAGAATATGGAGCATCTGTTGATTTGTGGAGCGTTGGTTGTGTTTTTGCTGAACTTCTTCTCGGGAAACCGGTTCTGCAGGGAAGAACTGAGGTAGAACCACTTGTATAAATGTACATTCCATGTAGCTTCAAAGTGTGCTCTGTTTTTCCTGGGGGAGAATCTAACTCAAAGTGTGCTTTTTCTTTGAATCTATGCTATAGGTCGAACAGTTGCACAAGATATTCAAACTATGTGGATCTCCACCTGCAGATTACTGGAAAAAGTCCAAACTTCCTCATGCAATGCTTTTCAAACCACAGCAACATTATGATGGTTGTCTCCGAGAAACCTTGAAAGATCTATCCGACGCTGACATCACTCTTATAGAAACTCTTCTTTCTGTAGAGCCCCACAAACGTGGGACTGCGTCTACTGCCCTTGTTTCCCAGGTATAACCATTTTATCTTCCAACCACTATGACAGCATCAAGTTTGAAGAAAGACGTCGTTTTCTTGTCTTGTCACATCTTTTCAAAAGACTTTACCTTTTTCTTTTCCAGTATTTCACTTCAAAGCCTTTTGCTTGTGATCCCTCAAGCTTGCCTGTATATTCGCCTAGCAAAGAGATTGATGCAAAGCATCGGGAAGACGCAACAAGGTGAGAGTTCCATACATTACCATCCTCGTGTGCTATATCTTTGATCAGAAGAAATATATAGCAGAGTAGCACAGTATACTCTTATAGCCTACAGGAATCTTAGCACCATCATTTCCTTTGGTCTTAATTCTCGAGTGTCAGGTCCTGGAAGCATTATTCATTCATTATCCTCATATATTATTTTGGAAATTCCAGGAAAAAAATCAGCGGGAGTGGGAGACGTGGTACAGAAACGAGGAAGCCAACACGAAAGCCTCCTGCATTTGCCAAATTGCCACCAGCTATCTGCGTGCAGGATGTACGACGCCCTTCCCAGACTTTTCCGAAACGTAATGGTCATTCAGTGCATAATTCGATTGATAGCGACGCCAGTTTATATGGGAAGCTGCAAAACCCATCTGAACATGAAAAGGAAGAAGCTTCTCATGTGAAGAACGCATCACAAGGAGATGTACCTTTCTCAGGGCCTTTGCAAGTCTCTGTATCAAGTGGTTTTGCATGGGCAAAGCGACGAAAAGATGACATATGTGTTAGATCACACAATAGATCTCTCTCAAGAGGTCACATTCCTAACCTGCTGGGACCTTCTCCTGCTTTCAGTGAGATCTCTGACGTTGAGTCTAAGAAGAAAGAGAATGAAAAGGAAGAGAAACATGGGGCAAGGACAGATTCCCAAGACCGTGAGGCATATGAGATGTTGAAGATTTCAATGCTGAAAAAGTGGAGACAGCTTGAACGTCCGGATTCTTTTGATGCTTCGGATGAGTATCATTCGCAGGAACTATCATTGGCACTTTATCAGAGAGAAGAGAAGGCGGCAAAAATGGGTCACTTGGTACGTCAGTAGATCATAGAAGCTAGCAATAGCATCCCGTTATTTTTTTCTCATAGTATCCAAATTTCTTGTTGATATAGTAGAGACCAAGTATACTTAGGTTTGCACGTCTCTACCCGAGAAAGTTAAGACCTCGGCTTCAGCTTCCTATTCCAACCTCAACTTAAATATAATCCAAAGCTATGATTTCTGAAATTTCTGATGCACTTGTTAATTTGAGCTATCTTGTTAAATGTTGATGGCAATTATCTTAGGTAATCTATTGATTTCAAAGCTTGATATTAATGTGTGACATCATGAAAATGAGTAGAAAGAAATCCAGATTGCTATTTGACTGATTGGAGGCAGCTTTATTGCTTAAAGTTCTTTTGTCTCTTTCCCACGTTTTATATTCACCCAAAAACCTGAGAAGAAAAAAGTGGAACAAGCATGATTTGCTTGTCTTCTTTTAGAACATGTTGGAAAACATACTCAATTATGCTAATGAGCTAAGACCTTGACAGGGTTACGAAGACAATGATGAAAAAATCGAATTCTCAGGCCCCTTGTTGTCTCAGTCCTATGGAGTTGATGAGCTTTTGGAACGCCAAGAACGCCAGATTCGCCAGTTAGTTCGAAAATCTTGGTTCCAGAAAGGTAAAACATGATGCTACAAAGTAAGAAATGCACATTATGCTCTTTGATCTACTGTGCTATAGCACGCAATAATCGCCTAGATATTGTTGTTTCAGTTTCATCCCTTGTGTTTTTTTACTTTATATTATGATTTTTTACAAGTGTTTGGATTTTTGAATTTCAGGTAAGAAACAAGGGAAATGACTCTGTATAGATTTTGTCTGTGTCATGAAAAGCTTCCCAAGTGGATCCAGAAGAGCTCTCCAAGAACTCAGAAGGCTATATACATTTCGATGCTCTGAGAAACACAATGATACTAAGATCTTCAGCTGATGGTCAAGCAAATATGGAGAAAGCCAGGAAGGATTTTTTTTTTCTTTTTTTTTGCTAAATGTTATTTATAGCTTAAATCTTCTTTAATATGTTAAATTTTGAGTATATAATACAGCGGAATTTATGATTTCCAAGCATAATGTATAAAGTCAGCGCAGTGTCATAGCATATTTCTATACATTTACATAAACATTTAAATATATAGAAAATCCAGTTAACAGAACTGGATATCTGTTACAGGATTTAATATTTTCTGATTTATTCCAAAGTTGGGACCCTTTCGTTTCACGACGGTGCTGTTTGGTTGTTATGGTACGTACTTTAATGATGTCTCGTGACGATGGTGTTATGTGAGGCCATGTTGGATTATGATTGTGTCTTTACGATGTGACGTTGTATTTATCTATTGGGATCTGTACAACATGACAGTTTGGTTTAAGATAAAATCGTCACCTTCTCCCGTAACCTTTTAGAATACCCAACTCAACAAATTGTATCCGCATAGTATATTACTATATCATTTTCAAGAATCTTCATTCTTTCTGCAGTTGCATCATGGACAATATGAAAATTTGGTTACAATACACTTGCAAAGAAAATCTACAACAATGGCTTGACCAAGGATGATATTGATCCTACAAGGATCTATTATCTTATGTATTCCTTTAATAAAATCATCTTTTATTGTCAACTTTCTTATGAACAAATCCCAAGTTTTATCTCTTGCTTGTAATCGGGTATATGGTGCCGGTTCATTGCATTCTGCATCCTCGTTCTACTGATCGAAGATATATCAACCCGCGCCTAATTCTCTGCAACAAAAAAAAAGTTTCAATGATCAAAAGAAATGGACCGATAAGATCTCATATCAAGCAATCTAGACTAGTCTTTATTCAAGTACCTCTCCAGTATCTTGAAGCCGAAGTAGTTCCAATCTTTCTGAAGGTCTCCTATCTGTCAATGTCGCAAGCTGACGCCAAAAAAAAGAGGCATTGAGTGACAATTTAACACAAGTATATATGGCAAGAGTTGGGTCCATCTTTAGAGCGTTTCGAAAAATTGAACAGCATTACCCAGAAACTGAAGCGCTCGGGATCTTGAGGTGTAGGTATCATAGATTCAACAATAAGAAGTGTTTCAAATCTTCTTCTGTCTGCGTAAAGAAGAAGAAGGGAAAGACTGTATCACGTCTGAAATACTAAGACTAAGAGTATACAAGAGGCAACAACTATCAATCAATTACTGTCATCAAACAGGAACTGGTAATTATTAGAGTATGAGATAGGGATTCAATTGCAACGCAAATATTCAATGCTATGCTCATAAAAAAAAATCAAAAACGACAATGGTTGGTAAAGAGATAATCTAGTAAGTTTTTTGGACGGTTCAAAAACTAAAAGGCAGGAAGAATGGAACTTTTTTCTATTGAGCTTGAGCACAAACAGGAAAAGATATAGATAACCAGATTGGACCCAAATAGCACTTGAGTTACTGATTATTTCGTGTTTTTAAAAATCTAGGTTGAAAATATCAGATCACATTACTTGTTCACTTTCCATTCGCAGCTTAATATAATAGTTGCTTACCTCCTTGTCTAGCTGCTTCCTTTGCCCTCTCTAGCCATGACCGAGCAAATGATGCTGCACTAGTCGTCAGTGCTTGCAGCTGTAAGACGTCACAAAGAAATGTGAGGAAAAAAGGAGAAAGGAAATTCGCAAAGGCAGAGAAGTGCTGAAATGGCATAGCACAAGAGATATAATACTGTTGAGAGATTCGGTAATCATACATCTGTTTTCTCTTGGTCGGTTTGTGGTGGTATATCTGTCACCCATTCAACCTCTGCAACACGATACCTGAAAAACAATACAGATATTAAGGAGCTAAGCATTTGTGTTTTAATATGAATAAGATGATGTTACATGTATCAAACAAAGTTCAACAGCCATATTTTCATGAGGATCCATTACTTGATCTTCACACATGTTGTAAAATAATGGAATATGCGATGTAGGAACATGTATATATCACATTCTAACACGAATACAGAACTATGTTAAGATAATAAAAGAAATAATAATAATAGAGGAACAATAGGATCTGGACACGATCAGAACACTACGACACAGCTTACCCATCTTGATCCCAAGCTTTTACAATGCGACACCTTCTATGGCTTTCCAGCTGAAAAAAGCAGATACTAAGTTGGTCATTTGACAACTTACACATGAAACAAAGCGACAAGATCGGTAATAATATTCACCTCCAGGACAAAGCGTCCATCCGGTAGTGGATCACACCTGTGTAATTCCAAAACATTAGCAGACTCTGTGTGAGTATTCCCAATATAAAATCGGCTGCAGAACATTAAGAATTATCAGAAAGAAAGAAGCAACAGACTCTGTGATTTCGACTTCGCAAGCAACATCCACTGGTGAACCTGTCGCAGAATCAAGAGCTACCTATGAACATCAGAATGGGAAAGCTTACTAGTCAGAAACGTTTTATGAATGTATAGTGAAGAAAAAGCGACAAGAAAAAGGACACAACACTCACCATTCCCATCCGATGATTTCCCTCCATTATCCTTCTAACCTGTTTCAGTTAACACATGTTAAGCAAAGTACACTAGCAAGGAGACTAAAAGAGATTCAGAACGAAGTTTTCTGAATGCAAACAGCAATACTGCTTCAAGCTAGAGTGACCGTATAAGGTTCCATCTATTCGCTGCTTATGTAGAGACCCCTTTATCTTGTCTGGATTTGACTTTCTTAGGTTATTTTTTTCCCTAAAATGAGTGTTCATCTGTTTTTATGAAGACTTTACAGCAACTTTTACGTTCTAAGATCATTTAAGAATTTTGTGAAAGCGAGCCAGACACGAAATTTTATACTAAATGAGCGTCCAGTCGCCGCAAAGAGTTCTAAAATGTACAGAACCGTAAAAGGAAATGAAAGAACTCACCATTAGTCGATATCTTGGTTCGAATATGTGAAGAGACAACTTCTGACAGGGGATGATCACATCCATGACAAAAAGAGGCATACTTTCATTGCCTAAGTGGACCAGAGTGTCTTGCTCTGATTTCCTTTCAGCATACTCCTCTGGAAAGTTTTTTTGTATGATGTTATTCAATGTCACACTGCCAAGACATAATTGTTTCAGTTTAAGAATTTTTTAGCATAAGCGTCCAATTTATTATTACATTATAAGAAAAACAGACAGTGCCAATACCTGACAGCGCATGTTCTTGGAGTCATAAAGATGACAGTTCGGCATAGTGGACATTTGTTGCCTATATTCCACAGCTTTAATAAGCAACACAATAGTAAAAGAAGAAATTTTGAGGAGTTAAACAAACAAACAACCATATAAACCCACCACGATCCATCGACTGAAAGAGGCATGATCGGCAGAATGTATGCCCACATGGAGTTGTAGCAGGTTCATACAGCAATTTCAGGCAGACAGTGCAATCAAAGTCATCAGACCGCTCAGCCTTTCCATGGGTCTTTCTCATCGAAGTAGGCATAACCTTCTCCAATTCCTGAAGATTGGATCGGAGAGGATCGCTTCATGCAATCAGAGACAAAATTTAAAAACTACACATTCTATTAGGCATCAAGACAGAATCAGAAATGGTACAATAAACTACCGTACCTAAAGGGATCTATCTGTAGACCTGAGAGGATAGTGTCACGTGCAATCTCATATCGTTCTAGCTGCAGAATGATAAGAAAAACAAAAATTGACAAATGTGAAATGAAGCAGACTGAGAAACTCTTGATAGTACCTTGAATTAAAGACAGGCGAGAAAGAATTGTTGACTAAAACAAAATGAACCTAAGAATAACTTGGCACATACCAACATGAGGGCACAAGCCTTAGTGGTGTATGACTTTACAGAACTGCTCTGAAGATTCATTAGCCTATCAGCATCCTTAAGAGCAAGCTGTAGGAAATATCAGTTTTTCGAGAGTGAGTCAGAGTAGATGAATCTTGCAACTGCTAGTAACAGGTTAAGCAAGTAGAATACATACTTCCCCAAGCATCGACATATCAAAACCGTTCAGAGGTGTAAATTCAGAAACTGATGCAGATCTCTGCTTCAAATATTGGCCGAATCTATAAAAAAAACAAAAGGTTGAGAGATGGAGTGAGATAACAATATGGCAACACGGATAATACTTATGAACCGAGTAAAAGGGAGAAAAAAATTAGTTACACAATCCAATGAAGATGGCAACTCCATTGGAAGTAAAAAAGATGGCAAACGTTAAATGAAACCTTACCTTATATAAGCAGCACTTCTATTGCTTAGAACAATAGGGTCAAGAGGCTTAATAGAATATGCTTTTGAATAGTTGCTAATCGCCTGGAAGAAAAAAGATATGTTACGGGCAAGAACATATTTGAGAGTCTCATTTGGAGTTTCAGCATCAAAGCTTTAAACTTGGATGAATTTGCAGAATATTCTATTGGAAAACAGGTTGATAAGCGGTTTTCACATATGTATCATATGACTAGTGCTACGATCAGTATAAATGTTCACCTAGAAACTATTCCAGAAGAAAAATACACCAAGAAGCTACAAGATATCTCAGTAGAGACCAAATCAGTTTGCTATTTAACTGATGTAACATATACTCTTTCGTTTCAGGCGATTCCTAATAAAGCAGCAAGACCAAGAAAAAAACTCAAAAGAGATTCATTCACCTCTTCAAAGCGAGATTCTTTGAATGCTTGGTTTCCCTTCTCTACAAGTTGAAAAACCTGGTTGTGTATGTCCAAAGGCAATGAATTGTCAGCTTCACTGACCTGGAAAATAAAGTACAAAACTTTCAGATTCATGGATTAACACGAGCCTCGATTAGAACATGCATTGTTCAGAAAATTGCTAATCGCATTCCCGAAGATAAAGAAGGAGCCAATCAAGTAATCATAATCACTCACCAGACCGTAGTTTTCGACTTCCTCCAAACCGAACAAAGTGAATGCCGGAAGAGAGTCTTCGTTCGACATCGAGCTAGATCAATCCAGGCAGAAGAAAAAAAAATGAAAATTTGGGGCAAAGAGAAGAAGAGTTTGAAGGGAAGAAGCAACAGAGGGAGTATCGTGTACTCTTGTGCGTCCTTCGTTTGCAACCACGGACTAGGATCCTCCTACGTGTTTATACTCTCTCCAAGCTTCTTCACCTTTTCTTCTCTCTCTCTCTCTCTATATCTCGCTAAGCTATATCTTCTTCCTGATTATTATTGGGTCGCGAAAACAATTCGAGGGTATCAAGAATTCTCCAGTATGCCCAATAACTCACAATGAATACTTATTTCATGTGGTTACTACTGGTTTTACTGAGATTGAGTCGAACCAATTGTATTAGCTAAACAAGCTTTTTATAGTCAAAACTCAAACAAACTATTTGTAAAAAAAAAAAATGTCAAACTCATTTTTCCGGAAGCTAAATATAATTATGGAAAATTGTTATTAAAAACTGAAATTTTTGTATTTCATCATATAGTATTTAAATTGATTTTACTTAAAATATATTTTTATGAGTTAATTAGTTGTATTATTTTGTGGGTACTAGCAAAAAGTAACCAGTTGGCTGAAGTTACATAAAACACCAAATTCAAGTATAGAATAATCTCGTCATTAATTTTTGAAATTGAATAACAAGTACAAAAATTAAGACATGATCAATAAATCTCTGAACTCTCATGAATTTAGGAATTGGTTGATGAAGTCTGAAAGTTCTTTGTAGTCTTCTCTTTATTTTTTACTAATAAAAGATGTATTTTGCGTCTTAACTATTATGAAATTAAAATTTATAAACCAACTTGTAAAATTATTTGAATATTTTATAATAAAAACCATTACAATAAATCTAAACTTAAGTAAGCATAAAATGGGATTTAAAAAAGATTTTTAAAATTCTGTTTGTGCAGAAGTTTTTTTTTTAAGTTATGTTTATTTATTTCTTATGTTCCGTTTTGGCTATGTAGAAATGCATTTCCTAAGAATTCGTGCTGAGGCTTGGTTTTTGTACATTTCTAATTGTAATCGTTCAAATAATATATATCAATCAAGATGAGGAAAAAAACAAATATGTTTCTGTTTGACCAAAAAACAGGAGAATGTTTGTGTAGTCCACAAACTCGTTAAACTCCGAGTTAAATGCTGGCCAGTCATTTAGCCAATCCAAAAAATCTACAATCTTCTGAACAAAAGATAGCATTCATCCTTTTTTGCTAATTTCTCTTGCCTCGATTCAAGGAGGTAGTGTCTCAATCTTGAACCATCCTAAATTGTTCTGTTCAGTTTATGCTTCTGTGAAGCCACAGGATCAGCCCTATACCACGAAGGCAACGTTGTTCCTTGGGTAGTTAGCCAAAAATAACCCAAAAGATGAGTTTGTTTTCACTTTAACTTAAAAGATGATTTTGTTTGCAAAAGTATACCCCAGGGCTAAGGAAATTACCATTTCGCACTCAATGACCAAACAAAAAATCGAGTGGCTTTTTACGGTTCAATCCCTGCGAAGTCTGCAGACTTCTATAGGAGTCTACTTTGCAGACTCCTATAGAAGTCTGCAGGTTAATTATACCTTTAATTTAAATTATAAAAATAACGAAAAATAATATGATTATAGCTATTTGTATACATAATGAAGACACAAATAATTATGACTCATTAAAATTAAAATTTCACAAAACAGATTAAAACTAAACAAAAAATATATAAAACATGTAATCATTCTTATGTTTTAAGATGCAGACTTCTATAGAGGTCTGCATTTTAATTATATCTTAAATTTAAATTATAAAAATTTTAAAAAATAATTTGGTTATACCTATTTCTATAGATAATGAAGATAAAACAAAATATAATGCATGAAAATTAAAATTTCATCAAATTGATTAAAACAAAACAGAGAAAGATAAAATAGGCAATTCTTCTAATAGATGAGGGTTTAGAGTTTGGGGTTTTGAGTTGTTTGCTATAGGTTTTAGGGAAAGAATTCCAAACATCTAGGGCTAGATTTTGAGTTTATTATTTTTTGAGTTTTCAATGTTTAATTTTCACATCAGTGCTAATCTATAAGTATACTAAACGGTTTTGGTGTTAGATTGAAGAATTTATTTAGAGATTTGACAAATTATTGGAAAGCATTCGAATTAAGGATAATGTAGCGCAGACTTCCATGGAAGTCTGTAACAATATGCAGACTTCCATGGAAGTCTGTTTGTGTTTAGTGGCTAGAGACTACCGTAGAAGTCTGCGTCTAAACCGGTATTTTAACCCTAACCGGAACCTTTAACCCACTATGTAAAGGACATTTACCCCTGGCCGACAACAAAACCCTAATTTGGTTAAAAAAAAAGTTATCTCCTTCTTTCCACCACCGCCGGATCTCTTCGCCGGAGCTCTTCTCCTCTACCTCAGGTATGTCATCGTGTGTTTCTCATCCATGTTTATTTCGCCTTCTTCATCACTTTCTCATTTGTTTTTTTCTCTTTGTAGATTTTACTACAGTGGAGTCCATCTCTTTCCGAACTGTAAACTAGATCTATGATTTTCTTAGCTTTTGATATTTTATTTTAAAATATAAAATCGTTTTATTTTTTGGCTTATTATTTTTTTTTTCTAAACAGAATGGGACGTTGTTTTAGCTACAGTCAACCGTCAAGTAGCTCCATTCCATATGCAGTTTCCTATGGAATTCCTAGTGACGGAGAAGTGAGTTCACGTCCCGCTCGCTGTGCTGGAGGTCGTGGAATTCCTGACCGATGTTATTGTGGGTTGGTTCCAGTTATTCAAAAATCCAATACGGTCATGAATCCGGGTAGACGTTTTTTCGGTTGCCGAAACGGTCAGGTAAGATAAATTTTAGTTGTGCTGTTTGAATGGTATAAGGGCTTGATTATGAGACCGAAATTTGTGTATAGGATGGTGGCTACCATGTATTCAAGTGGTGCAATGAGGCTATGATGGAGTCGCTTAAAGACCTGAAGGTGCTTGTGGAGGCTGAGATAACTCAAGTGAAGGAGGTATTGGAGACGATGAATGCTAACAAAGCGAAGATGGAGACCGAGATCCTTCATCTGAAGGAGGCAATTCCAGACAAGCTTCTTTGCACACTTCCTGAGATCAAGAATGTGTTAGTTGGTGTTTTAATCCTTATATGTGGGATTATTTTATTTTTTTTTCTTGAATTCCATCTTAAGACATCTCTAATTATGTAATTTTAAGACATAAAATCGGTGAACCTTTCATTTTTTAGTATTTGAAAGGGTCTGTTTAATATGTAATTGTCGGATTAGTTGTTCTATCAATTTTATTTCTCAACATATAAAATCGGAAAGCGTATAAGCATTGGAATTCAGACTAGAAAAGAAGTCTGAAAATTCAGACTTCTTTTGTAGTCTGAAACTTCAGACTTCTTTTGTAGTCTGAATTCCAATTACAGAATTAATCATTTGTTGAGAATTTCCCCCCAATAATTTTAAATTTCCCACAAAAATTTTGAATTTCCCCCCAATAATTTTAAATTTCCCACCAAATTTTTGAATTTCCCACCAACCAAATTTTTTAAAAATTTCAAATTTCAGAATTCTAAACTCAATTTCCTACCAATTTTTAAAGTTTTTAAAAAATTTGTAATTTGAAATTTTGTAATTTTTCTAATTTCCCTCCATAATTATCTTCAAAATTTTAAATTTGTCCCAAATAATTTTGAATTTCCCACTAAAATTTTTAAAAATTTCAAATTTCCCACTAATATCTTCAGACTCCTCTAGAAGTCTCCAATAGAAATTTCAGATTCCTTTAGAAGTCTGAAATATAATTTTGGTAAGAAAAAAAAACCGGAAAATGTTATACTGTAAAACTTTTATTTGAGACTTCTATAAAAGTCTGAAATAGAAGTTTTTACCCTAGGTATAAAACAGGTTGTTCTTCTACCTATTCATTTACTAAGAAACCAAAACGGCGCAAACCCTAGTTCTCTCCAGAGGTGATTTCCGGAACCATCCGCCGCCGTCTTCTTTTCTCACGGATTTCAGAATCCCGAGCACGGATTCGCTGTCTTCGTCACCGCCATCGTCTCCCTTTGATTGGTAATTTCTCTTCTCCTTGGTTCTCTTCTTCTTCCGTATTTCTCCTTATCCTTCTTCCTCTTCTCATTCTCCTTCTTCATCCATCCTTCTTCCTCTTCTCATTCTCATTCTCCTTCTTCATCCATCCTTTTTCCTCTTCTCATTCTCCTTCTTCCTCGTCGCTTCGTCTCCCTCGGTCTGATTTTCTTCTCCCTCTGGCTCACTTGTTTACTTTGCAAAACTAGGTTCCTTCGCCGCCGCATCGAAGTCCATTGACCGTTCGTCGCCGACATCGTCTCCGCTTGGTCGGTTTGTCTTAAAATTGATCCTTGATTCTTCGGTTACCATACTAGGTTGCATTTGTTAGGTTATCGGACTTGGCTGGTTTAGATTCGGGAAGATTCAATCAGAAATTTATGCATTTATCGGGTTATCTTAAGGTTTGGTAGGTTATCGGTTATCATACGGATTAGATTCTGTCTCAGACTTCTTTGGCAGTCTTCTGTCTCAGACTTCTTTGGCAGTCTTCTGTCTCAGACTTCTTTGGCAGTCTTCTGTCTGAAGTACATAGAGTGCCACGCTCTGGGATGCTATCCATTCCCTGACGCCTTATGTGATGCTAAAGTGAAGGAGATGAGAAACAAGCTTGCGGTTGATGTTTTTCATGAGACGCCTGCCCGTGGCAAAGACCGCACTTATCAGTATGAATCGCTGGACCTCTATGACGAACGTGCATGAGGTCCAACTATTCATATCATTTTGTATCCTCGCACATGTATGAACTTGCATGTTTTTTGGATTGTAAGAAACTCATATGGCGGGTTGTAGTATTCGGATAGGAGTGCTTGTATTTTGGATTGTAAAATGTAGACTTCTCTGGGAGTCTGTGAATACAGAGTAGACTTCTCTAGCAGTCTGATAAATGTTGCAATGAAAAATGTCCAAAACCATGACTTAATGAAAGTAGCACAAACATGACTTAATGAAAGTAGCACAAACATGACTTAATGAAAGTAGCACAAACATGACTTAATGAAAGTAGCACAAACATGACTTACTGAAAGTAGCACAAACATGACTTAATGAAAGTAGCACAAACATGACTTACTGAAAGTAATTCAAACAGAATTCTTGCAGTTTTGTCGACTGTGGCCTGTTTCCTTGCACTTTGAGCAACTGTATTGCTTTGGTATCTTCCTCGGCCCTGCTCCTCTCTTCATTGCAATTTCAAGCCAAGTTTGCCACCTTGACTTCTTCTTTCTCCCTGGTTTTGTTTTCACCTCAGGAGGGAAACAACGTACCTTCTCCGGAGCTTGTTGGTGATCATTTTTGGGGTAGATACTCGCCGCGTATGCTGAGTACAAATAGTCTTTTGCGTATGACGGGCAGACAATCGTTGAGATATGCATCCGAGACTGTATTGCAGCTGCAATAGCATGTGAGCAAGGTATCTTCTCAGTCTGAAACACACCACATTCACAGGTGCGGTTTTCCAAATCAACCACATAATTGCGTGATCCTTCCTTCACGCAGGCTCGCCAACCATCAATGGGTTCCACTTGCATCGTAACTCCAAGATGTTCACGTACTGCCAGCAAGTATTCAACTCCTCTACTATGTGATGTTGTGAGACTCAAGGCATCTTCTTGCCTTTTACAATACCATCTTCCAAGCTTCTCTCGTATAAACTCCAAAAGGAATAGAACAGGAAAACCTCGTGCTACCTTAAGTGCGGCATTGATAGATTCTGCGCAGTTGCTTGTCTTTACGTTGTATCGTTCTCCGGGGAAATGAACTCGTGACCATAAAGCCACGTCCGCCTCCTCTAAGTACCTAGCAACTTCTGGATGTGCTTGACGTAGCTGATCCATGTATCGGTTAAAATCGGAAAGCGTATAAGCATAAGCGGCTGCTTTCACCAAGTACATTAATGGTCCTGCTCTGAATCGCTGGACAATGTTACACTGCAGATGATAGTAACATATCCCACGTGTTGCCCAAGGAAAAACCGTCTCAATTCCCTTCTTAATAGAACTTAACCTATCGGAAACTATCACCAACGGAAATTCGTCTGAAACACATAGTTTCAGCTTGCTGAAAAACCATTCCCACGATGCATCATTCTCAGAGTCAACAACGCCAAAAGCCAAAGGGAATATCTGAAAATTTCCATCTTGTGCTGCTGCCACTAGCAAAACGCCTCCGTACTTTCCGGTTAAATGGCATCCATCGACAACAATCACTCGTCTGAGATACCTAAAACCAGCTATTGAAGCTCCAAAAGATATGAATAGATACTTAAATCTATTTTGCTCATCCATTTCAAGAGCAGTGACAGTCCCAGGGTTGGATTGTTTGATTAGATGCAAGTAAGCTGGAAGATTATCATACCCATCTTCAGGGGTCCCACGAACAAGTTGTTGGGCATATAGTAACGCTCTGTATGAAGTGGTATAATCAAGTGTAAGACCAAATACTGCCTTCATTGATTTCATGACATGGTTAGGCGTCATTCCATCAATTATTCCCACACGGTCAAGAAATAGCCTACCAACATACTTGGAAGAACAATGTCGACGATGAACCATTCTGTCCGCCATGGAACATGTGTGATCTTTGGAGTAGATAGTAACCCAAAAGATGTTTGGCACGTTCTTCACACTTGCTCTAAGCCTCCAAACACATCCATTGACCCGACATACAGCGTAAAACAATTGCCGGGTAGACTTCCTGACTTTGTATGCGAATTTTGACTTCACCGCTATCAGTCTCAACTCTGAAATCAGCTCATCCTTGCTACCAAATCCCTTGTTCAGTTCTATGCCTTCAGTAAAGAAAGGCGCCAATCCACCCTCGGCTTGTAAGCGAATACTGTCTACATCATCATCATCCTCATCTTTCACTTTCCCATACTTGCTGTAATCATCGTCATCCGGATGAATTTCCTGATCTAACAATCCCCCTTCGTCCAGACGTACCTTGAATGCTTCATCTTCCTCATCATCTTCATCAAATTCTCCACCAAGCTCATGATCATCATCCTCATCATCTCCGTCATCTTTTGTCTTCCCAGCATCCACCTCCAATCCACCCGAGACACATAAACGAAGAACATGTGATTTAGCCAACTCAACTAAGGACTGAACTTGTCTATCATTTGTTACGCGCATATGAGGTGTGGCTGGACCCATTTCCTTCAGCATTGAATCTGGTAATTGGTAACTGAGCTCCACCAATGTATAGTTGTCCAGCTTATAATCTTCACAGACCATCTGCTGGAGTTCATCAAGTTTACAACCATCACGCAAAAAGAAAAATCTTCCTCCTTCATCATTATCAACCACAAATTCTCGTGACAAGCCTTCCTTCACCCACTTTCCATAATAAACAGGTACTTGCGACATGCCTACAAAAAGGTATACATAACACATTAGCAATCGAAAATTATAGAGTTTTTGGGACTTACAAGGAAAAATTCAAAATCAGCTCAATGTCTAATTAGGTCTCAAAGAAGGATGATTAATTTTTCAGACTACCAAAGAAGTCTACTCTGATTTTTCAGAGTAGACTTCTTTGGCAGTCTGCGGAAATGAACTAAATGCCTAATCAACCAAGAAAATTGATTATGCCATAGTTATATGATATAAACATATCAAACTTATTAAGAAGCAGAAACAATGACTAAAAGACGTGCTTAACGGAAAAAATCAAAAAAACACTTCATAAATTTACTTTAAACGCATTTTTAAGAAAACATAAAATTTCAGACTGCCTAAGAAGTCTACTCTGAAAAATCAGAGTAGACTTCTTCGACAGTCTGAAATGCAGACTTCTCCGAAAATTGAGAAGTCTGGGCACGTGCCGCAGACTTCCATAGAAGTCTGCGGGGGGTTATTTTTGCAATTGAGAAAATCGTTGACTTTTAAAGTAGACTTCTCTGGCAGTCTGCGAAAAAAATAGGTTATTTTTGCAATTGACTAAAAGTCAACGTTTTAAGAGCAGACTTCTCTGGCAGTCTGAAAATTTCAGCAGACTTCTCCCAAAGTCTGTAGCTAGACGACAAAAAATGACAAAAAACGGCGCCGACTTTTCAGACTACCAGGGAAGTCTGCGAAGGTCAGTTTTGCAATTGACCAAAGTCAAATTTGCAACGCAGACTTCTCTGGCAGTCTGGGAAAGAAGTCTGTGGAATAAGCGTTGACCAAAATTTGCCCCAAGAATACGCAGACTTCCAGGGAAGTCTGCGGAAGTTTCAGACTGCCATAGAAGTCTGCGTAAAATATTGCAGACTTCCAGAGAAGTCTGCGTAAATTCTCCAGACTGCCAGGGAAGTCTCCGTATAATTGGACTTTCGGGCTCTGTTTGGACATTTTATTCAATTGCAAAACTAACCTCTGCAGATCTCCGCAGACTTCTTTGGCAGTCTACTTTGAAAAAGTCAACGATTGGGTAGACTTCCAGGGAAGTCTGAGAATGTACAGACTTCCAGAGACGTCTGCTATAAAAGGTTGACTTTTAGTCAATTGCAAAAGTAACCTACTTTTTTTTCAGACTCCATGAGAAGTCTGCGAGATTTTTTTTTTGTTTTCAAAGAAAATTCTGCAGACATCTCTGGAAGTCTGCGGCACGGAACCCGAAATTCGGTCAATTGCAAAACTAACCCATGCGTTGACTAGGAGACTTCCAGAGAAGTCTGAATTACTTTCAGACTTCTATAGCAGTCTGCATTCGCGAAAAAGCTGCAACTTTTGAAAAAATCAAGAAAAATTTACCTAGTTGAGGTTTGAGCACGAATTTAGCTTCGTTTCACGCCCAGATCTTCGAGTTAGCCTGATATCGACGAAAGCCACCCGTTTTGGGTGGCCGGAATGGCGAAGATTAAAATCTTATATTTGGGAAACGAAAATTAGAGAGCTTTTGGTATCGAAATGGAAAGGAAATGAAAGAAAATGAAGTTTTGAGTAAGAGAATGAGCATTTACATCGACGAAATAGGTGGATTTGAGCATTAAGTGTCACAATTTTGGTTGTTCATGGTGGTTGAGAAAATTGAAGAAGATGGCATTTTCGTAAATAAGTGTGTTCACAAAGGATGGTTTGGTATTTGTTTATGATGAAAACAAAAAAAACTTAAATAAATATAATGGCAGTTTCGTGAATAACTTGAAATCATGAGGAGAAAGAGAGAAAATTTGTGGCAAAGTATAGAGAGAGAAAAGGGGGGTACACTTTTGCAATTGACCAAATTGTTTAGGTCATTTTCGAAACCATCTCTTGTTCCTTAACTCGCATATATTCATAATTTGATTCTTTAGTATAGGATGTGAGCTATTTCTTTTGATTCACTCTGCTTAAAAATATAATCTGAGTTCAGACTTCAGATGAATTTAAATAATATAAAAAAAATTCTATAAGAGCATGTCCATCAGTGAACTTTTTTGGAGTTAATTTTTTTTTTTAAATTGTCAAAAAAAGAAATCGATCAATCACGTATCGACACGTGTCGAATCCGAAGAGAGAGACTCTAAAATTAGAATTTTTAGAGATGAGTTCATTACTGTTCATATGACCCACAAATACTTTATTAATTTTTTTCTAATGAACATCATCCTATGAACCTCTAATCGAGTTGTTCTAAGATTCTAGCTTTATTCAATAAAGAATTTTATCAATTTATTAAATTATAGTGTGTTATCTGATTTATTAATTTCTTAGTTTTATTAAATGTTAGTTTTATTAATGTTATGTGGTATTTAATATTTATGGTCAATATAATTTCAGAAGTATTTAGTAAAAAATAACAATGAATATGTAAAAAAAACAAAAATCAAGTTTTAGTTTTCAAGATATCTTGAAGTATTTGGCTAGAATTCATTAGACCATCATCAACGCAGAATCTTGTACCTGTATCTTAGTGTAAATAACAATTAAAATAAATCAAAAATAGGTGATAAGTCAAAAACCGATTCCTAAAGAAGATATTTAAGAATCGGCTTTTAGAAGACACGTGTCAAGACAGATAGCTCCTCCTCCTTTGATTTTTTTTTTTTTTTTTTTGTTCATTCGATTTCTCCGACGACGGGAGACGAGCTAGTCCATGGCCACTTCTCAACTCTGGAAATAAACCCTCACTGTTTTCATCTTGTCCATGGCCACTTCCAAAGCTAATTAATTGGGTAAGCGAAAGCCGGAAGATGATGTGGAGATCGGAACGATTCTGAAGAAACCTAAGGAAGTATCTGAGGAGAAGGAGACAACGAAAGAGCATATCGAAGTAAGGGTGGACTTGTTGGAGACAGAGTCTGAGGCTAATTTAATCTCAGCGAAGGACACAGAGGCCCATGATCTCGAGCGAAGTATCAAGAGTGCAAGCTAGCGTTTTTGCAATTTATATCCGATCATGATCTCTTTGTAGAAATGCCTCGCAGAGGCCCATCAAACAGGTACTCAAACAGGTACTCTCCCCTAGAAACATCATCACTTGTTTATTCACTTTGGCATTTTCAATTTGGGTTTACTCGGGGATGGGTATGTCACTTTGGTTTCATCATCATCACTTGTAGATCTCTGGTCTATCTTTGAATCCTAAATTGTTTTTCTTTTTCAAGTTCTCTGACATTTGCTACGGAAAAGTGGATTCTTTTGAGCTCAATGGTTTTAGCAGTTAACTTAGAGTTTTTTCTTGATGGAAAAGCTGATACATTGTTTTTGCCATTTGAAAGTTTCCTACTTTGCTTATTGAAGTTGAGAATTGTGTAGAGTTTCTAGCTTTGCAAGCATCTTATAAGGGATACGTATGATATTCCTTTGCAGACATTCGATCAAGTCAAGTTTCATGCAATATTTATAATCCCGACGAGGAATCACAGAGAACTAACTATTCTAAAGAAGCATTAACTCAGCTCTTAAGTCTAGTCGAGAGCAAGTTTCAGGCAAGGTGATTGCTCAATGGTTTTTTTTTTTTTTTTTCTTTTTCCTATTCTTGAGTGCTCTAATTCATTATAGTTATGGCTATATCATAAGATGCAGAACTTACTTGACTTGTGCTAATCCGTAAGCTTATCTCATCCCATGGCAGAAACTCCATTTTTGATAAATTGTTCAAGTTGATGTCAAGGCTGGACTTAATGGCAAGTTTTCTTGCACAATTGGCTCCTTTGACTCTTTTCTTGATCAGCTGCACTGTGATCTAACCTTTTAATTTGTCGTCTATGTAGGTGGACTTCTCCGAGTTTACCAGCTTTTATGATTTTGTTTTCTTTATGTGCCGTGAGAATGGACGGAAGAGTATAAGCAAGAGATTTTTGTTCTTTTCAATAATTATTTTGGTTACTCTCCTCAAAGATATGTCGCATTAAGCCAATAGAGATATAATATGAAAACTCTATTAAATATTGTGCAGCTGTAGGTAGAGCTATTACCGCATGGAAACTGGTTTTGGTTGGGAGATTTAGGTTACTTAACGGCTGGTGTGACTTTATTGAGGTACTTTTATTTTTCTTGCAATTCATAAGTCTAACATCGGCAGTGCAATCAACCACTTCAAACTATCTCTGATCAAGTGAAACAGAGTATTGTGGACGTCTTAGCTGAAGTAAGATTGTTCCGGTCGGAGCTTGAGATAAAGGAACAAAAATTAGAAGTTTGCTAAAGAATATCGACGTGGTAAACTGAATATATTATATGATGAACACTTAAGTTTCTATTACTATTTTGGTTTACATGTTTCGAACATTTTATTCTTGGAAATAAACAGGGGAGATCAAGAAATCAACAAGCTTAAAGTATGAAGTGAAGATCAAGAAATGGAACATGGACTTGTGTCCAGACTTTGTGTTTTGTTTGTATTGTATCTGGCACTTGTTCAACTGTCATAAGAAAAAAAGTTAAGAACCCATCAAATGATTCTACCATTGAAGGACAGAAAACAAAAGTATTTTAACAAGAATTCTTAACAAAACTTTAGTAATTTAATATTACATAAGATCTCCTATTGGGTTTCCCCATTGAGGATGCTCTTAGTCTCAGTGAAAACTTCAAAATCTGTCATTTTGAAATTGGTTTGATTTTTTTTCAGATTTTTTTCTTTTCAGATTTAATAATTGAAGGACCAATGACCAAGCAGGGTTTTTCTTACTGTCTTGTCTTTTCAAAGCAAAGCACGCGTGTGGGAAAAACGGTGAATGGACGACTAAGAGAACGTGTCAGGTTGGTCGTTCTTCTTCTTGTTCTGCAAACCATTTCGTAAACACATTGATTCAGTGGAGAATAATGATTTTAGTTTCCCATGGAACCCTTTTAGCTGCTCCGAGATCATAGGATGCTAAATCGTAACTCTTTTTCTCTTAAATCAAATTCTGCAGATTGTAGTATGTGAGAGGGATTACACTTGGATAAAAGAGATGAACATCTACTACAATTTCTCATTTTTCCTACATAATTTCACTTGGTCAAACCTAATTTGGCTTGAGCTACAAGTAAACTATTGTCACAATGAAGTTTATATAGGGCTTGTGTATCCCAAGCTGATAGCTTAAAAGTAATCAATTGTCACATTTTGTTCGGAGGAGTCGTTGGAATCGGACTATATGTTATCTTAAACAGAAACAAAGGGGGTGATTGGTTGGGCTGTAGCACTAATCTACAATCTTAAATTTTATCTACAGCTTATAGATTACCAATCTGACTGTATATTGATTTTTAAAGCTACAGCAAAAAATCTGTAAAAATGGCTGTAAGTACCTTATTTACTAAAGCAATATTTTTAAAGTTGTATAAAAAAATAAGGCTGTATCCATTTTTTCCTTTTTCTTGCTCTTTTTCATTTAATTTTTAAACCTACAGCAGATACTGCTACAACAAATATAACTACAGACAAAATTTTACAGCAAACAATCTACAACTACAGTCCAACCAATCATCCACGAAGTCTCTTAAGATTATTTGATCTGGTAGTCTATGTGATTGAAAAAATGAAGTTGTAATAAAAGGTCTTTGATTAGCTGCTTCTTGACTGCCACTATCTTGAATTGGTAAAGGTCGAAGTCAAACCAGTATCCAAACACATCCCTTAAATCAGATGGAAGGAGTCAACAACACTCAAGAGGAAGTCTCATGGTACAAAGGGAGGAAGATGGGTTACATCTACTATTCTATAACAAAGAATAATGGAACCCATTACCGATGCATTTGGGGAAATGTCACTTCGAACAAGTGCATGGTAACATTTTCGTTCAGTATAGCACACATTTTTTTTGCTTTTGCTATAATGTTTTTTTTTTTACAAGGCTCTTACTTCCCAATTGCTTATTTTGGGTTCCAGGTCAGGACGTTATTAGCCACCGTGACTTTGTTATTGGACATTGAAAGTACACTTTCTTCTTGTTAAAATATTTGGTATAGTGGGATAATCATTGGATCTTGGTCTTAAGAAATAAGAAGCCTCATAAAAAATGAATCTTTTGATACTCTATCCAGTTCAAAGTTGTGAGCATGTTTCTATAGAATCGTTGATTGATGGTTACTGTTATAACTTGGAATCAGAAAAATCCAATTGGTACGAAGGGAATGGTGATCCACCGCTCGATGTAGTAATCATCCAACGGCAATATAAGATTTGGGTAGTTGTCACCATAAATATTAGTTGACATATATACGTAAAAAAAAAAACATTAATTTTTGGAGCTATGGAACTAAATAATGCAAGGCTATTTTAAAAATAAAATAAAAATAAAAGATCCATTTTGTAGTTAGTCGTATTTCATTTCCCATTTTCCCAGTGATATGTGTATATATACTGTACTTGGGAGTAGAGAGAGAGAGTGTGTGATAACTAATAAGACATCATTGTTCTGCAGGATCTAAGCAAAAAGCTCTCTTTTTTCACTCTCTTCAATGAATTGCCTCTCTTTCTCTCTCTTTATTCACAGCTCTTGTTAGCTTCAAAACCTTCTCCAGTCTCTTCCATCCTCTCTCTCTCGCTCTCTATCAGAGCAACAAGCTGCATCCAACTCCGGTGCTTAGCTCTGGTGCAACGCCATGGCTGTTGCTGTTCTTGCTCTGATTTTGTTGGCTATGGTTGGTCACTCAAGTAAGACAATCTTCTCTGTTCAAATCCTGCAAAGTTGAAATAAAATAACTCTTCTCCCTGTCTCAAATCACATGGATCCTTCTTTTGGTGGGAGGAAGATTATTTTTCTTTTTATTACCTTTGCTTCCTTTCACCAACTCTGTTTTAGTACACAACAAAGCCTCAAATTTCTTAGCTTTTCATAGCCTGAATGAAAATTTCTAAAGAGAATGACCCTTTCTTGCTTTGCTCATACCTTTTTTCATAAAAAGGTGTTGCCTTTTTTATATGTGGAGTACCACAACCTTGTTCCTTCTTGAATTACACATTTAGGTTTCATTTCACACATAGTCGGTGAATGAGAGTTGATGAAAAGTGAAAAACATTGTTCCCTCTTAAATTACGCATTTGGGTTTCATTTCACACATAAGCGGTGAATGAGAGTCGAGAATTATGTATGTAGGTGGGACGTGGTGTGTATGCAGAGAAGGATTAAGCGAAGCAATGCTGCAGAAGACACTGGACTACGCATGTGGCGCAGGAGCTGATTGTGGACCTATTCACCAGAACGGAGCTTGTTTTAACCCTAACACCGTCAAGGCTCACTGCTCCTACGCCGTCAACAGCTTCTTTCAGAAGAAAGGTCAGTCTAACGGAACTTGCGACTTCGCCGGCACAGCCACCGTCTCAGCCTCTGATCCCAGTGAGTCTCTCTCCCACCAACCTCTACATTCATTCATTATACTAAGTCCAAAACAATGTGTTGCAACCATCTTTCAAAGTAGTCTATTTAATTCTGAGTAAAGAATGGAACCCAACTTGAAAAGCAAATCAGAGAGGATAGTATATATCGAATCTAAAATTTCACATGTTTCAATGTGAATGATGTTGAGATACAAACTATCAATTATCTTAATATATACTATTATAATAACACCTCAAGATTCTTTACACAGATTATAGAAGACATATTTAATTAGTAACGGTTGTCTCTTGTACCATTGTTGTGGTCTTATGATATAGGCTACACTTCTTGTCCTTTTCCTGCAAGTTCCAGGTACACGCACCTTTCTTTCTCCACCACTTATGTTTTGAAACAAGAATTGGAGGATCTTGGCTTAATAGTAGACTTTTACTTGTTTGTAATTTCTCACAAATTTGAGATTGTGTTTTGTTTTCTTGTTCTGTGTCCATTTGATGCAGTGGTAGTGGGACCACGACACCAGTGACGACAACACCTTCGACAAGAGTCCCTACGACAACTAATACAAGACCCTACACTGTCACACCTTCAACAGGAGGAGGTTTGGGAATTCCATCTGGAACCGGCGGTTTTAACCCAGATTACACAGATCCATCCTCTGGATTCAAACTCCATAACCCGAGACCCACTTTAGTTTTAGTCTTCTTCTTCACCTTCTACGTGTTGAGCTAGTAAACAACAAAACAACAACGAAGTCGGAATTGTGGATCATGTGAGTGTGTGGGTCTCTCTCTCACTAGTCACTACTGTAATGATGGAATCTTTTTAAGGACAGAGACTTGTTTTGTTCAATCTCTGTCTAGTTTTCCCAGCTGTTTTCCACTTGACTCTGAACAAAAATTGTACATTTTTGATGTTAAGTAAGGAGACGGCAATATTTTAAGGTTTTCTTTCACCGGAAATTATATACTTTGCCGGAAAAAAAATACAAATCTTACGTAGTTTTTTTTTTTTTTTTTGGTGACGCATCGCCATTTCTGTTGCAGAGAGATAGATCTGACTGTTTGAGTTTCCCGAAATCTTTCTCGATTTGGGTTTTACGACTTTGTTTTTTTTATTTTAAATTCTTTTACCTGAATCAACGAGTCTCGATATCGCCGCCGATTGACCGGCGACAATTAAAGTGTAACAAGGAATCTCTTTAATAAAACAGAGGAGGGATAATAATGTCATTTGACGGTTTAATCTTAAATAAACAAAGGGTACAATTGTCATTTTGGCGGTTCCACCAACCCAACAGCACACTCTTCTCAGTGACTTTGTTTTTTGATTAATCGATCCTACGACCAGCAGCCTAAAACGACCGCCGGCGATTTTTCCGGTTTGATAATTTTTCTATGTCTCTTCTTCTTCTTCGTCCTTCTGCTGCGGATCTCTGATCCAGATCTTACATCGTAAAACTCTGCTTTCGTTCGGGTTTTAAATGGATTTGTTGTCTACTTGATTAGCGATTGGATAGATCACGTGGATTCCATATTGTCGCCTGGAATGTTAAAATCTTACACCCCATTGTATCCAAACACGTTTTCATTTACGTTTTAGCTCTTCTACGTCTCCATTTGTTGATGATATAATCTCTATGATGCTCTATTAGATTTACATCTGCTCTTTACGTGCTGATTCCACCAAATTATGCGCATTTGCGAAGTTAGTTTGCGTTTTTTCATGTCTAAGAATCCAGAGAATGTCTTTTTGGTTTCCGTTCTTATACAAAGAAGTGATTTTTTTTATTCTAGTGGCTTGCAGCTCCAAGTTTAATGGAAGCTTTAATTACTTCAAGGGTTGTTCCAGTCCAAGTTCCCTGTATAAAGCTCTCATCACGTTCTGCTGATTTGTCGTGCCTTGAGTTAAGGAGATATCCTTCTAGAATAGGTCGTGTCTCGATCATGAACCATCCCAGATTGCTCCGTCCAGTGACTGCTTCTGTGCAGCCGCAGGAGTTGTCAGCTTTGGGGCACGAAGGAAACGTTATTCCTTCTAAAGGTAACTACTGCTTTATTACGTTAGAATCTGTTGTATTCTGGTTTAGGGGATTCCCTAACAACTTAGTACATGGTTCTGCTATTGTTGACCTGAACTGCTTTGTACTAGGTCTGATGAAAAGAGTTATTTGAAAAATAAGTTTGTAGCTTTTATAGATTGTGTATCTTGAGCAGCTGAGTCCCTACTGCTGGTTTTGTGTAGAAATTATCGATCTTTGGAGAGATGTTCAAGCCGTATGCTTCGATGTCGATAGCACGGTCTGTGTGGATGAAGGTATCGATGAACTTGCAGAGTATTGTGGAGCTGGAAAGGCTGTTGCTGAATGGACTGCCAGGTTTGTGCTCCATCTCAACTAAAGTATATATATACTAGAGCTCTCTGATGATTTTTCTTAGGCCTTTTGACCTAAACATATCGACTATTGCTTTCTTAGAGCAATGGGTGGATCTGTTCCATTTGAAGAAGCTTTAGCCGCAAGGCTTTCTTTGTTCAAGCCTTCTCTTTCCAAAGTTGAGGAATATCTCGAAAAGAGACCCCCGAGGTATGCATATGTTGAAATTTGATTCTTTAGTATGATGCGAGCTATTTCCTCTTAATTCACTCTGCTTATAGTTTCGCATATAATTTGCAAGTGTTCCATTGGCCCAAGTTCTTGTCTTGAAATAGACTTCGAACAGAAGTCATCGTGCTTTCTTAATGTATTATTATACTTTCTCTCCTTGGTTTGTGTAGGCTATCCCCTGGCATTGAAGAGTTGGTCAAGAAGCTTAGAGCCAATAAAATTGATGTCTATTTGATATCAGGAGGTTTTCGGCAGATGATCAATGTACTCTCTCTCTATCCATTTCATTCGTGTCTTCATGCTCTTTTCTGTGGGTTGTTGCATCAGTTCATGTGTAAACTACTAGAACAATGGTGATAAGGTTCGAATGAATTTCTTTCCACTGTAGCCTGTAGCGTCGATTCTTGGCATCCCTCGAGAGAATATATTTGCCAACAATCTTCTATTTGGAAAGTCTGGCGAGTTTGTGGGGTTTGATGAGAACGAACCTACATCAAGAAGTGGAGGCAAAGCCAAGGCAGTGCAACAAATACGAACGGTTCATCAAACTTTTCTTACTTTGCAAGCTCCATATCTCTTGTTGAATACAACACTATGTACCAATGAGACTTGGTTCTTTGCAGGGTCGCCTCTACAAGACGATGGCCATGATTGGAGATGGTGCTACTGATCTTGAAGTAAGCGTTTTTTATTAATTGAGAATGTACAAATAACAAAGAGATCTCAAATGAGCGAACTAACCAAACTAATTCACTTGCAGGCACGTAAACCTGGTGGCGCGGATTTGTTCATATGCTACGCCGGAGTTCAGCTTCGTGAATCTGTTGCAGCACAAGCAGACTGGCTTATCTTCAATTTTGAACCTCTCATAAACTCGTTGGACTAAAAGCCTCTCTATATTAGTCTCATTGAGCTTAACTCATTATTCATATCTCTAAATCTGTACTCCCTTTTTTGAATGTGTGAAATTTCATTGAATCAACACATGTTTATGCCAACTATAGCCGCTTCATCTGTTTATTCAAGCTTCACTGAACGTTATAACAAAATATTGGTCTTTGTGAAGAGAAATTCAAACAGCAGACTAATCAATCTCGGTGGCAGACACTCCTAGATGCCAAGTTAACGAACAAAGTTATAGCCACCACGACCGAATGCACCACGACCACCACGACCACCACCATAACCTCCCCTTCTTGCAAAACCACGTCCACCGCCTCCTGAATCAGCTGGGTTCACTCCAATTATTCGCCCATCAAGTTCCTGTTTAACCAGGAAACTCCATAAATGTCGGGATTGACAAAACCAAGAAAAGAAAGAAAGAGAGAACAATCCAGTAGTGTCTGAAGCACCAAGGCAGTACCATAACATTTTAATCCTTTTGTCAATGGAAAATGAGACAAGCAAAGCAATAAAACAAATGGTTTCACTTCACAGTTCGATTGTCTGCTAAGAGAGTTGTTTCTTATCGACAAAGGGGAGATACATTAGTAGCAATACAAGCTAGATGATAAAACACAAACTAGTGTACTAGAAACTTATGTCGCTTAAGGGTTATGAAAGAAAACAAAGCGAGAAAGAAATTAGACTCATGACATGATGTTTAGTAATCAAAGAAGCTGGAAAAATTGGTATCACCTGATTGTTCATATGTTGCGTTGCCTTAGTAGCAGCATCGATCGAATCATATGTTACGAAACCAAATCCCTTCGATACACCAGTTTCACGGTCCGAAACCACTACCACTGTGACGAACAAAAGTATATATATTAGTCAGCAATGGGGACGACAAACCAATGGAGAAATGATTCGGCTGAGAAATGATAGCTACCATCAACGATTTTTCCAAATCTGCCAAAAACTTCTTTCAAGATATCTGCATCAGTAGTTGGTGAGAGACCTGAGAAAAAGGAAAAAAAAAACTCAAAAGAAACTCTCTCTCAAACGCAACAGCAGAATAGTTTTCGAGTCTAACCTCCAACAAAGAGTTTGGATGGAGTCAAAGAAAGATTTCCCTGTAACATAGCGTTCGCAGCCTGCAACGCTCTAGGCTGCCTAAACATGTTTCCAGCTTTACTAAACAAACCCATGTAATGCATCTTCTTCAATCTGTCAGCAAGTTTTCCAGACAGACAAAAATTCAAAAGAGAACAAAACCCAAGAATGTAGATAGATTGGTGATCCCAAGGTGAAAAAACTCATGAATAGATCCGTCTTCCTGACAATTTTGTCTTCCGGCTAGAATCACAAGGCACTATCTATAAGATTCGAGTCAAAGCTTACAACTTTAGCTCACTAATCCTGTTCCTTACGAATCCATACATTGCATCACTCAGGACAGAGAAATGAAACACAGACAAAATACATGTCGGATCCAAATCAATTCCAAGACACGCATAAACGAGGAATTGAGAGAAAAGAAGCAACCAGAAAGAGAAAGATCTAGCTAGGATCAGCGAATTTTAACTCTCAGTAAATAAGATCGAGACCTGATTAAATAGAGAAACTCGAGTCTGGAAAGCAAATGATGTTACACACCTTTTGGGTTTCTCTGTGGACAATGATATTCTCTGGAAGCGTCTCTCGCTGGTAGTGAAAAACCTTCCCGACGTCTTTCAATTCTAGCTAACCGTGAAAAAACCCTGACTTTATTGTAAAGAGTCCGATATTGTCACGAGACGATCAAGTCCGTTGATTAATGTATGCGTTGATCTTGACCGTTGATTTAGCTGATCGGCGACGAAGTTGTAAATAGCCTTTTTTTTTCTTTTCCAAAGTTGTGGATTTTTTTTGTTAAACCCCTAAAATCTCCTTTCATTCTCTTCTTCTCAAAATGAGTACGCCCTGAAAATCTCTCTACCGTTTTCGAATCAGATGATGTTCATAGGAAGGCAATCACTTATTGATATCGAGCAGTGAATCTTCATATCAAATGAATCACCGAACATTGAAGACGCAGTAAGAAAGGAGAATAAATATGGAGAATGTTTTCATGACTTTTGACTTGTATTATTTATACACGGCTTTAGAATACAGAGAATAAAAAAACGAGCTTTATGAATCAGTAGTGATCACTCGTCTGCCTGAAGTTGCTTGCAGCCGACCAATCTCACCATGCACGATCTCACTCACCAAATCCTTGAAGAGAAGCCTCTCTAAGTCGAGCACTAAACCAGGGATTACATCATCAAAGTCTGTCCATTTCCCAGATTGAATCGCCATATCTTCATCCAATATACATTTTAAGACGTCTTCTTCATGTTCCTCCCACATCAAGTTATCTGAACTTTTCTTGGCTTGCTTTTGCACTGTTTCTATCTCTGAACATAGTTCTTTCAAGAGTTGTTGTGCAGTTAAGTCTCTCCTTTTCATGGCTTTAGCTCGCTTCATCCATGGATCTGCAGTGCTGCCCTCAAAAAAAGCTAGCTTCTTCGCGAGCATTTCATTAACAGCGTCGAACACAAGTTTGCGGTTGAGCTTCTCATTGCTGATGCTACTTCCTTTTGTTTGCTCAAGAACGAGGAATAGCTCAGGATTGATAGGGTGGCCTGAAGGGTGCAGTTGAAACGTCGTTAACTCTGAGCCTAAGTCTCTGAGGAGAAGACCCGAGGCTAACAGAATCTCGGAAATGTATCTGTGATCGGTGTTAGGATCATTGTTCTCGCATAGTGATGCAATGTAATCTTGGCTGGTTTCATCATGGCTAGAGTTTAGTCTTCTTAGCTTTTGAACCAAATGCTCAACATTCTGAAGCTTCTTTCGGTTTATCTCTGGCGAAAAGCTGGTTGTCGTCTCTGAGAAGCTGTAAGCTGGATTCCACTGATCTTCTTCGCAATGTTCATCAGCCGAGTCAATAAGGCCATTACCACCTGCTACATGATCACTTTCCAATCAGAAATGGAACAAGGGAAGTGACTGGAAAAAAGAAATCAAATCTGCAGTTTTCGAATAAAGATGTATATACAGAGGTCTTACTGCCTTCACTAGCTTGCAATGGTTTGATCTCTCTGTAGATTGATGCGTTGAGAACCGAAACTGGACTTGGACGTTCCGATGATCCATCTTCACTAAATTTCGGACTCGATTTCTGAAAAAGCACACACAAAAACAAAAACAAAAACAAAAGTTTGGAAAATTAGGGGTTAGAACTTTTATGACCAAACAATTTAGCAAAAAGCTTGAGAAACAACAACCCACATTCTGCATCAAGTTAGAGACTACAGTTTTGGCTGCCTCTATTACAGATGGACTCTTTCCACCACCCGCTTCAGTAACTTGTTTGATAATCATGGTGGCTTCTGTCTCAGTGCTGCATTTATTGTTCATTTGACGAAGTAGGTCATCATTTTGCTGCAGGCTTCTCTGAGCCTTGGGTCTACGCCTACCACCGGGAGACGTAGAAGATTCTTCCGGTTGTCGGTTTGTTTGTCTTCTTGATTTGCTTGAATCAGATGGAGCGGTTGGTGGTCGAGAACGCTTGTCATTCTCATGCTTCTTCATATGATGCAATCTTGAGCTTGCAGGTCCTGAATTCTTTGGAGTGCTTTCTTTAGAAAGCTGAGAAGACCGCACCTTTCTGCTGCTAGATTTGTTATCAACAGAGGTGATACCTGATTCAGCTCTTCCGTTTCCAGAACTACGATCTTTTGCCGCCTTCTTACTAGTTGAGTTTCTTTTAACATCCACAGATTCTTCTCTACAGGTCGTATTAAGACCAGATAGACTGTGAATAGGAATCAGAGATGATGAAGGAATACCAGATTTTTCAACAAGTCTGGCAGGTTTCATTATCACAATTGGTCCTCTCACATTGGGTGGCCTCACCTGGTTTTGCAGGCTTCTTGAGTTTGAGCATTGTTGTTGCTTTCGAGTATCAAAGACACTTTCTGATTGCATTGCCTCTAATATCTCATTAAGAGCTCTGAGATCCTTTCCCGAATGCTTAAACTCGACACCTTTCAACCTTCCCTCCATTGACTGCGACAGAGCTTTCACAGGCTTGCAGGCTTGCTTTTGCGAAAACCGGTTTCTATCAATTTGCTTCCATGGAGCTGGTTCAATGGGAAATCTCAAACTTGACAAAGGTTTCATAACAAACTCAGAGCTTCTCCATCTTGGAGAAGAAGACGAAGAAGCCGGGTCCTTCCCCAAGCTTCTCGGTGAGCTAGGAGAAAACCGGATGGCACGATTCAGGCTATTTTCCCTCCATGATCTTGAGAACGGATCACTGTAATTATCAGGCACGTTGAGTTTGTCTCTGCCTAGTGGAGAACCCGGTAATGTTTCCAAACCCATTAGTTTTGCAACAACACTAGGAGGCCGTTTCGGGCTACCTGAAACTTTGTTCGTAATAGAGCTTCTACTGAAACTCTCAGAAAGCTTACTATTACCTGATTTGAGATCAACGTAGTCTGTACTGTCCAACGAAAGCCTAGGCAACTCTTTCAGCTTCTTTCCGGATTTAGACTTGTTGTGAGAATCAACATAGTAACGGGATGCATCTTTCAAGTCAACATCATTGTAATAATGCTGAGATGTTTTTCTAAGTTTGGCTAGAGCTTTGCAGGATTCGTTAAAATCGACAGCCGTGGATTGCTTCAAACCATAAGGTCTTGGAGAGTCCTCTCTTCTCTTGTGTCTGCATACTTCAGAAAGTCCTCTAGCTTCTCTGTACATAGAGTCTCTAACAACATCTCTAAGGTCAAGTCCCATATGTGCAGCAAACCCACTTCCTTGGTTCATCACTGGATCACTCGTAGGAGATTCTGGAAATGTGACCCGGTCATACGCTGAAATTTCAGGTTGAGTTTCTCGGTTGAGCTCAGAAGACAACGGGGAAGATGAAGAACACGACGATGAGAAAGAAACCCTCGAAGATTCTGTTGATACCCTTGTTAGTTTCTCGCTCGTTGCATTTCCGCTGTTAATAATGTTGGAGTCCTGAAACTGTATTGCAGAGTCTCTTTCAAAGTTGATAATATCGACATGTGCATTACCTGCAACAACAAGAACAGCAGCACATAAGATCAAAAGAGTTTGAGGATTTTATCAAATTCTCTTTGTTTATAAACCCTAAACATTGCAGATTCAATAAACTTGAATAGTCTAAGATTAAGAGAAGTCAAAATCTATCGAGAAGAAGCCACACAAACACACAAATTTAATCTAGCAAAACAAAGAGGCATTTCACAAAATAGAGCAGTTTTTTTCTAAGGATATGTCATTGTCAGATAAGAATCAGCAGAGAAAGCACAGACCTTTTAGTCCTCACAGAAGAATCAGACCACACATTTTAGTTCATGAAGAAACAGAGCTTGAGAAGAAAAAGAAGAACGTAGAAAAAAAAACATATATTTAAGAACGTTTCCGACCATGTACAAGTCAACGACTAAGAGACACGATCTAAAACACAAGTATTTATTTATTGGTTAGTGTTATATGATTACCCAAGGTAAGACTTTTTCGCCGGCTTGTGAGAACATGGTGGCGATCAAAGATTTGGAAAATCCCATTCATACATCCAATTTTCTTCTGCAGATCCGAGTTTTCATCTGCCAAAGTATGCAGAAGCTTCGCAGCCATATTATTAGTGAAGAAGTTTTAGTGGACAACTTGAAACCAGTAAGATTCTCCGGCGAATCTCCGGCGCCGGAACTTTCTACTGATTAAAACAAAGGAGAGGGTTTGAACTCTTGTTATCTTCTTGGCTCGGAAACTTTACAGTATACACTCTTTTCTTCCCTTTTTGTTTCCAGTGAACACTAATTTTGGAATAACTTTAAGCTTTCGTTATATCACCATCAACAAGCAACCACCATAGAACCATAACGAGAGTGACGCACTTTCCACATTTTCGTATAATTCCAAAAACGTTGAGCTTTCAGTCAATTTAGATACCGATAAAATTGGCCCAGACAAAGCTCAATGTGAACGCCATTGCTCTCCAGCTAAATACAGCTTAAATCAACGATAAAAAAATCACATCTTTTAATAAATGGCAAATTAGAAAGAAGGAAACAAAACTCGCATTTCTGTCTCTACTCGTAGCATTGATCTTCGACTCGAATTCAGAATTAAACTTGAAGGTCTAACGCTAACAAAACATATAGTATCTATTGAACCATAGATAGATTCCCAATTTCCCACCGGAGAGGGGCGAAGAGAAAAGATAAACCCTTTTGCTGATTATCTCATCGACACCGTAAAAGCTAATATTATTACAGAACAAAAGAGGGTCCTAGTGTAAGAATCTACCAGAAGAAGAATATTCAGAAAATGTACACTGAAGAATCTCACAAGCCCAAGAAAATAAGACAGCAACTATCAGATACTGATAAACGATAAACTGATAAAGCCAAGAAGAAACAGAGGGAACAATGGAATCTCTGCCAAATGTTCCTCTGTTTTTTACTCTCTGGTTCTGCTCAGAGAACAAAGCAAAACATCTCTATGTTTTTCTGATGAATAATAGAAATAGAAATGAGAGAGAGAGAGAGATGAAGTGGGGGTGTGGCAAGTGGATGTGGTTTGTTAAAACTCTGTTCTTTAGATGTCTCCCTCTGCATGTGACTTCTGTCTTCTCGTTCAGATATCAACAAAGTTATCCTCTTTTTTCCTTACCATTTTTCTCCTTTCTTATGTGTACTTGGATTTCTTTTTACTCACTATACTGATAAGGTTTCGTGGATTAGATTGAAAATTATTAAAATTGTTTTTCCTTTCAATAAATAAATTGGTTTAGGTAGACATTAAAATTATAAATTTAAGTTACGACAGATTCACATGCTAATAAACAGCGAAATTAGTTGTAAACGGAAAAGCATGCTTCAGTAGTTAGATCACCAACCCGAAAGACTTTGACTTTTCTTCTACGTTATCTCCACATGTTTTTTTCGTATCACACACTATTTCTACTTCCACTGCCATTATGCTTGACAAGCCTCTTTTGTTTCTTACTATTGGGGGGAAACGCATAACCATTATACCATTACGTCACTTCCAAGATTACAAATTAGAGCCTAAGCAAACCATATAAAGCTAAACGTACTTGAAGAGTAGAGTCTAGTCTTTGTTGAAACACGAGAGATTTATAGGAATATTTAGAGTTAATTTGGTGAGTTGAAGTACAGCCTCAAGATAAAAATTTGGTTTTCTCCAGAACTAACTTAACCTATTTGTGCATGAACATTGAAACACTTACCTGTTGTAAGCTCTCAAGGAGCAATTAAACAGTGAGGAGTTACTCAGTCAAAAATCCCCTGGATTGATTTACTCATGTTTGTGTGCATTGATGACCCTAGAGTAGAAATTCCATGATTTGTGCGTCTCGGTTATGGGAGTTTGACCAATTGGATTTTCCTCTACCAATTTCTGAACCTTCTCCGCATCCACTAATTGTTCCATGTACTTCCTTAGCTCACCATCAGGCCCTGTTCGCAGTATATGAGAGACAGTGTGAATTAATGCTTAGAAACCGCATAAGATACTGAAAGATAATGTAAAGGAACAATATGATTCTCCATTAACTCTTTCTGCTTCATGTTGCAAAACTTGGATACTGTTTAGTGTTTAAGAAGAAAAAGACTCACCCAATGCAGAATCTTCACGGTCTGTGTACTGGTACGGTAAAGGAAAAATTCCAGTGTGCGGCTTAAAAGAGAGTAAGAACAATATTGTTGATACTTAGTTGATACTTAAAAAATGTGAGATCGCAGAAACTGAATACAGATGCCTAATTGCAATGGTCGAGTACTTACAGGATTACACAGGGCCTTGTCGGGTGAATCGTCAACAAGCAAGGTGTTTGTCTCATCGTACTTTCGTTTTCCACAGCTGAGACATGCCTCAAAATGATTCCAGACTCTTCTTAGATCCTTAAGGAACAGAGGTTTTGTGCTCTTCTCGAGTGTTTTGAAGTTTGTTGTAATGCATATACTCTGATCCTGTGTACAGACATTATACGAAAACCAGAAAAAGGAATTAAAACAAGCAATTTATATAGCTCACAGAAAGTATAGACTATATTCTATACTTTCAAGGTAAACAGCATTTCTCATAGATGTTGTAAAGATCACTTACGAAACAGAACAGTAGATTTCTCGCATGGTTTCCCATGACAAGGTTTATCATATAATCCAATCCACTATAAGAGAAAAAGGAATGACGGAGTTAATGTAGGGACTAATCTTATTACATGTATTAGGACTAAGAAAAAAAGCAATGCATTTAAATACTGAATCAGGTAAAGACGCTTACATGCGTCTAGAAGACCATATCCCAACATCAAATCTCTCAAAGCAGAAGTCAAGAAAACTAGCAACAAAAGGTCTCCTGAAAACTATAGAGACAAACAAACAAATTACTCCAGAGTCAAAAAAGCAGCATGTAAGAAGTTACGTGTGTCCACACATTGAGATTGATTCCTTCTTACCTGATCTGGACGATATTTTACCATCTGGAACAAATTCACCGGTATCCCCTTGAACAACATCTGCAAGGATGCCATTCAGATCAAATACAACCAACTTTCTGGTACTTTGACTTTTGCATGAACATCTAGGTAAATCTCCAGTTTCTTGAGAAGCAACTCCATGAGCCACATTATCGTGTATTAAGACAGAACTCGACAAAGATGATTTAAACTTTTCGCCGTCAAATTCTACTTCCTCATTCCTAGGTACAGAAACGCCATCCTTCTTCTCATCCATATTGTCAGTTTTGTGATCTTCACAAGACTTTTTCTTCTTCTTGCTCTTGTTTCTCTTTCTCTTTTGTTTAGATCCACCAATTTCATCTTTTGCCTTTTCTTGACGAGTTCCAGGATTGTGAACTCCACATAACTCTCCCGTGGCAGATTTTTCAGTTTTACTTGTCCTATCCTCTCCCAAAAACTCTGGTCCAGCACTCCTATCACAATTTCCCAAAATTTGTTTGTTTGAATGATCCAACGAACACTCTACTGATCCACTCTCTATGGTGGCTGGTAAAGTATTTCCTGACGGATCACAGACCTCCATATCTGCACTTTTCTGATCTGTCGATGACGTTTTCTTCTTCTTTCTCTTCCGTTTTTTGCTCCTTACTTCACTTACACCTGCAATTTTCATAGACTCTACTGACTTGCTTTTCGTGGAGGTCGCTAAAGTAGTTCCTAATGCGTCGCAGACCTCCATTGTTTTGGATTTTCTCCTCTTCTTTTTCTTGGCTTTAGGATTCTGAGTTTGGGACACAGTATCATTGGCTTTGAGATCTGCACCCATTTGTTGTTCCACACTATCATCCTTGGATTTCAGACAACCATTTATCACATCACTAGCAACATTTTTCTCATCTGTACTCTTAAATTGCGATCCTTCAGCTTCAGAAACGTGCCTAGCATCGCATTTCGTAGTAACCTCTGAATTGGTATCCACACCACCTTCCCTCAGCACATTTCTATTCTTGTCTTTCTTTCTCTTTTTTCTTTGTCTCTTTCTCTCAGAACAAGTCGTATTAATACCGCCTGGCTGTGAATCTTCTCGTGTTGACAAACAATTCTTGGGTAACTGAACTTGATCTTCACTAGTGGTTTTCTCTGTTTCCCCCTCCTTTCTCTCTTCAAATGAAGCGGCGTTATTGATCTGAGAATCATTGCTCTTTAACTCCTTTTCCTTTTTCCTCGGTTTTCTCTTCCTTTTTCTCGGTTTACTCATCTGCCTATCACTCCGTTCCAGATTCAGCTGGCACTCGTTTGAGTTCGAAACACAAGTTTCTGAAATTGTTTCCAACGAAACAGCCTCCATGTTTCCTGTGTCTTTTTACTCAGATGTGGCTTTCACTGCAGATATAAAACAAACGTTTTATTAAGTTTAACACAACACGAAGTAACTAATCACACGAAAACAACTCCAACAAAGAAGACTACAACAATGTATTAAGCTGCCTCACAGAAGTTCACCAAACTCAAGTGCTAAAAATGACTAGACAGAGCTCCATCACTCTCTAGTGGAGAAATCAGTAAATCAAAACTGAGCAAATAGTATGCATTAGATGAGAACCAAACAACCCAACCAAATACTTCAAAAAGAGAAGCACGCACATTCTGATACCATTGTACTTTGAAAACATGATGGGCAGTGTTCTTAATCCCTTAAAGCACCAAAAGCGAAATGCTTTAGCAAAACCCGTTAACTAGAGTAAATCAGATTCAAGCATCCCGATTCAATCAGCCGAGGACATGACCAAAATATAAACAACATTTCACATAAACAGTAGAGTCGTAAACCCCTAAACCCAGAAGTTTTGGTAAATTCGTTTGAACCTTGTCCGCCAGAGATGGTTTGGAGCTTAACTCCAATAAGAACGGCGAAGAGTGTCTCTGAGAAAGACGAACGTTCAACAAGAGTTGCGGCGAATTCAAGAGTAAGGGCCAAAGAACCTTCAGTGTTTAGTTTGCTCAGTTTCGGTTTATATGTAAACCATAAAATTATCAATAAGCGACCCGGTTTACACGAATGTCTCCAAATTCCACGAACAAGTCATTTTAATGAGCGATTCAACTGTGAAAAATTACGGACTAGCCCTTGAAACTTATGTTCAGGTTTATAAACGCATTTCAGATTAGTTCTTTACTGGAAAATGAAGAAGCAGAAGAGACAAAATTTAGGAACTGTGAGAGGAAGCATTACATTGCTTGCAAAGTTGAATCAAATAAAAACAAAAACAAAAAGAAGTAACAGAGCAAGTGCAGAGCTCCAGCTTCCAAGACTAACCAGAAGAAAGACAAAAAAAAAAATTGAAGAACCAAAAATGAAAAAAAAAAAAAAGACCTAACTCAGAGTTAGTTTGTCCTCATCCTCCTCAAACCTAACTTAGATTCTAAATTAAACCCATCCTATCTCCAGGCTAATGTACAGAAGAAGAAAAAAGAAATGATGCTTGTAGCTGCGGTTGTTCCTCTGTTTAACGCGCTGAATCTCTCATCTGCAAATCAATAGTTCAAAGGAACAAAGTTAGACAGAAATGGTTTGAGATGCAATGGATTCACCTGTTGTTGTGTAATCTAGTGGTTCAATCACAAGGACTTAAAGCCCACCTTTGTTTTTCTGTAGCTATGACTCTCCAGGTCCGGTATTGGTAGCTCCAACATCAATCGATACCGCATTTCTAGATTCTAAAGAAGCTTCATCTGTTTGAGCAACTGAAGATGGAGCTGTATTCACAGTGCCCTGCTCACAGATTTTCATTATTATCCAGTAAGGAAATTGCATAATCAGATATCTCAAGAGAAAAAAAATGACTAAGGTTCTTGCGGTTATATTATATAAATCACCACATCGAGCTGAGGTGCCACTGCTGCTGCGCTTATGCTAACATCCAGAGGGTTGCTGATAAGACCAGTACTAGCCTCCACGCCGTTTGATGGATTATCTTTGGATTCAGTAGCATCAGTTTGATCCTTAATCAAAGTTCTTGGTAGCTTTGATCTGTTTTCCTGATCACCGTTTGACATAGCTGGCCTCTTTCTGTACCAAAAAAAAAAAAAAACATTGTTCACAAAACAATGCAACCAACAGATAAAACCCAAGAATAAGAAACTAAAATAAGCACTCGCCTACTAAAGCTTTGATCAGTCGCCAGAACGGAGCTGTGCTTGGTTGAAAACAAAACGCCACGAAGCACTTTTCCATCTATCATTGTTTCTATACTGTAACCAACTGGGAAGCTCTCGGTTACCCTGGCTTGAAACATCAACTTTCCCTGATCAAATTGACCGGTGTTCAGACCGAAATTCCCTGTTCCTGCCATAAAAGCAATCACAAACAGGCTAGTGATATCCTGCTACAGAAAAACGCTACCTTCTAATGTCTCAATCTAATCTTGGCTAGTTTGCTTAAACACACCTTGATGATCCATATTGATTCTGACAAGAGATTGATCGTATAAGGAACTTGCATGACTTTGTTCTTGGCATTTCAACTTCAGTTGCTTCTTTAGAGACATGCTCCCTACACTCTGATCAAGCCTTGCATCATATCCAAGTCCTATCAACCGAAAGTAAAGAAACGATTAGAAGAGAAATGTCCTCGAGTTTTGGCAATGATCAAGTTGAAGACAGATTGGTGGAAACCTGTGTGTAAGTAGAACATGTCATCCAGTGCCTCGAGATTTTTATTGCAGCCACCAACAATGACGAGAAATCCGGCTTTGTGAGGATCCAAACAAGCCCCTGCAGAAGAGAACCTAGCAGATGGCCCTTCTCCCATGGTGAGAACCTTTGACCACACACACGTATCTGCAGGTGAGAACGACAACGAAACAAAAAACAAACAATGTGAATATACTATCGATCTCAGAGACACAGAAACCAATATGAGAATGAGATACTTTAGAAAGTCTATTTTCTTTCTCATGAAAGTTGTTACAATGATTCATCCAAAAACATTTGCCTCAACAGCTTTAGTCCGGACAGTAACCTAGGGCAGGTCCTTACTTTTACAGAGAGAAAGGACTCAAGCCAGTCTCCCTCACAAGTATTAAACTTGGTATTGAATGATTTTCTCAGTTTACATACCGACATCAAGCACATAGAGATCATCGTAAAGATTCTGAGCATCTGTAAACCCTCCAAACACATATAAGTTCCTTCCAAGTGAAACAGTAACATGACCAGCTCGAGGTGTCAACAACTGGCCTGAAGTATTCAGCTCCTTCCATACGAATGTATCTAAAAGTCAAAATGAAAATATTATAACCAAAAAAACCTTACATTAACCTTCAGATAGAAGACATACGCTCGTAAAAGTTAAATGATGATGACTGTGAGAAATGCTTTTGCACCTGTATCAAGGATATGAACATCAGACAGATAATAGTCATGTCCATCTTCACCACCTATAACAACGATTTTGTTCTTCCACGAAGAGCAAGTGTGGCTATCTCGAGCAGATGGAGGATTCCCAATCGTAACAGCACGTTTCCACACATAAGTCTCTACACAAGCGTAAAGCCGATCTACTTACTTGCGTCCACGAAAATTTAGCACAACCTCGATACTAAGGCAAGAGCAAGTATTGTTTGCAATTGTTTTTGTTTCAGAGTTAAGTTAATCTATCTAAGATTTCTTATCAATAATAAGAGATGATGTTATGGAATAGATTCACATGCCAATTGAAGAAAGTAATGCATAAAAATGGTACCTGTATTAAGTACGTAAAGGTCATTATAATAGATTTCGTCGTTAATATCAGAAGATTTCCCACAGCCACCAAATACAAAAAGCCTTTTACCAACCAGCGTGGCGCTATGACCTTCTCTTGCCTCAGGTCCCTCTCCCCTAACACTCTGACACTTCCAAGTATGTGAAGCTATAACCACAAATGGAAACAAACAAACCAATTCAGAATGGTTTCTTCTCAAACAGGAAGAAGTCGAAGCTTGAAAGACAAACAGAGAAATCTTACAAGTGTCTAGAATGTACAAATCATTGAGAGGTTTTGTTCCATCAGTACCACCAAACACCAAAAGATTGTCGCCAACTGTTGTACAGCTGTGACTGTCCCTAGGAGGAGGAGGCGTGCCACTGATTATTGGCTGAGTCCATATCTGCTTTGCTGCAAAAAGAGATCACCACGGAGAGAGCATGTAAACCACAATAGACCAATTCAAAATCATATTAATAAACAAAACACTTCCTCAAAAGGGTCAAAACGAAATCATTCAATCAGATATGCTGTATTGAAGGACAACAGTTTTCAACATAAAAATGTGCAAATAGGGAAATGGGGTTGTCTCTCATACCAAAATCAAACGGATAAAAAACTCATGAGGGTGTCGTGTCTTATCCTAAAGCACAACATGCAGGATGAACAAAATTCCAAAGTGAAACTCAATCACTAGACACAATCGTGATAGAGATCAAACGCGAGAGAGAGAGAGAGAGAACAAAAGAACAAAGATTCAGACGTTCTGCAAACCCGAAATGAGAATCAACCTAAAGTCAGAAATTTAAATAGAGATGGATGTGCAGAGAGAACTAACCAGCGTCGAAAACATGGACTTGATTGGTTTGGCAATTATCTCTGCCATAGCCACCAAATACGTAGAGAAAGCTACCTCCTTTAATGGCGTTACAAGTGTGTCCCCACCTCTTCCCGGGCCCGGAACAAGACTCACCGAGACCCACTTGTTGCTGTTGTTGTCGGACCCTTTCCCACCTCATTTTCCGGGGGAGAAAATTCCTTCCGTTGGGTGAGAAAGTGCGCGAAAATGAAAGGGTCTTTTGATAGGAGAAGGAAGAGAAATCCGAAATCCAAATATTTTCTCTGGCGATTACAGATGACAAAGGTGCTTCCTTTTTTGCTTAGGTTTTTTCCTTTTTTGTTAACAATGGTACTCGCCAAAATATAAAAAAAAATTAAAGCAAAAAACAAATTATTCAGGGGAAGAGAAAACAAACAAACAAAAAGGAGGAAACTTTTTATTTGCTTGCTGATTGACAAAGCGCAAGCTTCTTTACTTTTCGTATTACGTGTCACAATCTTATGACGTGTCGACCAACTACTGGTAGCCTATAGTCTCCTAAAATAGTGAAATGGGCCCCGAGGCTCAAGGAAATACGTTACAAGGATCTTCTATGTTATTTTTCTAAAACAATTTTCTGTGATTAGATTCATCTTTGAATCCAACCTAAACAACCTACATTAGATACTTTAAGGATAATTTTTACTTTTACTTCTTCTTTTAATACTGAAAATTTTGTATCTGAGAATGTAAATATAATGATCAACTTGTTCTGCTCACAAGATTATTAGTAGATTTTATGGTTTCTATTTATCCAAAGTCCACACAATTTGATTTATATCTAGATTATGTGTAAACAATATGCAAAAAAAAAAAAAATTTAAAAAACGTAATTAAAAAAGAACAGATACATTTTGGAAACGTACATATCTATAATAATAGCAAAGTTATATAATAAAACACTAAACATCAAAATTATACCAGCGTATATAACTACACATCAATATATATAACATTCAACATCAAAATCAATATTAACATTTAATCAAAAATAATAATATTAACATTGTTAGAAATCAAACTATATTTCTACTAATAATGATATACTTTATCTAAAGTTTTGATTATATTAACCATTATCGTATATTTCTAATTTTTAACATTTTGATTAGAATTTAAAGTTGAAACGTCAATCAACGTCAATCGATCAAAGAAAAAGAAAGTCCTAAGTTTAGGACTCCTAACATTAATTATTTAACTAGATATTTAGTTACTAAGATAACAAAATAGATTCCAACATTTTCTAAATGTTTACTTTATAAATTTCTAAAAAATATTCAAGTTTTGTCACGTTTCTTAGATAAACAAGTATTTATATAGTTTTCATTGTGTTTCCAAATTAAGTTTTTAACAGTGTCTATAGCATTTCAAGCTGAGAAGATTTTTAAAGATCACATTTCCACTGCGTTTGCATTTATGAGAGTTTCCGATTCCAAAACATTTTTGAGACGGGAATTAGGTTTCTATGCAACTTTGGTCTATAATGAGTCTCATATTTTTTTTTATTTTTTTTTTGGTTTTAGGTCTCATATTTATTTGATCTTTATGAGTGTGTCATATTAATTTCCTGTTCAGAAAATGGATCCATACCTTTTCACCAATCCATACTTTGATTAGAATTTTTCAATAACTTGTATTTCAATTTGATGTAAACAAAAAAACTACATTTAGCGATTAAAGATTTGAAATGTTCCAAAGTGGATCAGTCCAAAAGGTTGTTAGGTTCATTAGCACAAAGACAGACCAAAGTTTTTGATATTTGGATAAATAGAAATGCTAGAATCTACTAATCTTGTGAGCCACAATATAATCTCAAAGTTGCTAAATTACTTGAAGAAAGATCTCTTCTCTATGATGACCAGGACCAAGCAATGTCATCAGGTCAAAAAGTTCAGAAACGGAAGCGGCCTCTCCTAATCCCAGCCCAAGCAATGGCTGCAACTGCAGCTCCTCCCAAATGAGCAGAACCTGATATGTTACTGTTCCCCTGCATTGACCAAAAATTTTGTTGCTTGTTTAAGAATCATCATCAGTTTATTCCCAACAAGTTTAGAACTTATCCAATGTCTTATTAGATTTCTTCAGACAAATCGAACATTACCTCTGTTATCCTTAGAATGTCTTTACCAATGAGGAAGATTCCCTGAAAAATAAAGAAGAGCGAGTTTTGCTGACTTAAGAAGAAGAGAAGCTTAAAGCTGACATGATGACTGCCCAGAGAGCTTAAAACTTACAAGCAACATTGCAGGAACTGGAATGAGAAATTCAAAGTATAGAGTAGCTGTTGGGTGCAGGAAGATATCGAGCAGCATGATGGCATTCACGGCTCCACTCGCACCCTTTTATGAAACAGAAAAAGACTTCTTCAATTTATTCTCACTTGCATCCAACAAATACAGAACATCGGACCATTTAGCTATGTCAAATTCAATGAAGCGGTCGATAGTTAACTTGGGAAAGTATTAGCTCATGAATCAAAAAAGTTTCAGGGTCTGATAACCGAATCAAAGATTGAACTTCACTCCATGCTCCCTATATAAAACCAGTAAATTCTAACATACCAGTCCCGGGGTTCTCGATGGATCCCTCACGAAAGCTCCTTGGCCCTGCCCACCGCATATGATTAGTCGCACAATAGAAAAAGGTAACGCCTTTTCCACACAACATTATAATCCAAGTGCAAAACTATCTTATCTGAGGACCTAGCATGATTGGAGATAAAGAAAACTACTTAAACTTCTTACTGTGGTTGCTCTATACCTTGGGAGATGACGCAGCCATATAAGCATGGTGAATCAAGTAGAACACAGAGCCACCAAGCGCTCCTGCAAGGTACAGCTTCAGGAGAAACTGAGGGCCAAAGTTTCTTGCGATCTAGCAAGCGAAGGATTTCGAAAAATGAAGAAGTAAGCAATCGAAGAAAACAATTTACTATCCATAGCAAAACTTTTTAAGTAAGACTAGCAGTGACAGGCTCAACAGTGCTCCACTCAAAAAAAATACAAATCATAGGAGAAAAGAACTGTACACTGGTTCCAAAGAAGTAGAGTCCAATCATGTTTGAGATGATATGTCCTATATCAATGTGGCTGAATGCTGATGTTATCAGAGTGTGTAGACGTCCACTGGTGAAATTGTCCAGCGATATCTGCCCAGAGATCAATCAAAAGACCATAAAAATGGAAAAAAAAAAAAAAAAGCCATTGCCTCTTTCGTTATCAACTACGATATCACCAGCATTACATGTAAGACATCTAGATCTAATTTTTTCATAACAGGAATCACAAAAAACATGTACTGAGGCTACTGTACCGAAATGTCTATAAAGTTGTAAGCTTTGAGGTCTGACCATGAAATTTTTCATCATGAATTGGCTGTCGAAAACTCGCCACATCATAAACACACCAGCGTTAGCTATAAGTAATCCAAGAACAACGTCATTATCTGATAATCCTTGTAGCCAATGCTTCCTGGCAAAAGGTAAGAAACCCACAGTGAAACCAAAAATCGAAACTTTTTACTTGGTCATCAGACAATGGCAATAAGGTTGTAAGAAATTTAGGGAAATGATGAGGGACAATACCATCCACGCCTTTGAAACCTAGAATAGCCCCCGAATTCGAAACCCTTTTTGGGAAACTGAGAACCAAAGAACCCAGCTCTGGATTCCACGAGATTCCCCAATTTCGCAGCTTTGTTCCCTAAAGCGCTCGTGAAAAACCCACGAATTTTCTCCGATCGCCATAGGAGAGAAGGGTCGAAGCGGCTCGCGGAAGGAGGAGACGGGCTCGAAGGAAGATAGTGGGTCCGAAAATGGCGGTTCTGGCTCGGTCGATAGAGCGAAGTGAAGGAGTGATGATTCGGGCGAGAATGGGTTGTTGGGTCCGCGAGAAATTTGGTGAGACGCGCAGATGACTCAACGACGACTCTACGAGTGAAAATCGAATTCATCTTTCGAAACTTCTAAATTCTAGTAACTTTGCCCAAAAGGCGAGACCTTTCGCCTAAGAATGATGGAAGCGATGCACCGAAAATTGGAAGAAGTTTGAGCTTTTAAGACCCAAGTGCTGGTTAAGGACTGCTGAGTATTGTTCAATAGTCTCTGTTCGATTCCCCTTTAACACATAGAGAGAGGAATCAATGTGCAGAGAGAGCAGTTTATAACAGCTATGTTGTTTTCGTGTAATAACTTTCTTCATGTTTTGGAAAGATGATGTTACAAACTTCCAGTTTTATCGTTTTTACATCGACTCGTCAAATCGCATAATCTAATAGGACAGAAGTAGTACTGTCGGAAAGAAAAACTAACTCAGCGCGAGCATTGACCGAGCCAGAGTATAATAAACAAATTATAAGCGATGCGTTTCTTCCTATTGGTACAAACCAGAGATTGCTCTGTTTTTTTCCCATTGATCTGCATATTAGTTTGTATGTAACTTTGCATATCTGAAAGGAAAATTGCATTATATTTATGACAAAGACGAAAAATCGATACATGTAACGATAAAGACATTCGACAACAACAATAACGCTTTACTACAGATTCATCCAATGGAAACTATACTAAAAAACACAACGCAACTTATGCTATAAACCAGCATAAGGATAAGAAGAAGCAGACAATTATAGCTCGAAAACAAGACAAAAACGGTCATATTCATGGTGTTGAAGAAAGAAAGCGAGTTCCTTTAAACTTATCCTCCATCAAACCATCAATACGAGCGACCATCTCCGGAGTCAGATAGTTCTGCCAATCCCCAACTTTCCCTTTCCTGAAATACGCACTGTTCGCGTAAACAGCAGGACGATCTTCTCTATCTTTATCCCCTTTGTTAGCTTCAAGATTCTTCAAAGTCTCAAAGCTACAAAGCTTCACAACTTTCTCTACAACCTTTGCTTCTTCTTCCTCCTTCGTGAACCCGTACCCCATAAACTCAGCCAATCTCTTCACATACGGCAATGGATCAGCTCTCATCGTCTCGTACTTGAGAAACAGAATCTGATCCGGGTTTGCTTCGTGAGCCTTCCAATACCCTAAAACATGATCAAGATAAGGACCGTACACAGATAAACCTTGGCAATACTTATCAAAAGCTTCCTCGATGCCAACGAGAGCTCCCTGTTGTGATCTCTCCTTATGAGCAAAAGTCCACATGGAGACAAACGTGTCCTTTGGGTCTCTCCAGATGTAAACCATCTTGCAACCGGATTTCACGATCGATTCTGGTAAGAGATCGTAAGGGATATGAGTCGAGAAGAGCGTGTTTCCTGCGTCGTTAAGAACATCAACGCTTGGGAAAAATGGGAAATCGATTTCGATGTAAGGCACGAACTCGTGAGGGTTGCGTTTGAGAAGAGGGTTCGTGGAATCGTCGAACTTGGAGCGGTTGGCGATTGCAAAAGTCAAGGCTTTGAGCCAAGTGGTGCCGGTTTTCGGGTAGCTGCAGACGAAGAAGTCATTGGGTCGAGCTTTGAAGAACTTCTGGGCGTGGAGTAGACCTTCGAGGAGAGGTTGTAGCCACCAGTGACCACCGTACTCGATGAACGGATCTTTTGGTCGCCACCCATTCTCGTGAGGAAGCGTAGCGATGGTTTCTTGGTAATGTTTCTGGTTCTTCTCGAACTCTGATGGCGATGATGATGCTATTTCGGTTGAGTCATGATTCGACTCTGATGCAACGACGCCGTTTACGGATTTGGATTCCATTATAGAGAGAGGTTTCTTTTCTTTTTTTTTGCTATGCAAGTAAATCAAGTGATTGATTGATGATTACTCGTTTGTGTATGAGATGCTATAATATATAGTTTGTTGTGTGGGATATATAAGTAAGTTGGTGGTGACGGGTGAGGACTGAGGCGGATGTTATTTACCAACGTGTTATATGTGTTTCACAGTTGCTGGTTTGGTGACTATGTTAGTTTCTTTTTAAAGAATTAAAAATCATATTTTTTAACAAAAAACGTGTGTATGTAGAACAAGAATTTTCTTAGTTGAAGTGAAGATAATCTATTGTAATTGCCATGTGATGAAAGCATATATCGAATGTAACAACAGTTCATAACTTCGCCTCGTTTGCAAGTAATAGCAGCATGATTTTACATAAAGTTTGTCCTAGGATTGAAAATTGGTATTCTGTGATGATCGATGGAACAAAAAACATGAAATTGTCAAGACTGTTGATCATTTGGAAAAAAATATTCATTAACAGTAGCGAATTCTACAGCTTACGAGATAAAAACAAAAAATTATCCAACCTTAAATAGATAAATAAAACTCGCAAAAAGATTAAGTATCCCTGTAATCTATTCAACCATAAGTACATTATGGACCCTCTGATGTGTGATTATAAATTTCTCTTCAGACCATATAAGAGAAGAACTGTCTTCAGCGAATATCTGAATCTGACAAACTTTCTGAGATCTACAATATTCCAAAGAAAAAAACAAAAAGAATCTTCAAGGTGTATAAGAAATCAAGAATCTTGTGATATGGGACTAGTCTCAACTCTCAAAAGTCTTTTGCTTTTAAGCTGTGGCACAATCTTGTAAATAAGGATGGCTCGAGTTCAAAAACTTCAACCATAATGGTTTATACCTACCTATAGCCAGCTTTAGCCAGGGTTTCATGTTGCCATTATAGTGAATCACAGCTGCAGTTTCGATAAGACGGTTATCAATGTTCACATCGTAACCTAAACCTAAGACATGCCATCTTCTGTCTAGTGGCTCAGTGAGACCATAGAAAGCCAATAGACCTGGGGGGAGAGTCCCGAGTTTCCAAAGCGTTCGTTCCATGTTCTGTTCTTGCCAGTAATGGTACCGAGCAGTCACATTCGCTTTCCTCCAAGCGATCAGGTCGAAAACGTTCATACCAAAAGCCCATCCACATGCTTGTGGGTCGAACTTTGAGCTGATGAGTAGGTTCGAGAAATTTAGATACTTGTAGTAACGGTGGAAGGCTTCGAGACATGTTTCCACAGCTCCATTGACGTTCCCGTGCAGATCCAAGGAGAAGAGTGGAGTCAAATCTTTCTGAACAACTACATCGTCGTCTAGGAAAACAATCTTTTCTAGCTGCGGATAGATCTCGGGAATGTAAAATCTGAGATGGTTCAGTAATGACAAGTACTTTGGGTTCCTCACTTTTGGCTCAGAATTTGTTTCTTGGCTTGTCTGGTCCCCGAAATAATAAGCTCTTGAATCTGCATCCAGCAGTTGCTTAACAACAGGGGAATATGAAGCATTCAACCAAGAAAACTCTTCAATGCTCCTGATCTCTATAGCTGATCCCTTGAAGTCATTACTTAGAAACCAAGCCTGCATCGCTCTGTAGCTCACTCGATTCGTCACTATGTGGAAAACAAGCTGTTTCGGATGATCAGCATTGGAGACAGTTGAATTAACAACAACCGAGGCGGATATCACGTTATCCGAGAAGACGCAGAAATGGTAGAGGTTGTTGTCAACAAGTCTAGGTGAGTTTCTGTTCTCATCCGCCAGTTCATGGCGTGATGGCTCAGTTAACCAATCAGATGTGAGCTTGATCATCAAACAGTGAAGGCTCTTTGGTAGTGCCTCCGCAACCGATTGCCCAAATATTGTGGTTTGAACAGTAGCTGCGTTTGCCCGCTCTTCAAGGGATTGGATGTGAGATTTCATAGTCATCATTGTGGTGGCAATGTCATAATGTGCATCTTGTGCCTTGTAGATAAGAGCTGATAGACCAATAATAATCGGTTTTGCTTCGTCTAATGAAATAGGTTGACCTCTCATTGCTGCTTTTGAGAGCAAAAGCTGACAACTTCTGATCTTAGAACTCAATTCCCACGCTAAGTGAAGATTATTATGCTCTTTGGCTATAAAAACATAAGCTTTGGCTAGCGTCATTTGCTCTGCTAACTGCCTAGCGAACGAGGAAGCACTTGTTACCTCTTCTGTGAAGTTTAAACGGGGAGGAGATACGTTCTCGATTCTTGTGTCTCTTTCCTATTAAAGAAAAGAAGATCAGAGTAAGTTCTACAAAGACAAACATTAAAAGAAAAAAGAAAGATAAGACATCTCTATATAGATAGCATGATACGGTGAGTTATCCATATTCCCCTTCCTATACTTTGTGGAACAAAAGGTTATGTTCTCAACAAACTTCTCATGACACTTGAATTGTCTCCCCTATAGCACCTCCCAGTCACATAATATGTATCGTGTCCTATTCTCCCATAAAATGTTTTTATGTTTTAAGAACTTGGAGAAAATGCATCATGAACACTCATTTAATTACAGTGTATCTGTAGTATGATATTAACATGAACATCGCCCATCTCTGAGAAATGCATGTCCTTTCACCAGGAGAGCTAAGCTTAACACAATTCTTCCCATATGCACCTCTAGGATATGGCATAAAGCGCTTGAACATTTTCATCTCTCAAATCTAAGGCAATCAACTTCCGGTCTTTCTTATGTTTAGATGGAACATAAACAGTAGACTAGCAAGTATCATCAAAAAAGCTTCAGTCAATGTAAGAGATTATTTTACACATCGGACATGAAAAATCCTCTATTATATGAGATTTCGCACTCACACTAACTGCAAATAAAACCCATTACCAACAAACAATGTCGGTAAGAAACTACAATAGCCAGAATATTTTCAGGCCAAGTAATATTATGAAAACATCCAAGTACATCTTCTAAGCAATTGCATCAATAACCAAACAATCAAAAGCTTTCCGTAGAAACAGAGGTTCACATCCAACAGTGTACACTAATCTTTTGGTTATGTGTTCGTTGGGAGCATAAAACCATTCAATTGAACAACACTTCAACTCAGCAACTTGGCTGATTCCATAGCTAGAGACCGAACTAATAAGGATTCTCAGCTTCAAAAAATAAATATTAATTAAAAAGTGGATTCACCAATCTTTTTTAACAAGATCCAGAATTTTTCATGACGGATGATCAGCAGAGCAAAACACTCAAATCTCAGCAATGAATCCATAGCATCGGAATCTAATGAAGAGCAAGGAACAGAGATAGAAAGACATACAACTGTGAGCTGAGATGGATCTTGTTGAAGATGAGGATGATGATGCTGAACCATGAAGAGAACCAATCCAGCGACAGAGAAAGAACCAAGGAGAAGCCATATCCAGCTCGACAATCTCCTTCTAGCTAGCCGCCGGTAATCCGCCGGCCGCCGCCTCATCTTTCGCTGCTCCTATCGCCGAATCCTCCACCGGTTTTTCTCTTCCTCGCCAGATTCCTTCCTTCTGAAATCGATTTCACACTAAACCCAGATTCGAGCAGAGCCCGCAAGGAATTCGAAAAGTATCTGCCGACAGAGGAAGAATCTATAAGAGAGTGAAGAAGTGAGTTTGTGATTGTGATCTGGCGAAAGCTTTCGCTTTGCTTTCGCGTTTCTTAGAGTGCATCCAATGATTTCTTATTTTCTTCACTGTCCAAAAAAAATGAGATCTAATTTTATTGGTTAGTGTAACATTAATTTGTTTGTTTTATCAATGCTAAACTTTTCTTCATTTTTTTTCCTTGGAAAATGTTTTCATTACAAAATGAGACCGGAAGTAGATAAAGTGTCTGTTAACACCCTTTCACTCCGTCGGTGTGTTGGATACATTTGTGTGTTTGTCCAGAAACATAATTACAGAATATGTAGCTGAATTTGGTACAAGCAGAAATAACATAAATAGCTTCATATTATCGTACACCACGTTTTGTCAAATATCATGTCACAAAAGAAATGTTTGCTGTAATAAAATATACGATTTTATATATTCTCTTTCTTTTTCTGTAAACCAATTACACACTTAAATTATCTAAAAAATCTTGTATTTCCCAGCTCTATCTTCGCTTCTAGACGGGTCGTAATGGGTGGAAAGTTACAAATGGGCCACTGGTCCCATTTCGTTGTTTTCTTTTCTCAAAAAACTCGCGACTCGAACTTTGGGCTTTTCTTCCTGAATAAGGAATCAGATAGCTGGTGTGGAAAAAGATAACGTTTTAGACTTTTAGTAACAGGTGGCAACAGTTTAAGAGCAGCTAAAACAAAAGAGGTTACCAAAACAAAAGGTAATGACAAATCTCCTACAAGCAAATCGCAGAGTATTGGAGCCGAGTATCACACGATGTGTAAAAAAATAAAACATTCTATGTGACAAGTGATTTTTGATTATGTAACGATTTGCCAGCGGTTTACATACTACCATATAGATACGAATAATAACTGCTGAAGATGCACTATGCCAGAAGTCCAGAAATTGCCCCTCTTGCAAATATAAGTCTTTTCATATTTTACGTCTTTTATTACTTTTCAAATACATTTAATACCAAAATAGTTTTTTATTTATTTTGGAAGACAAAAGACATTTGTGGATTTCCCCAAACTCCATGGTAATGACTAATGATTATCCTTGAATCAAATAAAACACATAGAAATAGAAATTGATGAGTGATAAAATCTTCATTAGAAAAGAGGATTTACTAGCGGGGAGGAGTATCCAGGACCGTAAAAGATACAGATAAAAGCTGGTTCCAGATTTTGGGGGCCACCTCCAAACCATTAAAAAAAGAAAAAAGGATTCCCTATCTTTGACTTGTTTATCTAAAACTCTAAAAGTAGAGAGAGGATCAGAAAAAGTGTGAAAAAATAAATGAAAATGTATGAGCATCAAGATGAAATGATATATCCCTTTGTGACCTACCAAATCCTACTTATCATATCGATACTTATTAGATCGATCATGGATCAGTTATTGGATTTAGACAGTGTCTAAAAAGATAATACATATAATGTATCATGTTTAGAATGAGAGGATTCCCTAAAAAACCCCCCCACAACGTTTCAGGTAGAAGTTGAAAGCCCTTTATTCAAAAAAAACGTTTCAGGTAGAAGTAGATGGCATCTTTTGGAACCAAGGCAAAAAGAAAATATTGTTAAGTATATTTAAAACAGATTGTGCATAATTGGCATATTTTTAAATCATATTTAGATTACTTTTCTAAATTTAGAAATCAGTTTGAAAATTGTAGTTGAAGTTTTATTTTGTAGAATTTCAATATTTGTACCGTTTTTTGTTAAAAAAGCGTAAATACAAAAGTACATGTTTTTCTATATATAAATCGCAACCATTCGACATCAACAACTCTTTAGAATAATCGAATTATCGAGTAGACGTGATTCAGTTTTTGAAGTTGGATAATAATATGGTGTCACTATAAGTTGTGACGAATCCATAAGTTAATCTTATAAGGGATACATACAACCACAACCAAAAATGGAGAAAACGTTGAAATTTTCAATAGTGCCTTATATAATGTAAGTTAAAATACATTCTTTGAAGCATGGGCCATTTGCCTCTCACCTCTCCACACCTTATATCCCCTTCTGAAATGTGACATGATTCGAATAATGCAATGCAAGTTACCTTTTAGAAAAAAAAAAATAGAAAACTATGAAACAATTATTCGCTCTTTCATATTTGTAGAATATATGATCTTTGTTAATTTATTATATTACAAAAACAGAAATCTAAATAAGCTCTTATTTGATCTATTTTACTTTTTGAAGTTTGAACATGAAATAATTTCAAGTGAAAAAGAAACCTTGAAAGTTTATTTTTTATTTATTTATTTTATTTTATTTTGTTGTTACTGTGGACATCTCAAAGATTTTCTGGATCCAAAGACTAATTCTACGAAGTCTTATTTTATTTTCGCGCTGTTGCCAGCAGCCCGGTGGCCACCAAATTGACTCAAACCCAGAGAATTCCTCGAAAGTTTATTGATTTGATAAATAAAACAATATACATGCATGATTAGTTCTCTATTTTATTATTATCAATTTGGTGCTATTACGTCATAGTCCCTTGAAATGTCAAGATCTCGGTGCAAGAATGTGGCACTACCAAAGACTGCCACTGCGAAGACCGGCAATGACTTGTGACGACCCACCACATGCTTTTGTTGTATTATTATTGTTCTTTCGTCTGAATTTTATTAAAATCACATAGTGAAATACAAAGTGAATTTTATTTCGGAGCCGCAGCTTTCGCATTATTTATAATCTGAGTTTTTAGTTATATAATAATAATGCAATTTTTAGATATTTATCCAGACACTAAATTAACCTTTCAAATATAGAGTATCAGATAAATAAATTGAGAGCTAAATGAGAGAAAAGTATATGGCCCGGTTAATGCCGTCGTGTACATGATCATAAATTACAATTTACAACTTGTTGGATAGTGTTATATTGTCCATTCCGGGAAGCAACCCTCGCTAGACTTTTGCAAGAGACTACTAGTATTATTTATATATATATATATATATATATATATATATCTCAATTATGTAGTGTTTTTGCAGATTAAAAGTCTTTCGTCTCTTTTATGGTGAAAGTGTATTGATCCAAAAATGGTCAAAATGTTTGGGATACCAATATAAATGGTATTCCGAAAATATTCCTACCTGCAAGTTAGAAAATTGGACCACGCCACTGTTTAGAAAAACTAAGAAACGGAAATATGATAAGAAATCAAAAAGCTTGAAGTTGTGTTAAAAAAATCTGTGAGGGTTTTTTAGAAAGCAAATCTACAATCTCTTAACTTAGTGATCGCTTAGGTTAAAATTTGTTTTTTGGATTTTTCAGTGAATGTAAGTGTATTGTAATGTTTAAGACCATATATAAGCTAGTGAGAACCTTTTTTCTTTTTTTCTTTCTTTTTACAAAAAAATATATTTTAATATCGTCTTTGTTTATTTTTTATTTTTTTTCTTTTTGGTGCGAATTAATCTATTTTTACAAAGGTTTAGATTTAATGTTTTTTAAACCATATTGGATTAATGAAAAAATAGTTATAGTTTTAAATAAAATATTATAGAATTTTTACTAATAAAAGTAGCTATTTGAGGCTCTATAAACCAACTCTTTCAATTGGAATCTGTTCGATTCGAATGGGCGACGTTGTCTCTTTGAACTTTGCAGTCTCTATAGCGGTGTTTCATCTTTTCACTCGGAATTGGAAACTCTTCTTTGGGTATGCAATGTGTACTTCTTCACTTTTCCATTCAGATTTTTGGAACGGACTCTCAAGATCTTCTGAATATGACTAGCGACCCGGGAGATTAGCCGAGCTTTTCCACAGAGTTGGAGGAATTTGCGAGAATTCGGAGGACTTCCCGCTCTTTCTTTGATTTATGTTCTGCGTTTTCTTAATTCATTTGCGTATTATTTAGCAAAACTTGCTTGCTCTTGAAAATTTAAAATTTAATAACATTAAACAAATTTTATGTTTGAATAATTAAAAATTTGTTCATTTTTATACATATCACTTCAGATCTGTGATCAAATACACATCTTTCACTGTTTTAAATTTTAATTAACACTATCACTTTATTATATAGAAGAAAAAACTATCTTGGAAAAGCAAAATCATTCAACTTCTAAAGAGTATTATATTTGAAACAAATCTCAACTTTTACTTTTGTTTCTGTATGGTGCTTTCAAAAGGACGGACTGACTGATAATGCATTTCTTCTTATCTTTAATCCTTGGAACGTTCAAAGAATGGTCACTTGCTTTATGTCAGTCTCAAGTCTGATTAGATAATGTCATAATGGTATTTTTAAGCTACATATAAGGCGTTGAAACAGTTAAATTATTCGCAAACCTGATTTTAAGATAAATAAAAACTACTGAAACCAATATATATATTCGTGACAAAGTTTCATATCTCGTCAAACTGTTGAATCGTGGGAGCTCGGACGAGCAAGCATCGACCATCCTTAGTAGTCGATATTTGACATCGGGTCAGGCGACAAAACACAAGATACCTAGCTGTAGATAACTCTCAAGGATAGATGTAACGCGGTTGATAAATGATGTGTCATTATATACAACATTAAACGTTGGCCAATGCGAATTTGAGAAGACATTAAAGGAGGCATCACTCAAAGATTGCCCCCTTAGATTAGAATGGGACCACAAAACTTATCAGAAAATCCAAAACTGGAAAGTGAGAGATAGATCGCGGTAGCTATAGGCTAAATCGAAATTAAGACTTCCCGTTTCATAGTACATATGTTGATCTTGTGGGCTTAGAAATATAAGAAATGATAATGAATTATCGTTTAGAAAGGAGGGATGGGTTGACTGTTGAGTGAAGGTCCGATCGGGCATGTTCTTAAGTGAGAAACAAAAATAGGGAAAAAAATACTCTAATCAATATATCAACCTGCTCGATGCATTAATTACTCTCAGCCCAAGACCAAAGCATTTAATAGTGTAATAATAGTGTAATACAACCCACAAGAACAAAGTAAGATAATAGCTGCAGTAGTGTAAACATAACGCAAATTTAAGCTCATGTTCTTAGTTTTATTGGTACTTGTTTTTCATGTTTTATGTTTACTAGTAATATAATACACTCGTCAAACTTATTATTGCATCACCATTAGTTTATCCACTCCACTTCCTACGAAACACACTTGAGGGCAAACGTACAAAATAGTAAAATACTAAAATCACAAAAAGACACGCATATATGACAATACAAGCTACGTGCATGCATGGTCCATCATCATCATCATCATCATCATTATCCTTATTTATTATTATCATCATCGTCATGGTACCATATCAATTAACATGGGGTATGTATGTATATGATCATATTGAAATGATCATATGGGATTCATCAGAAGATTGATTCATGCAAAATATGCATCAATCTCTTCGAAATTGTCTTGATGTCCATAGACCGGCGTCACCTCCACGTCGCCGTTCTCATCCTCTTGAAGAAACCTCGTAAGTTCTTTCATGAAGTCGGTATTCTCAACACATGACTCTTCCAACATCATGAAATCTTCGTCGTTCAGATTTGAGAATCCGATATTATCCACACTATCATAGTACATTAAAGGATCGTTAACGGACGAATCAGAGAACGTGGAAGGAGACGACGTAGCGTTACCGTTACTGTTAACGGTCATCTGGCAGAGAGAATTTGAGGTTGGTGTGAAGGAAGAGCTCGTTGACCTATCTGAATCGGAGTCAACGGTGACACTTGTAGTAGTAGTGAGTGGGCCACCACTTCCGATAATCTCAGACAGGACACTCTGTTTGATTCTCTTTCCAAACCTATTAGCTACCCTGTTCAAGAACCTAGCCGATGATAATCCGGAATTCTTGTTGTTATTCTTCATCTTCTCATTATCGAGATCATCATCTCTCGTTATAATTGTCTGAATAATGCTTTGTTTCTCCGAGAGGATTTCGGATTTGCCGGTGCCGGAGATCAAGCTCTTGTGTGTAACCGGATCGACACCTTTCTTGATCAAACGTTTTTTGATATGAGTGTTCCAGTAGTTCTTGATTTCGTTATCAGTTCTTCCTGGTAAACCACGAGCTATAGCAGACCATCTGGTTAAACACATTAAAATTGTACAATATATTAGTCATGATCACATGCTATATAACATATGAGGTTTTTTTGTTTGCTGCATAGTTTAATACGTTGTTTTAATTTGACATTAAAAAAAACACAATATACTTTTTGGCAAACATAATTTGTAAAATATAAACGTAAAAGCGCAATCATGTTTTTTAACTACGCAGGCAAAAGGGCAAACAAAGATTTTACTCCTCTTGTTTACAAATTCAAAAATTGGTAGGTAACATATCAGTTGAAACACAACCATCTAGGTTGTACTCCAAACGGAAATGGAAAAAAACAATGGGACAGTATACAAAAAAATGGAGAGAGAGAGAGAGAGACTAACTTGTTGCCGTGAAGGGCGTGAAGAGAGATGATAGAAAGTTCTTCGTCTTCAGTGAACTCTCCTCTTTTGATGTCAGGTCTTAGATAATTGGCCCATCTGAGCCTGCAGCTTTTGCCACATCTCTTGAGTCCTATACCATTTAAAATTATTTTATATTATAAATTAGTAAATTACTGACAATCATGACCAGAAAAGGCCAAACAATGAATATTCAAAGATGACGGAATAATAAAAAATATAAATACCAGCTTTTTCGGGGAGAGTTCGCCATCCACCTTCACCGTGACGGTTAACGTAGGAGATCAGCTTCTGATCTTCCTCGGGAGTCCAAGCTCCTTTCTTTAACCCTAATTCAGCTTTGCAACATGGTGTCCGCACCATTCTTGATTCTTCAAAGAATCTTAGCTTTCTTGATCTAATTATTTATCTTCGTCGAATTCAAAGTGGTTGTTCTCGGGTGAAACAGAGAACAAAGAGAGAAAAAAAATTTGAAAACCTGAGAGTTGAAACAAAGTGTGAAGTGGGATGTATGATCATAGAGATTGAGCACATGATCTTTTGATTAAAGAATTCAGACACCGGTAGATTCTCTTTATAGACATCTTGCTCTTTTGGGATACCGGAGAACGTTTGACAATGAACAAGAAGAACACAAAGAGAGAGAGAGATCTACTTGCTCTGTTTTCTTACCATAAGGGAAATAGAGAGAGAAAGAGAGAACCTTTTTGTTTATTTTTGCTAAGAGTTGTTTATTGCACTTGCAAAGTGAGAAACTTTGGGGAAGAGGCACCCTCTTTATTTATGCGTGCCTGTGGCTGTACGTGTGGCTGCCGCCAACGGCGTCGTTTTGTTCCGTGGCTCATTATGATTCCTCAAAGAAATATTTCTTTTGTATTTACTTTAATATTTATTAAAAAGAAGTGCTAACTTTCTCAGTGGAATTTCGAGACAGACGTCTGATCTTTTTCATAAAGATAATTTTACATTTCATTATTTCTATTGTCGACAAATAATACTACTGAGACACCTATTATAATATTATCCCATGCACAAGACCGCCATTTCTGATATCATATATTGCCTCCGTTATTTTAATAGATGTTTCACAAAGTTTTTTTATTCTACAAAAACTAGTATTTCAGATTTTATATAAAATTTTTATTTCGTTTTTCTAACTTACATACCAATGTGATTCAATAAAATATAAATCTGAATTAATATTAATAAATTTACCTACTAGAAATAGAATGCATATGGTATACAAAAGAAAAAAAAAGATATGTGCAAAAATTCCAAAGTTTATGTTAAGTTATCTTATTAAAAAAATGTATGCACTTATTACCGCAAAAAAAAAAAAAATGAATGTAGCATTAGCATTAGTTATCCTGGGTGAATAGCTAGTTACCTAATTATTTGTTTAACCGAAATTTGAAATGCTAATAGTATGTTTTCCATGCCAATCCCAAAATCCAAAGGTATTCAGGAATTGTATAATGCAGCGCCGAAACATTTGGAACACCAATAAATTATAGCCTCGTTGAATTTTCTCTTCAATTTTTGGAGATATTTTTTTTGACTAAACAGGTCGGTCCAAGTAAGTAAAACAATAACTTTTTATTCGATATTGTTACTGAAATTTTAAATTTCAACTTAGCAAAAATAAAGAGAGAAAAGATTTCAAGGAATTTGGAAACAAGGGACACAATAATTCATTCCGTATGTGTTTTTTGTAAACAAGGGACAATTTAAACTTGTTTGTAGCAATTGAATACACAGAAATTCCACAACAAACCAATTACGACAAAAATCTATGATAAATAATCTTATTTTTAAAATATGTGAACTGTGACGATAGTTCCATTATATATTCTGTGCTAAAAGTCTTTGATATATATGTTTTTTTCTCTCTTCCAAAAGTTGATGATCAACTTGCTTCCATTTGTTTTGCAAACTTTGCAATATCATCTGAAAATATCAATAAATTATCAGCCAATTACTGTAAGGTTTAAGAAAACACTCCTAAGAGCACCTCCATCAGCGAAACTCACAAAAAATTCTTAAATTTTTTCTTTTTCGTTCTTTCAAAAAAAATAATCTGACGAATCAGATCTCGCCACGTGGCGAGACGGTGAACATAACGCCCCTTAAACAAGAGATTTTAAGGGTCGGTTTAGTTTTATAGGAGTGAGATTCACTATTAAACAATTCTTATTTTTTTTAGGGTCGACCCTATCAACCCATCAACCCTAATGGAGTTGGTATAAGTTTACCAATGTGACAAAGGGAGAGTGAAAGAGAAAACAAAGTTTCCTTGGATTGACCAACAAATATATAAAAAAACGGCAAAGATACGTGTCATTGTCAGAATGTAAAAGATGGAGTGCGAGACTTTTCCAAGTACGACTGAAATCTTCACATTTTTCCTTTTCTTTTTTTGTTAAATTGAAAATA